>CM075850.1:114278163-114534817 GCA_037975125.1 Latrodectus hesperus | reverse complement strand
CTCAACAGACGCGGAAACGACAGCATTTGAAAGGTTGACGCACTAGGCTTCGGTTCAAGAATTCGTGGGTTCAATACCCATCTCTGACATGGATATTTACAGTATTTTGGAATCCATTTTAAACTGTAGATCAATAACTGATTAGCACTCGTGCAATCATTGACCAGTGGGCTACAAATAATCAATTAAACAATGTATTTTCTAATACAAAATATATTGATTCAACATACTTTATTGGCATGACCACGCTTTTTCGGTAGAGTATTTCTAAATATGAAATAATGAGAATTATGTTGCGTTTCATATTTCTGTATAATATTCCCTTTGGTTGGTTATTTAGAAATTTTTCAGGTTTTCTCCTTTGCTGCTACATTTTCAGTGAAATATTCATCTGAAAAAGAATGTGTTAGACACGCGTTAAATAAACCTTATCGCAACAGGGGTAAAGGAATTTAAATGTCATGTGTTAACTTAAAATTTTTGTTGTTGTGGTTGTTGTTTATGACACGTGGACAAGCTAAGCTCGTTATGCCTTTGGCAGTGAGAATTAAGTCAATAGAGAGCGTCTTTCGTTTGGATCAGAGCACCACGAAGGTGAAAGTACGACTTTTGCTCTTTTTATTAATGTGCTTCGTAATTTTGAACCACGGTCAGGTGACGAGGCCACACCTCGGCTGGCACCCTCCTCTCCACATCCACGCCACACCAGTGGAAGGACGTCACAGATTAACGTGGACACGTCCCCAACCCACGGAGCTGCAGCAACCCAGTGGAGGAGAGTAAGAGTAACACCGTGGTCACCCTCCCAACCACTGCCCGCGGCAAATGATGCTTCACTTTGCTGAGCTTACGGGCGCTCCATGGCTGAGTGGTCTAAAGCATCACCGCTAATCGCTTGAGAGCGTAGGAGTGTGGGTTCGATTCCCACCATAGCCCTGGATGTTTTCTTCGTTATTCTTCTGTGGTTGTACATCTGTCATTGTGCTATTTGTCCTACTATCGACAAAGACTTACAAGCGGATCTGAAGAATCAAGCATACAAGTCTGAATATGTGTAATGTAATAAAATAAATAAATATGCTGAGCTTACGGGAAACGGCGTGAAGCTGCTAAGCCACTGGATCTCTTTAAATTTTTTAATTTAAAAATTATATACTGCTTAGAATTTATTAGATAGTTAAACGGTTTTGTGTTTAAATTGAATTCTAAGCCTTAATAATGAACTCAGATGGAATAGTTTTTTCCAACAACATCCACAGTTTATACTTTCAATTTCTAAGTTTATAATGATTCAGAATTTACTGAAATCTGTAAGGAAGGGAATCCCCTTTTGTGTGCAAAAAGTTGCCGCAGAAACCATAAACTATATCTCAAAAGAATGGTGGTAAAATCCATGTGTGCACCCTTCTAAAGATAAGTGGTACTATATTGTGGTGCATAATATTTAATATTGTCATTATACGTACGTTGTCATGTGAATGCAGAGGAAATCGTGATACAGTGAAGTTCAGAGATAGGTTAGAGTAGGGTACTATATAAAAGTATTGAGTTACTATTGATAATTGAATACCAAGCAGTTGTGATTCATGTATTGAAGTTCTAAAATTAAATTAAAGTATTTCTGTATTCTGTGAGACATTGTAGAACCGATCTATAGTAGCTTAATGCATTACTTTCTGGCCTTCAACTGAACAGTTTTCAAATTTAGTCTCCAAAACAGGCAACGGAACGTTTTGACTTTTGGTTCAAAAGTACACGGTTTTGAATTTCTTCTCGGGTATCAACGTTTGCAATGGTTCGGTAGTGAAGCGACAAGTAAACCAAACCCTCTTTCGTCTAAATGTTCACATGGGTTCGAAATAAATTTTAAACTATGTCCTTGTCAAGTTAAATATGAAGTGCAAAGGTGATTAGTAAACTTATGACCACAGTGGTGGTGGTGGTGGGACTAATTCCATCTGGTCTAGTGGAGCTAGACCAGATCCATGAGATCATAGACAGCCAAAAAGTCCAAAAGTAGATGTGGACTTTTCACAGCATCCTCACGAGAAAACTCCCAAGCACTTCAAGATGAGTTGCGGGCAAAACGGAGCATTGTCGCACTTGGGCCATGTTGGGTGTTTTCTTTCACCGTCCTCGAAGATAATACAATTCAAGTGGCCAGTAGAAAGTCGAGAAAGTGTCGTCTGATTTACTCTGAAGCCCTTAAATGTTCTGGCGGCTCCAGGATGTCTTTGGAAGTACCAAGGGTGACCAGGAGGGTCAGCCCAGGTTTTAGAAGTAAGTTGTTTAGTAATGGAAGAGATCTCTGATAGTGTTAATGCAATGCGATCTTCCGGGTTCAAAGGATTACAGGTGGCAGCCTTTGCAAGGTCGTCGGCTTCTTCATTCCTAAGCAGACCTACATGCGAGGGAACCCACTGGAGGTGGATTGGGTGTTGGACTGAAATGCTTTTCAACAAGAGTAGAATACTTCTAGTACTGTCGCCGATGGATTTTTCGGGCATCAACGTCATGACCACAGTGACTCCAATAAATAAGCCAATACGAATGGATAGATTGCTATTGCAACACATGCATTTAAAAATATTTGCAATTGGATGGAGGTTGGTGACAGAATTGGAAGTTCTCAATACTGAATATGATCTATAGGCTCTCAAAGAATTTTGGGATTTATGTTCATTTTCAGTGGATTCCGTCACAAGTCGGCATTAAGGATCTTGAGGAGGGCGGCAATAGCGGGAGTTCCACCTCCCACGCATGCGTAGTGTATCAGCCGCAGCAGTAGCTTAGAGTTTAAGTGTTCTCTTTTGATTTTTACTTTTTACTTACTTCTGTTTTTGATGTCTTTCTGTATGTGTTGTTAATAACCCAAGTCATATGTAAGACTAGTCATATCTATCAAAACTTCTTGAAGTTTCATGGTACATGTACCTACTATTTTCATTAAAATTGTGTCTTCAATGGCTTGCACCAGTACGCAAAACCTGACCCAAACAGACTTCTGTTGAGACTACCAAAATTTCAGAAGAGTCCATTGACCATATGGAGAGGCAAGCTCTGTAATCAAACTCAACGATTGACATGTGGCTATAAGTCACTACTCCATTATCGGTAATTATTTGTTTTTCGTCAACAGAACTAGGAGTAAGAAGTGCACTGTATTAATATAACCTAGCCTAACCTAACCTAATCTAAAACTCCGTTGAGTGGATTAGTGTCCACATGAATCATACGTATTATAAATTTCGAAAGTAAAATAAGATTTTCCAAGTCTCAATTAAATGAAAGTACATTTAATACAATTAAAAATTATATTCCCATTATATATTATTAAAAAACCGAAACCATGTGATATGTATCGATATTTGTGGCATTTTTTTTATAAATCCATATTTTTAATAAAATTTTATTCTACTTATCACTGGAAGAAAAACGTCAGCATCGTAAAAAAAGAGAAAATAAAGAAAAAAAAATTCGGAACATGAAAATAAATCTTTGCGAACGTTAAAAACTTTTTTCAGCTAGTTCTTGGAATCCATATTTTCCTAGTTATAATTTTCCTTATTATGTTAATTATCATCAATTAGATTATAAACTAACGTTAGTATTCCCATTCAAATATCAGTTTTTAAGCATAATATACTAACAATGAATGATATAATATGACTTTAATTTTAAGGAATTGGAAATTAAAGGCAAACACGTAATTTTATTGTAGCTATACTTTTTTTCTTAACACTACTTGAATTTTATCTTGTGCGACTAGTAAAGGAAGACGAACTGTTATACTGAAGAAGCTAAACTAGAATTTTCAGAACTAGGTATTTTCAATTTCTTTTCCACTTTTATGTGAAACTAAGGTAAAAAAATATCGAATGTGTTGACACTATTCATTTATAAAAATGTTAATTTTTAATTGGATAAACTTTACTTGATACAAAATTAATGTGATTAATTATAATAATGAAATCTGATGCAAATTGTGCTATGATATGAATATATACAACTTATATTTTCTCGATTTTTATTATTTTTAAATAAATTTTATTGGGTCACGATTTCATTTCTTGCTTTAACTAAAGTTAAATTTTGAATATAAAACTTTATTCTTTATTGATTTATAAGTTTGAAATAGAATTTAAAATTTCAACCGTTTTCATCACATGTTAAAATCAAACATTCCGACCCGAAAATGAGAATTTGACTGTTGCTAAACAAGTTTTTATTCTATGCCATAACCATTCCTGCATTTGTAAGGTATCTTTCATTTATGCTTCTAAATAATATTATATTCAATAAGAAACGATAAAATGAAATACTCGTACGGGACAAAATTTCAACAACGAAATGCCTATTTTTATATTCTCTTTGGTAGTTTTGAACTCTGATGAATTCAATCCTTTCTATTGTGTGTCTACATTTTTCGATTTATATTGTTTTCGCTTTAAAATGTTTGCCGCTATTTTATTTCTCATACTGTTTTTTTGCACACCTGAGTTTTTTGCTGACCAGAAATTTTAAGAACGCATTGTATTAGTGTTTTGCTCTACAGAAATGCCTTAAAATTTGATTCCTATTTTATAAAACCCATAAAAAATGAAGATAAAAACAGAACACATGCAGAACAACATGTTACAAAAACACACGAAGAAATTTTGCTTTATTTAATAATAACAATCTATATGCAAGTATTTTTACAAAATACATCAAAATTTTAAAATATTTTGAAATATCTTGTTTAGCAACCTTGATTAACAGTAATGTTTTCACCAGCCTTGATAATTCATAATTCGAATTTTTTGTGCTTTCATAAAAATAATAAAGAATACATTTGCAAATGAAACAAAATGCAATACATTTAATAAAAAGCTATTACATGATGATAGTAATATTGATAATAATTTAGAGTAATTATTTTCAAAATAGCCATTTTTTTAATAAATGCTTTCCTGAAATTTGTGAATTCAAACTAAATTTAAAAGGAGAAAAGGAATGATATTTTAAATTGCATTGGTAACAACTTTAAAATTATTTAATCTTTTTAAATTAAGTATTAAACATTTTCGAAATCAACTGTGTACATTTTTAGTTTCATAAATATTAAATGTAATTTGTTAAAATTACGAATGAATAATATAAAAATTTTTACATTCTAACGCTTAATTTGTAAACTAACTTCGAAATAAGATTTCAGTTCTTTTGTACTTTTATTGAGATTAAGTTTTAAACACATAATAAACTTTTCTTACTATTAAAGAAATTCAATCAAACTAATAATTGCGGAGTTATCACTTAAAAGAAAAATAAGTTTGTGTGTAAACATACAGAAGTGTGAAGTGAGAAAAATGAAGTAAAAATATTGCTGTGTGTGAGAGTATATACGAGAATAATATATAAACAGGTTGCCTAAAATCAATAACCGATGAGACATTTATTTAAAATATGTTTCGATTTTCTCGATAAAAATATTTAACAAAGTGCTTAAATTTATTTTAAAATAAAAATTCAAACAAATTTTCCTATATTTTCCTGAAAATATTATTGGTAGTAGATTATTTGTTAAAAAAATCACAGAAACCTAATATTTAGCTAATTTTTAATTGTAGCAATTATACGGTTTATAAATAGCAGTATATTATATTCATTACGTGAAAATGGTAATTAGAAAAGGTAAAAATAAATGCCATAGCGTAATCATATATTGTTTGGGAAGTATTCCTTTATATAAGAGATAACTACATATTTGTCTACAGGTCAGCGTGCCTGACAGCGGATAGGGTGATCCTGGGTTCGAATCCCAGTTCATGCATGGATTCAGACATTCTAAAAATCTTTAGTTTCTTTCATTTTGGCAGATCATTGAGGTCCTTAAGAATTTTTCGGTGAAAAATATGGATATATTTTAATAGAAAAGTGAAATACAGATAGAATTTCTTACACTAATTAATCAATAAAATAAAAATAGGCTGGAAATTTGCTAGTTGAAAATAACGGCTAAAAGTTACCTAAAGTGTTAAATCATGCAGAGAATGTAATAACATATCAAAGTAGATTTAGCTGTGATTAACGAGACCAATAAACACACTTTTCTAAGCAATTATAACACAGCAACTCTTTTAAATAAGTCCACAAAAAATTTGGAACATAAACGTTCATTATTTTGGCACTGTTATTTCTTGCAGAAAAATAACAGATAGTAAATGACATACCCATTTTATACGTCTTTTACAGTAATTCCATTTCTAGGTTTTAGAATTGATGATAGTAATAAATCTGACAAATGATATAAAATACCCTGACAATACAATTTATATTAAAGAAGTCTGAAGCTAGTTAATTTAGGATTAAATCTTAGAAAATATAAGTTTATACATAAATCTCGGTAAATTATCTAATCGAACCCTTTTTCATTGATAAAAGTGCGACGCCAAATGTTGCGTTTTAATTGCCGCCCAAATTGTCTAGAGGTCAGCGTACCTGACTGCGGATAAGGAGGTCTTGGGTTCGAATCCTGGTTCGGACATGGATGTACTTTCTCTCTATCTATCCTGTCCTTACCTTGTATGAATGAGGTGTGAATGGTTGTCTACCCTATAAACGGGTACCTATGGCATGTGTGTAGAGCAAAGTCGTACTTTCACCTTCATGGTGCTCTGATTAAAACGAAAGAAGCTCCCAATTGACTTAAATCTGCATAGCCAAAGCATAGCGAGCTTGGCTTGTCCAAGTGTCGTGTCATTAGTAACACCAGCGTTTTAATGAAAAAAATATATTTTACTTATTTAATATAATGGCAAATAGTATTTACAAATAGGATTTAAATTTAAATCATTTTTAAAGCAGCGATTAATTTAAAATTTGTTTTGATAAACAGGTAAAGTTTTTGTTTATATATAATCATTTTTAATCGGTACAATATAAAATGCTATTGTTGTATAATGCCTGTCTACTAGGATTACAACTAAATTAGGTGGAAATGATTGTACTTTACATAATAACTAAATAGGCGGAAGTGATTGTACTTTACATAATAACTAAATAGGCGGAAGTGATTGTACTTTACATAATAACTAAATAGGCGGAAGTGATTGTACTTTACATAATAACTAAATAGGCAGAAGTGATTGTACTTTACATAATAACTAAATAGCCGGAAGTGATTGTAATTTACATAATACCTAAATAGGCGGATGTGATTGTAATTTACATAATAACTAAATAGGCGGAAGTGATTGTAATTTACATAATAACTAAATAGGCGGAAGTGATTGTAATTTACATAATGCAGTGCACAGTGGCAACGTCATCGTATCACCGAAAGTTATCTTTTGTAATTTAGAAGCACAAAAAACAAGCACAAAACCGCCAGGCTTGACCTGGCAACCCCAAAGGTATCATTTCACATGGAGGATATTGCTATTACGATATATTTAACGAACCTTAGCTATCATTAACGTAAGCGATGGATCTTCGATTGGGTTGGAATTCGAACTCAATACCATACGAGAACGAGAGCGAGCTCTCTAATCAACCACGGCACTATAAAATGAAATTATAAATTTTAATATTTTCGTCTGTTGCAAATTGAAAAGTATGAGTCTGAGTTTAGGAAACAAAATCGTGTCTTAAATGGTACTGTCACAAATTTGCAACAATCGGCACTAAATCACAACTGAGGAGATATTTTTCCCCTATTGGAAATGGTCGATCGTAAAATTTCTAAGTACCAATTTAACTGTATTTACTTATTTACATTATCATTGGAGCTCCAGTGGCTCAGTAGCTTCACGCCGCTTCCCATAAGCTCAGCAAAGTGAAGCATCAGCAGTGGTTGGGAGGGTGACCACGGTGTACTCTCCTTCACTGCGTTGCTGGAACTCCGTGGGTTGGGGACGTGTCTACGTTAAGCTGTGACGTCCAAAGTCCTTCCGCTGGTGTGGCGTGGATGTGGAGAGGAGGGTACCAGCTCAGGTGTGGCTTCGTCATCAAACCATGGTTCAAAATGACGAGGCGCCTTAATAGAGCAAAGTCGTACTTTCACCTTCGTGATGTTCTGATCCAAACGAAAGACGCTCCATATTGACTTAATTCGCACTGCCAAATGCATAGCGAGCTTGCTTGTCCAAGTGTCATAAGCAACAACAACAACATTATAATGGAAATGTTTGCCTGGTTGATACTGAATGAATGAATTGGCAATCGAACAGTCTGAATTGCAGTTCAACACTTCATGGGTTCGAATCCCATCTAGAGAGTCGAATAGTTTGGGATTAACTTTAAATTATAGGGTTCAGTTTATAATTGGCTATCAGCTTTAAAAACACATCCTTGGGATACGAACCAACCAATGTGTGTATTGAATGTGTAAAAGTATTGCTAAGAAGCACAGCTTTTGCTTGTCAAGTAAATTCAGCTCCAGGACATTGATAAAAAGGAGATAAAGCAATTTTGTTGTTACTAAAGTGATTAATATTCAAGGATAAACCAAATTAGGTTGTTAAAACTTCAAAAACACTAATCTGTAAGTAAGAACTTTGCAAGGTAAGTATATAAAACAGTTCTCAACAGCAATTTTAATGTTTCATCTCATAAGATTTTCTCTTTAAATATTTCTGATTTTGGTAATTAAAAATGATAGAGAATTCAGTCCTTTAATTCGTCAATGTATTCTATCTCCCATTCCAGTTTAAATTTTATAATAATTTGGGATATTTTTTAAATTATATTAGTAGTGATCACACACACACACAAATTATCGTGAGAAAATAAAAGTAGTCAAAAAATGACAATAGAAACTTAAAGTTTTGAGAAGTTAAAATCTTCATCAGAATAAAAAAATAATTTATTAACGTATTTCTCTAGATATGACACACAATGATTTCCCTAATTAGATTTTACATGAATAATTGATTATTTTTGATATTCGTTTTCATAATTTTCAACTTTAATCAAAGATAAGTTGGACTATCTTTATTTAAATATACTTTTTGCAGCATTCTAAAATTTGATTACCTATTAGAAAGATCTTTCAAACTTTCTAAAAATATTCATATTTTTAAGACCTCATTTTTCTTTATAATGGTTTTTAGAGTATTGATTCAGCCGACCGATTGGCTGAGTGGTTAGCGTTCCTGACTACTGAGCTGTTGGTTAAGGGTTCGAATCCTGGTTCGGGCATGGATGTTTCTTTTCTTTTGTATTGTTGTATGAATGTGGCCCGCCCTATAACGGGATTGTGGTGGTTTGGAGCGGGTAATGCTACTCGCTTCCGTGACTTGGTTCACAGGTGCCCGTAGGGTAACGACAAATGAGTAGCAGTTTCTGGCCTTGTTGTAGCATAAGGTTCAGTCACCCTTGTGTGCCCGCCGTTGGAAAAAATAAGTATTCAATTTTTAACATTTTATATTTTCCATTACAAGTTAGTCATAAAGGAACGCTTATTATTCTGTATTCGAATACTTGAAACTGTGAAAGTATCATAAAGCACAAATTCGCTTTAATTTAATATTTCACTCTTTTCATATGAATACTGATATGTTTAAAATTAACTTGATATAAAATTAACTAAAATATAAGAAATCAATTGTAAAATCTTTAATTGTAAAGTTATTTTCTACTGAAAAAAACTATTAAAACTAATATTGTTTAAATCAATATCAACAGTTTAATCAAATCTCAAATAATACAAGTTTTGATATTCGCGTATAATTTCTATAGTTGCCACTCAATTTTTTTATGTCATTAAATTTTTATTTCACTAAATTTTTCTCCAATAAAATCATAACATCTATTTATTTCATGAAGACATAACAAGAAACAATTTAATTCACATTCCAATATCGTGATGATTATTTTAAAATCAGCATATGCCGACTATTGTGTAAAATGTGAGTTAAAATATAACAAAAAAAACATGGATGGCAACATTTGGCACAAAATCGTAACATTTAATATTGTATTTCAACTTTTGGCGTTGACAAACAAGCAAGTATAACGAAATTTTTATATAATCTATTGCAGAGTGAGAATTTCAAAGCCTTTTGTTAAATAAGGAAGAGTATCCCTTTCAATAAGCAAATTAAAATGTTATTTATACCCATCACATTACACAAATTACTAATTACATATTGCTTTTAAAATTTATTATCATTAAAATTATCATAAGAAAAAATCATTAGTGACAACAAGAAAAAAGTATATCCATTGATAGACATTGTTATAGGAAAACATTGATATGTAATACAAAGTATAATAGATAGGTTAATGACTTGTTTAAAAAAATTAACATAATATTTTTTTGAAATGATTAAAAGACATTATTTATGGACAAAATTTAAAATATATGAGAGAGCTCTGTCTGAAAAATAAGCTAGCAAAATAACTAAGAAACTTCTTAAATAAAAAAAATTCCATAAATGTAACTCTTTTAAATAAAAATTTACTATGGCAAAAATAATTAAATAAATTACTTAATATTTTCATTTTAAATAAAACTTTATAATTTTTTAAATATTTTTGCTTAGAAAAATAAGTGAGAGTAATGTATAAATGAGAGCCATTTAAATATTCAACAAATTAAAATAGATAATTAAAATTAATCGAAAAATTGTTTAAAAAATACTAAAGGGTAATGAATTAGCATGTGAAAATAATGAAGATTTATATATTGAATTTGCAAAGCAAGGAAACAATTTCAGAGATATGATTCAAAATATTTTATGGGTTTATTGAAAATTATTTATTCACACAATGAGATTTTAATTTTAATATACTTTAGATTTGTATAATGGTTTTAATTTTATAAACATATAAAGCTTACTTCCATCCATAAGATATAAATTAAGTGGATTGAAATTTAAATAAGAAAAATGATTGTTATACGTAAAACAATCTTTTCAAACTTTGTTAAGTTGAAAAAATAAAAATAAATAAAATTATGCAAAAATTAAGTTTTTTTAAGAAAAAAATTCAACATTTTTTCACTTTCATTTTATTTAACATATGTATAAACTCGTTGTTTAAATGCGTATTACAAAAATAATCCTATATAATAAAGAAAAATATAAATCTAAAAGTGCCAGAATTATAAAAAAGTATTATAATTTATTTGGAGTAAATAGCGGCAATATTAATAATCATTGAATACAAAATGAAATTATTCAATAACATTGTAAATAACAATGTTGGAAAAAATATTACCTGCAAACACAATATTTTAGTAGTTAGTTTTCATTTACAAATTATCTGGGTTGTATTTACCTTGAATAAAACATAGGTTACATTTAAGCTGTTTGAATTAATAAGCAAAACATTCACATAAAATCCGACAATGAATCGCCTTTATCGTAATCTTTAACACATTTTTTTAACTCTTGATAAAGATCGGATTTTTCCCTGACGAAATCATTCCACCACTCTGACATGGCACAAAATTTAAAATTACAAAAAATATATCTCATAACCGTTTCCTTCAAGATTTGATCTTTATGCCGGTCGGACAATACCAACAATTGAAAAGCGTTATTTTCGTTGATTTGGCGAAGAAGAACATTTCTGCAAGACTCTTGAAGATCTGGAACTTGGTACTTGTAGGCTGCATAGTAGACGTCCAAGGCCGTCTTAAAATCGTAGTTACCTTTCACCCTGGAATACATGAAGTCCACCAGAAGCTTCATAGCGTCAGCTCCGACATCTTGGACTTCGACGACATTCCTCTCTGACTCCGCCATGTTCTGCTGGAACATCTTCAAGAAGACTGAAGACCTGGCACAAAGAATGAACTTGTGGGCGTTTATTTTCACGCCTTGGACATTGAGGACAACGTCTGTTAGCTCATTGTTGTCATACATCTTCAATATGTCCTTATCCAAATGTGGGATCCCTTTCAACGGGTTTGAAATCATACGTATTTCTTTGGTAACTGGTTTGGAAATTATCAACTCTATTCTGATTATCACCAAATCGTTAAGTGATTGCTCCAGCTTTTTAAAGTTAGCTCCACTCACGGTGATAAGTTCACATCCTTCATGTCTCACTGTGGATGAAATAGTACCATCTTTAGATTCACTGTGAATTATTGTATCACTGGAATCAACAATAGACACTTGAGTCTTTAAGAAAGCCTCCGAATCTCTGTATGAACTCGATTCATGCAGCTTTATGCACATACATTCATTCTTTATGTGAAGCGTGCAGAAAAAACTATGATCTGCAAAACGGAAAACTGGGTAAGAATGATCAGGGCACGATGAAATCCTTGAAAAGTTTTCAAGCGTCCATTTGCATTTAAAACATTTATCAACCACTTGAGTCTTCAATTCGTGGTGAAACATCGTCGACATTCGAAAGTATGCTAAAGATTAAAGCAAGTTATTTGAGGAAGGAAAAGCCGAAGCAATCTGCAGATACCAATTTTCACTCAATTCGCGCCAAGCGTAGAAATGACTCAGAAATAATCGCCAAAGCACATTATATGATCGTCAGCTATTATTATTATTTTTTGCACTGTCTTCAAAAAATGAAAATAAAGAATCGCACTTTGAATGCTTACTCTACAACTATCTGAAACAATTTTATTTCAAAACACTCATTGTGATTTATGGAATATTTAAACGCAGCGACAACCAAACAAATCACAATATCTTTTCTTTATTTTTAGCTCTTCACATTTGTGTAAAAAAAAAAAAAAAAGGTTTACTTCACTTTCTATAGCTTTATAACCCTTCCATATTAGACAATAGAAATCCTACCATATTGTGTGATTGAAATGCAAATTTTTAAGGCTGATACTTTAAAAGAGAAATCTTTGTCAATTCGTTTCTGCATTATTAAATTTTTAACAAAATATAGAAGCAGCGTTTGTGTTGAGAAAAGTAGCAGTTTATTTTGTGCTTTGAAAAGCAAAAAAAAAAAAAATAATGAAATTAAAACGAAAATTCATGCTGTTTGATAATAAATAGAAAATGTGCCTATAAAACCTACAATGATAAATTCGAATCAAATAAAAATATTTTCCTTTTTTCTGTGATTTTGGATTTATCCCGTTTCTTGTATAGTTTCAATGCATGATTTTTGTATAGTTTTCAAGATGAATCTGCTATATAATTTCGTATTTTTCAGTAGTTGCTTGATTCAAATAATTTTAAAAAGACATTACTTTTACAATACTCACCTCCCACTCCACCTTTTTGCTAGAAGTAGATTAGAATAAATTACTGAGGCAAATAACCAATTCCCCTTACTATGTAAGAAACGAAATGATCAGGAAATCACTAAAAATTACAACTCTCAAGAGATTCGTGCAAAAGCTTTCATTCAAATTTTACGCAGATTTAAATGACTCCCCCAACACCTTAATAAATACGATGTCATCCTACAACATCTACGATAAAGCTAACTTCAACCGCCCTAAGGGAGTATTGAGACTCCACCCCCTCAACTAATTACTAATTAACAAATATAAAGTGCAGATTTAGAGACACATATATTCACTGGGTCCACCCCTACTCAATTAAAGGAACTTTGCTGGACCAAAACTGTACTTACATTTTGTAAAAAAATTTTCTCATTGTATATATTTTCTCTGTGTTATTTAATAATCCTTTTTCTTTTTTCATTATTCACTAAACCCAACTTTGTATATATTGTGTTATTTTTTACTAACCCATTTATCCAAGAAAACCAATGTAACTGTATGTTTTAAAATAATAAAGAAAAGGTAAGTCAAGATGGAACGGTACAAAATTAAAACATATTCATATTTACATCGTTACTATTACCGCAAACAAAATTTCGAAACCGAATTCATAATATAGTGCCTTCCCTGACTTTTAATCAGTCCTTTCCAGATGAAATTTCTTATTATAAAAACAATTATACCAAGAATTATCAAATTAAGTCAAAGCGAAACCTATGTCCCTAGTTAATTTTATACTGGAGTCAGGGGGCAACTGCCTGGATACTCCCATCCAAGTCTAGCAGACGAAGTAGGATTTTACAATACTGTTCATACACCTTTTTTTCTGGTTTACAAATATCTGGTTTCAAAACTAAGGTTAGATCCGACTAACAGTGCAAAACACGCTAACCCTACAATATCTCTTCTTCTTCTTAGAATTGGGTTTGTATGTCATTGGGCACCTCTGCTTTTATCAGCATTTTGTACCATTAACTCCAAACCCAATGTTTCCTAGTTCCAGTTGCTCGGGTCACCCACTTTATTAATAAAGTCCGATAACCCTTTAATGGAGTCTAGGTGTAACTCTCTAGTATGGATGATGCCTGAAGAGGTTAATCTAGGGAGGGCAAGAGCCTCGCATTCATAAATGATATGCTCTGCCGTTTCCTCTTGCGTATGACATTTTCAGCAGATAGGGTCTTGCTGAAACAGTCCCATCTGGTCAGAAAGTCAGTCATGCTAGTGATAGCCTCCTGACTTTCACCAGAAGAAGATGGTTTGGAGGTCATTTCTACCTCAAGTGAAGGATTCATTACTGCCTCTTTACAAGACTGCCTCTGAGTTCCCTTGTCTTTTTCAGCAAGGTCTACTTCAGAGGCATCACCTGCAGATGCAGAAAGGTTTGTTATTTCTTGTGTTTTTTCAGCCACAAGATAACAATTAATAAGCTCAGGTAATATAAGTCCACCCAGCATTGCCTGAGATACTGGGCAAGCCAAATTACTCTAGAAGTTTGCCAGACAACTAGTGGCTCCGTTAAGACACCAATACTGCGGTGCCAATTAGCCCTAGGCATGGAAACCCAACAATATTGTTGACATTGCACATTATAACCTAATTTTGATAATTAATGATCAATTTGGCACCATGTACTTAAAAAATCTCGCTTTGATCTGATTTATTGCGTCGAATTGTCATTCGAATGATTATTTCGCGGGCTTCGGTTCAGCGGTCGTGCGTTTGAATCCCATCTATGACTTGGATGTATGAACTGGTTCGGAATTCACTTTAAATGGTGGATACCAATCTAACACACCCTTGTATGCGAAGAAATATTCCATGAAAAGGTATTATCTGCTATCGAGAAATTACATTTCTAATACTGTTTTAATGTGCTATATTGAAGGCTCTAGCTTAAAAATTAATAAAATCGCGCTTAAAACACTTAGAGTTTTAGCTACTTATAATTTATATTGTTATTTAATAAGTTAAATGTGTCTTGTATTTTCTAACTAAACATAATTTTTAATGAAGGATAAAATTAAAACTAAAACAAATCAAAATTACTATTTACATTTTCTTTGTTTTATCGATGTACTATCAAATGTAACACAGTAAAGAAAACAATTGTTTTTTAATAAAATAAACTTAGTTACATAATAAACCAATACTTAAGACCACATGTTAATTCTATATATTTTAATGTTCATAACACAATATTCAATTTTTTTTTTATTCTTTGAAAATATTTTATGACTAACATTTCTTTTCTAAACAGAAATTTTGAAAATTAAATTTTTCTCTCCGAGATGGAGTTTTTTTTTTCTTTCCAAGAATTCAATTTCACATACTATAGTCGTTTAAGTATTGTTTCTTCTTCTTAGAGTTGGGTTTGTATGTCATTGGGCACCTCTGCTTTTATCAGCATTTTGTACTATTAACTCCAAACCCAATGTTTCCTAGCTCCAGTTGCTCGGGTCACCCACTTTATTAACAAAGTCCGATAACCCTTTAATGGAGTCTAGGTGTAACTCTCTAGTATGGATGATGCCTAAAGAAGTTAATCTAGGGAGGGCAAGGGCCTCGCATTCGTAAATGATATGCTCTGGCCGTTTCCTCTTGCATATGACATTTCCTGCAGTTAGGGTCTTGCTGAAGCAGTCCCATATAATGGAGGTGTTTTCTGAAATAATATTGCCCAGTTATGAAGCCTAAGATTAAACGTATCTTTTGCCTAGAGCATCTTAGAATTTCAGAGGCAATCCTCGCTGATGATCCACAGATCATACTTTTAGCGTGGGTTTGACGAGAAGTGTTAAGCCAAGCTTCATTCATCTTCCGTTTTTCCCATCTAAGAACATTGGTTTTTGCTGTCTTCAAATGGATCCCACAAAAAGGTTCTGCACCGATGGGAGCAAAAGACGATCCTTGTTTAGCAAGTTCATCAGCTTCGATTACCTTCGATACCTTTGTGCCCTGACACCCATCCAAGGATCACCTTGTTTCTAGTCACCAGTTCTGTAAGAAGGTTTCTACATTCCAAAATCATTTTAGATTTGATTTCGAAAGAACTGAGCACTTTTAAAGTGGCTTGACTGTCACTAAAAATGAGAATCCGCTTACCGTGGTAGCCCTGCCTCATATTTAGTCGCAGACAGTGGATAATGGCCAAAACTTCTGCCTGGAAGACCGTAGCGTATCGCCCAAGGCTTACAGTATTGTATAATCTAAAAGTATTGTTTACTTTTAGATATTTTAAAACTAATAATCTATGGGGACTTTTATATATTATGTTACTGAAAACCGAATCATCAAAACAAGAGTAATGAAAATTTATTTTCCCTTAATTTATCATCTTATTTTCGGCTCAATGGGGGAACACAAATACCTCTAATTATTTTGACAGCAACAGTTGTAATCATCTACATTTGTATATTAAAAAATATTCATATAATATTTAAACAAAAAAGGAAAAATATTCAAAATCAGTAAATAATACAAATAAGAGTAATAAATCATAAATAGGAGAGGTTTTCCAATTCGGGTTTTTTTCCCGTTTGAACGCGCATCTTAAGTGTAATAGATAAAATTACAATCGGAATTTTAAAAAGGAAAAATTTAAGTTCATTAAATGTCTCCCCTTTTAAATTGAAATTTCGCCGATTAATGGCTGAGAGGTTAGTGTTCGTGACTCCTGAGATGTGGGTCCCGGGTTCGAATCCCGGTTCGGGCATGGATGTTTCTTTCTTTCTCTGTTCTCTCTGATTTTCTCTATCCTTTCTTCCGTGATGATGTATGAATGTGGCCCACCCTAAAAACGGGTTTGTGGTGGTATGGCGCGGGTACCGCTACTCGCCTCCGTGACTTGGTTCACAGGTGCCCGCTGGGTAACGATAAATGAGTAGCAGTCTCTGGCCTTGTTGTGGCATAGGGTTCAGTCACCCTTGTGTGCCCGCCATTGGATAAAAAAAAAGTAATGATACAAAAACTTTTCATTATTAAATGAAAAATTTACTATGAAAAATGAATTTTTTTTAATTAATAAGATTTATTCAGCAAAAATAACACATTAAAGAAACCTACTGTTCAGGAAAATAATTCCATATTCTTATCCATTTTATGTATATCTATGAAGATTTAAAATCCAATATTGGAATTTCAGATTCAGCCGACTATGCAAAATAACTATCTTTAGAATAAAATTGAAAAAAAAAATCAATTCTTTTGTCTAGAAGTTGCCTGGGGTTGACTTCTTTCTCCGGTGTGCACCTCGTCTAGTGATTCGCTTTCAGAAAGAATTCTGCCATTGATTTAATTTTAATTCCTAATAAGCTTTTCTGTCTTCAATAAATGCCATTTCCTTTCATTTCAATTTTTTTTTTTTTTTTTTTTAAGAATTGTCTGTGAAAGATACAAAAATAAGTTTAAAATATCCGCTTATACAAAATAACATTTTGATTTCTTTAAAATAACTTTAAAAAATATTATTGAAAATAAGTTTTACGCAATTGTGTGAGTAAAAATATATTCTTTTGAAATAATTTAGCAATATGTTTAAGGTTATAAGCTTTATATTAAAAAAATTCCCTATTTATTGTGTAAAAATAAGTTGCCTAGCATTTGTTTTTATTACATTTTTAGCAGAATCTTTGTTATTTAAAGCTATAAAAATTTTAAAATGTTACTAATAACACAAATTCACTGATATGCAAGTGTAATATCTAATTGAGGGTATTCAATGATTTCAGGTTTGAGAAAATATCTAAAATTACTAAATTTTCTTTCGCATGAACACAACAAAATTATACTTTATCATGTATTTAATCTTTTAATATTAACCCTTTTATAAAAGCAATTAAAATTTTAAATTACTATAAATGAGACAGTCTTTTGATGAACAAGATCAACTGGTGTGAAATTTGATGTTGACATATATCGCGTGCTAATAAAAACTTCTAAATAAAATAAATGTTCTGGCATCATAAATATTGCTGAGTAAATTATGAATTGAAATAACATTTAATTTATAGAGGATGTATTGATTAATGTGTTCATATTTTTTAGTTATTTGAAATGTTAATGATGTATTTATTAGAACTGTTGAGAGTTGGAAATAGCTAAAGTACGTTCTCCCAAAATATGAAAATAGAAATGCAGATGCATGTAAAAATTTACAATCGGGTAGACCTTGATTTTTTGGCGATTTTCTTTGACTTCAAAATGTGATTCACAAGTTATTCGTTACACAAAAGTTACGCAAAGATAGGGTTACCAGAAATGGAATTTTATCGCCAAGATGTATTGCTAAATTTGTCACCAAACCAAAGGATACCTGATTCTACACATGGCCTGCCGAGAATTTTGTTTTCTTGCCTGTAATAGGTTATATACTGGTGACATACCAAGAAAATTCTACAAAATTATATGTTGTAGTAAAATCTTAAATTTTTGGCTCAAAATTATTACGATTATAAAAAGTTCCAATGCTTGATAAACGTTTTCATGAAAAACATGTATATAAAATTTTGAAATTTAGTAACCATACCGCTGCTATTATTTCCTAATTCCAAGTTCTATATTTTTCCTGCTTAGCGAATGCAAATTTTAAATTTGTAATCATAATATATGTAATTCAAATTTAAGTTAATTACAATTTTATACTCTTGTTCGAAAGTTAACTTATATTAACTTTTCTGTTCTCCCAGATTTTAGTAAAAAATGATTAAAATTTGTAATATTTTGGTGATACTTTTGGTGGCAGTGATTGTCAGGATAGCATTGAAAATTTCATTGAAAAAGAAAATTGGTTTAAAAAAAACTTTAATGAAAGCATTTTAGTCTATTTTTGAATGAAACATAAATTAGTTTTTCTTATATTTTAAGTAAAGATACAAGAAAGGTAAACATTTCTGATAAATTATAAGTAAACTTGAGTAATGGGGACTTAGAAAAAAGATTTGCGAAACTAAACCTATTTACACGAAAAAAGTGATATGATAATCCCCATTTATAAGAATTTTTTCACGTGAATTTAAACTTATTTTATGTCCGCACATTTTGGATGTGCACAGTGATCCAAATTAAATTACTTTTGACTTTAATAAATTAATTTTTAATCTCTTACAGTTTAAAAATTTTATTTGAATTATGAATTGTAAAATGCAAGTGTGAATACCAAATTATTTTAATAATGCAAGTGTGAATACCAAATTATTTTAATAGTGCAAGTGTGAATACCAAATTATTTTAATAGTGCAAGTGTGAATACCAAATTATTTTAATAGTGCAAGTGTGAATACCAAATTATTTTAATAGTGCAAGTGTGAATACCAAATTATTTTAATAGTGCAAGTGTGAATACCAAATTATTTTAATAGTGCAAGTGTGAATACCAAATTATTTTAATAGTGCAAGTGTGAATACCAAATTATTTTAATAGTGCAAGTGTGAATACCAAATTATTTTAATAGTGCAAGTGTGAATACCAAATTATTTTAATAGTGCAAGTGTGAATACCAAATTATTTTAATAGTGCAAGTGTGAATACCAAATTATTTTAATAGTGCAAGTGTGAAAACCAAATTATTTTAATAGTGCAAGTGTGAAAACCAAATTATTTTAATAGTGCAAGTGTGAAAACCAAATTATTTTATTAATGCAAGTGTGAAAACCAAATTATTTTAATAATGCAAATTGCTTATCGCCATATATACGTCGTGGACAAAAATTTAAGGTATTTTTAAATTATATATATATATATATATATATATATATATATATATATATATATATATATATATATATATATATATATATATATATATATATAATTGACAAAATGTTTATTTGTACACTTCAATTTTAGAATTTTATAGCAAAATAAAATAAGGTAACTAAGTTAAAATTGCAGAAATATATTCTATTGATGTAAAATAATAAATAAATATCAACAAAAAAAACAATCACATAAACATTGATTAATGAATAAAACTTTATAAAAACTATACTAAAAGAATATTAGTACACATACTTAGTGACAAATTTTAAGCATAATTATAATTGATTTATAGAAATCTAATACTTTGTATGCATTCCATTGAATTTTACAATTGCTTCAAAACGTCTTGGCATTGATTCTATTAACGTTTTGGTGGTTTCTTGATCTATTTCTTCCCAAGCTTCCATGAGTGCTTCTTTCACAACTATTTTTACTTGTAAAATTTTATTTTCGAGCTTGAGCATCCAATAGCATCCACAAATTTTCAATTGGATTTATATCAGGGGATTTTGGTAGAGTTTCAAGGCGTCTTTGCGCATTATAAAACAACCATGTTTTAGCAACCAGTGTGTTTTGGATCGTTATATTGTTGAAATAAGAAAGTGTCTCCGATATCCAATTTTCTAGGACTGTCTAATAAGTTATGCCGCAACACATCAATGTAACCTAAAGCTGTCACTTTTGAGTCAATAAATTGAAATTTTCCAACCCCGCCATGAGCTACACAGCCCCAAACCATCACATTTCCACCACCATGTTTCAGAGTCTGAAGTACAATTTTACTATCAAGTGCTGTTTTATTTTTTCGCCAAATTTTTCGGATACTAGGGGTTAAAAAATTTCAAACTTACTCTCATCTGAAAAATTAACCTCTTTCCAGAAGTCCATCGAAGTTTGTCTTTCTATTTCATAGCAAATTCTAAACGCTTTTTTCTATTAACTTCAGAGATCATTGGTTTTTTTCTCAGAGTTCTGCCCTTTAAACCAGCACTTATGTAACACATTTCTTATTGTTTGAGTGGTCACTCTTATGTTAGAAGATACCAGAAGGTCATCTGCAATTTTCTGAGCAGAAATTTGTGGTTTTCTAATAGCTGCTTTAAAAATACTTCGTTTATTTCATGAAGTTAATTTACTCGGGCCACACCAGGCCTGCGTTCATTTTCAACGAGTCCAATATTTTTATAATTTCTTACGATGTAACCAATAGTTGTAATGGGTAACTTAACCATCTTTTGAATTTCGCGATAATATTTTCCTTTTTTATTAAGGTCAATATGAGTTCCCATGTTTAAAGAGACTTCTTTTGATTTCGTGGCCATTTCTCAAATTTTCTCTACGAGTGACCTTCACTGTTAAAAAAGATAATCTTCAATGTGTTTAATAAATATAAACTATACAAAAAAATTAACTATCATGTGAAAAATTGCATGAAATGATAGTAATACTTACCGGAGATATAGGTGTACAAATATACTTTTTGCAAGAAATTTTCCAAGTTTGTAAGATTTAAGTTTTATTTTCAATTATTTCAAAATATTTTTTTCGTTTACTTAGAAATAAACGACAAACTCATTTCAGACATTGCAAGGAATGAAATAGCTGCTTATATCTTTCTAAACTTAAAAAAGAGTGGTGTACAAATAATCATTTTGCTTACTGTGTATATATATATACAGAGAGAGAGAGAGAGAGAGAGAAATGAGATATTTTTTTATCTAAATCTTGCTAACTATAAAATTCAGCACAATTCCTTTATTGGTGAAACATTGACGCCTTTGTTGACATAGTTCAAAAATTTTTGCGAAAGTGAATTCTCTTTCTACAGTTGGTGGATTATGTCTTTTGAAAGGCTATTTTTCGATTTGCAGCTAGAAAATTCGATAAAATGCTGCCAAAAATCGATCAATGGAATTTTATTTACTCAACAGAAAGAATTTATTATTTTAACATATTTTCATGAAACTTGTCTGGTGAGGATGAAAACTTTATTTTTTCTGATAAATGGTTTAGTAAGAATTATTATACATTCGGTTTCAGTGTAAATCACCCAATCGATTGCAGAAATTGGCAATTGGCGATTCCAGGCACATATTGTTGCGTGACGTCACGAAACATGTAAAAAAAAAAACACAAAAATCTGAAAATTAGACAATTCGTGCAAGTTGGTTGGAGTTTCTAGACATGTTGCATAGAAGCCAAACAAAATCGAGATATAATGTTGCAAAATGAGAAAAAAATTATTGAATTTTTCTATTTATCTCATTTTAGTGTTCCTAACATGTCTAAATATTTGATTGATTTTTCAACAATGTATAATTCATCGCCAATATTGCAAGTCAACAAAGTTGAAAAGTTTTACTGCTTTTTATTACTTTTTAAAGTTTTTTCCTTCAAACAAACTAACGAAAGTGACTTTGTGAATATATTATATTTTACTCGAATATGTACAAAACTAATATTAAATTAAATAGCTTTTAACTGAAATAATTAGAATTCAAATTAGAATTAATTTAATTTCCTTTTACAATGTAAGCTTTAAATATATGATCTACTTCAAGGTCTTTGGGGCCTTTCCATATTTCGAACATATCAATTTGAACACTTTCAGTTTTCAGTATTTGGTCTATTATCTAAAAATATATTTGGCGAATGTTTTTGCCAAATACTTTTCAAGTTAATATAGAGACAAAGAATTTCCATCTAAAAATATTTCTATATAGTACTTTCTTTTCCTAATAAAACATTAGGAATCTTAGGCACTATCTTTCGTATATTGTGCGAATTTACTGAATTCATTTAAAATCATATTATACGACAAAAGAAACAAATGAATAATATTTCGGCTCAACTATAATATATTATATATAGAATACTATAATCTTTGTAGTTGTATAGCAAATGATTACTTTGTAAACTGAATACAATACTTGAAAGTTCCATAGAAATATTTTTCTTTTTCATGGAGTTATGATGGTTTATTTGAATATAAAAAAATTGTTTCCTTGTGACAAATCAAATCTAAGCAAATTCTGCACCTTCAAAAAATTTGACAATGATGTGAAATCGTCAATTTGAAATTTAAAAATGAACGTGTTTAATTGCTTTATCATTTTTTTTCAAATGGCGGGCACAAGAGGGTTGAACCCTATGCCTTAACAAGGCCAGAAGCTGCTACTCATTTATCGTTACCCAGCGGGCACCTGTGAACCAAGTCACGGAGGCGAGTAGCGTTGCCCGCGCCATACCACCACAAACCCGTTTATAAGACGAGCCACATTCATACAACAACACAGAAGAAAGGACAGAGAGAACAGAGAAGGAAAGAAACATTCATGGCCGAACCGGGATTTGAACCCGGGATCAACAGCTTTGATGTCAGGAACGCTAATGATCAGCCAATCGGTCGGCTTGTTTTGTCATAATAAACCTAATTATTTGAAAAACATTTTACCTCAAATTATCTTGGCTAAAAGATAAAAATTGCTGTAGAAATTAACGTTCTTTTACTTAATTTAAAGATTACTTCATCATAGTGAAATTACTTAAAATGATGGTGACAATATTGTGAATTTTTATTTTTCGTACCAAAAATTCGGTACTTTTCCATTATACGATAATCGCCGTAATCGATAGAAAAAATCGTAAATTATTGCCATAAATATTCCACATTGGCATCGTATATTGCTTAAAAAGTCTTATATTTTTAGAAACTACGAAAAATAATACAAACATATTATTTAAGTTTTACAAATTAAATTATCACTTAGAAATAAAATTAATTTAATCGTCAATGTTAATTTCTGGTGGAAATTAACAATTTCATCGATTGCGTACATATAATGTAATAGTACCGTTTTTGTCAATGAAACAGAATTAAATTTTTCTGTATTTAGCTTTTTATTTTTGGATACTTATGATTGTAATGATACCTTTTAACGGAAAAAAATTATCACTACCATTTTTTGCACCAACTAGATTTAGTTTTTTTAGAGTTTTGCCTAGCTTTGTTTTATGACACTTCAGTAAATTTTTGCGCAAAAACAATCAACTGGAATATATTTAATTTAAAATAAAATTTTGTGAGCCATTAAAATCATCAGACATTATACTATTTTCACTTCTCCATTAGAAGCATGATATTTCTTTAGGATCATAAGCGGAGTTATGATGGAAAAGTACCGTAAATTCGAAGGTTTACCAATTAAATCATTGCAATGGAGATTTTAAGACAGTTAAAATGGAATTCAACAAAATTATATTCATTTGTAACAAAATTTTCCAATTTAATTGGACACCAGTGGTTGGAAAAGTGTTCATACTATTTATAAAATTGGTTTCAATGTATATAATGTTTTTATTGCCATAATTACCCTAGAAATTGTTATCTGTCTTTTCATTGATTGTAAATTGTTTCTCCATTGTTTGTTGTATGTGTCGTCATGTTATATTTTATTTTTAACTCAGAGAAAATATTGAATGCTATTGCCTGATGTTCAACAGGGCTTAAAGCTCCTTAAATTGTTTTCTAACTTCTTGCTACCAATTTGTAAGCATAATTTCTTTGCCTTGTTAAATGCCACGATGGTAGCGCCCTCACGGACCTCGTAGAGGTGTGGAGCCTACTCAGTACGGGGTCTCCCCACACATGTATGTATGTATGCCCCCTGCTTAAATGGAGTTAGGAAATCTGATTAAAAATGCAGTTAAAATTGTAATTAATTTTGTTTCAATAACTCTGAATTGCTATTAAATCACGGTAAAAAAAAGGCAAAACCTAAAACTTAATTGTAAGGTTGAGTTGTACATGGTGAAATATCCCCGATTAAAAGTTAGCACACTTGAACAAAACTTGTATTGCGTTTCTGTTTCAGGATGCGTATCAATAGGGGTAGTTTACGTCATTTTTCTAGGTTTTCTCCTTTGCAATACTTCAGTACTGTTCATTACATATGAAATCGTTTATGAGAAAGCTACACGAAACGAAACTCAAAATTTCTTACAACAGCTAATTGACAATTTCCAAGTGTCAAAAAAATAGTATATAAGCATATTATAATCGTAATAGGAACTATTTTTTGCTAAGTTTAATCTATACGCGTGTTTAATTAGCTTTTACATTAGAGGTCATTTAGAGTAGTAGACAAAAAAACCGTTTTTTGTTAGACTAAAGCTTAAATGTAACTAATGTCTCACAAAAGGATAAATTTAGAAATAAAAATCCTAAGGCTAAAAGCTTCATTTTCAATTCCGTTGTGTTCCGAAAATAATTAAATTTCTAGACGAAAAATTCAGCTTGCTTTTGTTGAAGCAAACATCAACAACCTTTGGCCGCTTTTGTATAGTTCGCTTTCTTGATCACAAAATTACGTAGACGCTCTCTTTTCATACATTATTCATTAATTTGGCGACAAATCTTATTTGTGTACCGTAAAATAGAAGAAAACTTGCACTTTGTGCCAACACAAATTTTGTTTTTCGTATACGTCATACAATAAACAGTACAAAATCTTTTGTTTGTTATGAGAAGCCGGAATAGTTTTAGTGATTGTGTGCAGTTTTAAAATAAACTCTGAAAATATATTTAAACCATTTATTGTGCATTATTTTTCAATTACGCTATAGCAGTCAAAAACTCATATTCTCGGCATTTCTTTTGTCTCGTTCAGTAAATTTGAAAAATGCAAATGTCACGATTAGTATACCATATCTCAATTTAACGATAATGGTGCTTTTATGCTGAGTACTTTAAGCTGTTTTATGTCTAAATGAATAAAGATTATCGACTTTTGAGTAATACTTACTACTTTTGAATGAACTATGAATTTTTAAGAACATTCCAAATTTTCAAGCGCTTTTGTAATAAATTGTGTCATTAAATTTTAACAACTCTTTGTTAAGTAGATAGTGAAATTTAACAAACATAAAAAAACTATAGGGTTGTTTTGTTGAAATGGGCTATTTAGAAAAAAAAAACAATGAGCATTAAATGCAAATGATTTCTAGGCTTAAGGAAATAAAAACTGAAAGTCCAGAAATTTCACGTAATCTTGATTTATTTGATTACCATGCATATTTTAATACTGCTATTTATTTATGCAAAAGCAGTGAGATTAATATTTATGATGCATTGACTAATAAATACTCTGGATTTCAGCTAAACACTTCATGGGTTCGATTCTCATTCATATCTAGGGTATTTTTATTGGTACTTAATTTTTACAAAACTATATTCACCTGTCTAAGTACACTTCGCGTGCAAAAAACAAAGTCCATCTCGAGTATGAGATGTTTGTACAAGTTCGGATATGTCTTGAGTGGTTTTGGCTTATTCGACACTAAACATTGCGCGATTTTGATTCCCACATCCTTTTCGGATATTTCTAGTAATTCAAACTCATGTTTATATAAGCTGTAATTCCATATTAGTGCTTGTGTGCACAAAAGTAACTTTAGACTGACAAAGCAAAGTCCCTCTTGAAGGTAATATCCACCTTCGAGAGGGATTTTGCTTTGTCTGCAGTTTGTCAATTTAGACATGAATCCCAATCGAATCAAGCTCTTACCATCGATCGAACAGTTCATGGGTTCGATTCTCGATGCGAGTTTGCATGTTTGTAGTGAGTGGTTCGCAATCCAATTATTAGCTCAGTGCTAAATCCAATCAACTATGTGCGCCAAAAAAAAGACGTTTGAGCGACTAATTAATGTACCTAATTTATCGAATCAAACCCTTTGGGAAAAATATGTTGATAGAACGATAAGCCAAACAATGTTTTATAACCAAAATATTTGCGATCAAATTAAACGCATAATAAACACTAATTTTTGATACGCAAAACACGTGATTCTTCCTCTAATATTGAATTTTTTTTATTCTTTTATTATAAATACTGTTACGTGTGGGGAAATATCTTAACAATTTATTGAGTTTATATACCACTATTTAAATGTAATTTTTATTTTCGATATTTTTCTATTAAGATGAGATTCACAGTTTGTAATTCCTAGTTTGATTCGTAGTTCGCGATTTAGTTTGTAATTCCCCGATACGTTCATACAACGACGCCATTTTATTTTGCTAACGTTTTCCAAAAGTTATTTACACACAGAAGTATTAGATACAAGTAACCATACCGAATTAAATGAACCGCATTTAAACATAACCTTATATGAACTAAACATTGTTGTTGTCGCGTGCCAGATAGGCTGGCAATATGGGGTGCGCTGCTCCACTTTTTCAACTGAAACACATTTGGTGTGGAGTCCGACTTCTTCAGTACACACATGCCATAGGGACCCGTTTATAGGGTAGGCATTCACACCTCATTCATACAAGGAAAGGACAAAGACAGGATAGTTAAAGAGAGAAAAAGTAAATCCATACCCGAACCGGGATTCGAACCCAGGACTTCCTTTTCTGCAGTAAGGCACACTGACCATTCGACAAGTTGTTCAGCGAACTAAACATTATTTTATCTATTTAAAAGTACTTATTGTATTGAAACTGTTGATAAATGTTATAGAATTAAATGGCGAAGTAAGAAAAATCTGCATGTGTAACTTTTCGGACATCAATTATTTTCCACATTTAATTAGGTTGAGGTATCAAGTGAGAACTATGGTAAAGAGCGTAAATGTTTTCAATTGATTTAAATGATTCTCAAATTCTGCGTTGATTCTGATTGGTTAGCTAAAAATGTTTTCTCAATTTGGAAATGATCTCATTCCCTGTTTAGAAGTCCACTTACCATACTTTCAGGTGGGATGGATCTCTTCTTGTTATGCTACCCTCGGTTCAGAATTTTGAGGGTTCGAACCCCACGTTGCGCTTCGATATTTGTGGTGGTTCATAATTCACTGTACACCATCAGTCTTTTTCTAATCAGCTCTTTTAATGGCATTTGGACAAGCCATGCTCGCTATGCTATGCGAATTAAGTCGATTGGGAGCATCTTTCGTTTTAATCAGAGCACCATGAAGGTGAAAAGTACGACTTTGCTCTACACACATGCCATAGGGACCCGTTTATAGGGTAGGCAACCATTCACACCTCATTCATACAAAGAAAGTACAAAGACAGGATAGATAGAGAAAGTACATCCATGCTCGAACCGGGACTCCAACCCAGGATCTCCTTATCCGTAGTCAGGCGCGCTGACCACTAGACAAGCTGGTAGGCATGACTGTTGTTTGACAAACAAACCACGCAAAATTTTAACTATTGCATTTTTAAATAGTTGGTAAAAACACGGTGATAAATTGAACTTGTTTTCTTAGAGTCTATTTGTACAGAGTTGGTAGCCAAATAGTTTGCGCTATTGCCTTCAGTTCAACAGTTCCGGGATTCGAATCCCACCTTGGACTTCTTTGTTTTGTAGTGGTTCAAAATTCTCTATATGAATGTTGAAGTGGTTTTGTTTGTCTTCTGGTTTTAAAACGCAAATTTCAGTCTAATTTGCCTTCAAATGCAAAAAATGAACTTTGAGCGACAAACCAATCAACTAAACCTCGCATCCTATTTGTACAATTAATATTTTTTTCAGTATCTTGAGATATTTTTAATCTTGCAAAACAGAAATTATTCTCTCGTATTTCAAATTAGATGCCTTCAATACTAAAACTGTTTTTATCAATACAAATAAATAAATGATTCTCAAAATTGTTTGAAATAAGAACGATAAACTTTCATTAATTTTAAAATTAGAAATATCTAAATTCAAAAATTCCAGGGCCAAGCTGACAGCCGAATGGTTAGTGCTCTTGCCTTCGGGTCAACAGTTCGTGGGTTCGAATCCCACCTTGGGCATGGATGTTTATAGTGGTTCGGAATCCGCTGTAAGCTGTAGGTCCCGGTCTAATTAGCCCTCGTGTGCAAAAAATGACCGTTGAGCGACAAACAAACCAAACCAACCAAAAATTCTAGGTTTGTACAGTTCATAAACTTAGAAAAATTAATGAGCCATAAGAAGTAAGAATAAAAACTTCACAGCTATTTTCAAATGAGGGCAATTCATACAATATCCAATTTCATTAGATTCGTGAGTTTCATTTAAATTTACAGTAGGGAGTAAACAAAATAATATTTTCCAATCTAGAAAAAAATTGCAATATTAAGTGTATTTTCAATATCTTGCTGTTTATTAAGTGATACATTTACTTATCTTTTTGTCAAATAACGCGAAATTGAATTTTCGTTCTAAAAATAAACTAAAATTGTTTAAAAATTGATCCTATATATTTTCAAATCAAATAATGTCGACTTTACGTTTAATATTTAAAATCTAAATAAACTCTTCGTAATCCCTAATGTTGTTTACACCTTTCTAATATTTATAAGAAGAGCACTTTTTTTTATTTGAGAGTATAAAAACATGTGCAACTAATTCAGCATTTCTCTTCCTTTTTCCTCAAACCTTACTTATCATTTTCGACGCATGCAATAAAGTTACGTTTCTTCTTTCCTTCAGAACCAATAAAATCTTTCAAATGAGAGTGGAAAGCCTCTCTTTCCGATTGTGTTTCCTCCCTTCTCTCTCCGGCAAACGATAATAAAATGATTCGTAATCGTCTGCTGGAAAGACTTGTGTTGATCGTATCTGGCAACCGAAATCTCGTCTGTCGTTTTCTGTTTCAGAAAAGTAAATGCATGTCAAATAAGGAAGCATTTAGAGCGAATCGGGCGATGACAAACACGTGACACAATATGTCATCTTGATCAACACTTTAAATAAATGGGGTTAAGAAATCTTTTGAAAGTGCTGCTGATTATCGTAATCTTTTACATCTATTAATTACAAAAATAAAGTATAATTATAAAATAAAATATAATATAATTCTCAATTAGAAATACGCACTCACATCGTATTTCATATTTCAATTTAGTAATAAACGTTTTATTTAGTCTATATTTATTTCAGAAATTAATTTCTGTACGCAAAGGTTTTTATCTCAACCATATTTGTATGTAACCAACCTATGTGATTTGATCTGTTAAAAATGTAAGATCTCTGGTTTGAATCCAGATACTTCTGGTCATCCAGAAGATGGATTTTATACTCCTCGTTTATTGTATATCGAGGTTCAAGTTCTTACTGTTTCAAGTAGAATCGGGCTTAGGAATCCAAGAGAATTTAGAACTTTTTTTCCAATTCCCTGTCCCCTTTTGTAGTTAGTAAATAAGGCCTATTGATTCCGGAAAGTTTTATTAGAAAATAAAATGAAGGGGTATTCAAAAATGGTTTTACCTAGGTGGCTATATACACTGCATGATGTCACGTTTTCAGAACTTCTCATTTTTAATGATAGTCAAATAATTGGCATCGTTTCCTCCAAATTTTTTAATTCTAGTTAAAACTTTAATATTGTTCAAGGGTGCAAATGCATTTTTCAGATTTGAAGGTTTGAGCCAATCCTAGTCAATGTTAAATGTCATGAGATAAATACTGCTTTTCTGAAAGGATACCAAACTTTGTTGTTTGGACACTTTTCATTTTCTTTATTGTTGTACTTGAATACAGCTAATGTGTACTCAAATCTATTTTTGCATGATGTGAACTGTGGGAGGCATAAAAGACAACGCAAAAATTTTCTGGAATATGGCTATAAAATAGTTTTTGATACACAACTAAGGAATATTTTATGAGGTTAATAATTCATTTATTCATTTTCATGTGCCATCTAGGCTAGCAACAAGGGGTGCGCTGCTCCACTTTTCCAACTGAACCCTATTTTGGTATGGAATCCGACTTCCTCAGCACACACAGACCATAGGGCCCGTTGATAGGGTAGGCAACCATTCACAACACATTTATACAAGGAAAGGTCAAAGACATGGATAGATGAGAAAGAACATCCATGGCCAAACCGGTGATTCGAACCCAGGACCTCCTTATCCGTAGTCAGGCACGCTGACCACTTGACAAGTTGGTCGGCATGAGGTGAATAATAGACCACATAGAAGAATTCTCACGTAGAAAATAACTTATATCCTTACGCATGAACTAGGAATTGCTTTTTTAAATAAAATCAAAACACGAACCAATACACATTCAGGATAATGACAGCCAAGAAGAAAACGAACTTTACGAAAGTAACACAAGTATTTTAAATAAAATCTGAAAGTCTATACTAATGTAAACTAACGTTACATTACTTCGGAAATAAATTTTATAAATTTTGAATCGGTTTTCATTTTTACAATGTTTTTTACACCATTTAGGAAAATGTGGTACTGTCAAATATAATTTTTTCTGAGTAAGTCCTTCGCTGATGGCTCGTAGGGATTTTTAAACTAATTCTTATTATTTAAATTTTGATCTACCAATTAAAAATTATAAATTTTATGAACCTAATGTGGTCAAGTGATAAAAATTTGCTCTTTTGAATACGAAATCTCTAGTTCTATCCTACTCATTACTTACAATCGCCAAGATGTTGCGCTTCGGATTTTTCTGTGCACATTTATTTCTGAATTCTATTTTTGTGTTTACATATGAATAAGTTCATTGCATATAAAATGTCCTGGAAATAAAAGATGAAGAATTTTGTCAAACTTAAAAATAAGTCTTTAATATTACATTTTTGAAAGATTTTAATTTGCAACGGTGTAGCACATTCATTGGATAACGATGAAAAAAATGACCCGTTATTCTCTGCCTAACTTGTAGTCGAATGGTTAATGCTTTGGCTTTCGGTTGAACAGTTCATAGGTTCAAATCCCATCATGGTCATGGATTTTTTTTAGTGGTTCGGCATCCATTTTAAACAGTTTTTCCTGTCTAATTAGTCCTCGTGTGCTAAAAATGACTGAGCGACAAAACAAAAACCAAGACTCATTATTCTTGGAAGCCATGAGTGAATTTTTCTATACTTGTTCCGGAGATAATTTTTTAAAGTCAAAGGAGCTATGGAAATTTCATTATTTTTCCCTGAAAGACATTTATTGAAATTCAAAATTTATTGCAGTAAGATGCTATCATTTTTACGAACCCATACAACTAAGATCTTGGTCTTTTGGCACAGCTGAAAATTCTTCGACAAAATGGTATGGTAAATATTTCTTCGACTAGTCGGTAACTTCGCCAGACCGAAGCTTTAATTAAACGGAAAGTTTATTAAATTTTCTAAGGACTTCTCAAATTGCAACGTTTTTATAAAAACTACCCTATTTAGTATTTTTATAACATGTAGTATTGGATTTAGTGTTATAAAGAAACTGTGAAATACACAACTTCTAAAAAAAGTTATTTTGTGTGTTGATAAAAACTCAAAAATATTAAATATATTTTTGGTCCCAAGTATAATAAAGCACAAGATGTTAATACTTAAACAATTACAGTTGAATTCGAAACTACTTACCTATGAAACGTTACTAAAGAAGCATTCCAAACATTTACCAATCTAAAGAGAAGCGTGCGCAGAATCAGTCTTTGAATTTAAGACAGATTTTCCATTAGAATTCGGACTTAATTTCACCTCCATTCATGCAGTTTGGGTTCAATCAGCGTGGCTAAAATCCCTATGTTTATCCCTAAGCAATTGTTCTCTATAGCAGACGCTAATCACGAGGGGCACGCAATCGGGAATTCACTGGGTTATAATTTCAAATGTTGAAGATTAACAACTCTGCTACGTCATTTTAAATAAAGGGGAAAGGGATTAAATAGGAATTTTTGGAACATTTGCTAAAAAACTTGTGGATTAAAATCTTACGATTTTTAATGTTTAAAAAACACTTTTTAAAATAAATACTGAGCATGAAAGATTTTAGCATTTTTTCAGTATTTATTTTGAAAAAGATAATTCATGGAGGATTGTTTTCCCAGAAAGTTGATATAGTAAATTAATTATTGTTCTCAAAAATATACAGCTCTCTTTATCTTTTTATCTTATCTTTCTTTTTTTCTCTTTTCTTATCTTTTTCAATTTTTTATATTTTTCTCTTTCTTTATCTTTTTTTCTCTTTCTTTATCTTTTTTCTCTTTCTTTATCTTTTTTTCTTTCTTTATCTTTTTTCTTTCTTTCTTTATCTTTTTTCCTTCTTTCATTATTTATTTTCTTTCTTTCTTTCATTCTTTATCTCTTTTCTTTCTTTCTTTCTTTCTTTATCTTTTTTCTTTCTTTCTTTCTTTATCTTTCTTTTTTTTATCTTTTTTCTTTTTTTCTTTATCCCTTTTTTTCTTTTCTTTAACCTTTTTTCTTTCTTTCTTTCTTTCTCCTGTTATCTTTTTCTTTTTGTATTTTTTCAGATCTTTTTCTTTTTTTAAATCTTTTTCATCTTTTTTTATATATTTTTCTTTTTTTCAATTTTTTGTTTTTATTTTTTTATCATTTTTGCTTTTTGTTTTTCCTTTTTTCTTTTTGTCTATTTAATTTTTTTCCTTCTCTTTTTCTCTATCTCGCTCCTTCTCTCACACACTATATCTATCTTTCTCTATATATATACACATATAACTATCGCATTATTAATTGAATAAATATTTTTTCATTTTTTAGTAAATATGATTATAAAATATTTTCGATTAACTTCGAATATATTTCATAATTTTTTGTTAGACTATTTTAAAACTGTTTTTCCGCCCTTCCACATTGCCCGTGTGAAACAAAAAGCCTAAGATTAGACAGTTATTGTTTCTTTCTCTAGCAGCTACAAGAGAGTTAAAAAATTTAGGAATTGGTCATAATGAAAAACTGCAGCCCAAACGTTTTGAAATTTCTTAATTATTTATGGTCTAAAGGAATGATATTCTTACAAGTAAATATGCTTCGCTATGAACCGCCAAATAAAGCTGTAATTTTAAGATTTTAAATTATATCAAATTTTTATTATTCTATTAATTTTTAATTTATTGACTTATGAAAAGCTGATAATTACTGATGCTATATACCATCCTATTTCTATCGATTCTATTCGTCAAAACTTTAACAAAAAGTATCATTTGTTATTTGTTGCTGTCGAATCTACATCAACGCAATTTATGCATTTGTATAACATGAACAAATGAAATTACTTTTTAGGAAATTATTTGCTGTTTTGCTTGAGTAAAATTATTTTTTATTTAAATTTATAAGAAAGTAATATCTTATAAAATACAGTTTACTTTTTATCTCAAAGTCAAGGCTAATTTACATCAAGGGTAATCTAATTTTTGTACTTAAATTATTACATTTTTTGTAGAAATGATTTCATCTCTCCACAAATGCTGAATCAGTTCTATTTCATGCGATTATTAGATACAAATGTGCTTGCTTCAGATCTGAAATGTCTATGAATTAAGCACTTTTTCCCATTCTTGCTGGGTTTATTTTCCATGTGCCGACATGATATTCACATTATCGATTGGTACTTTCTGTTTTGATATTGGAAATTATTTGTAAGCGGAACTGATTGTCGAATGACAAGTGCTTTGACCTTCGGTTCAAAGATCTGTGGATTCGATTTTAACCATAATCTGGGGTGTTTGTAGTAGTTCGTTATCAAATTTAAAATGTAAGTCCTTGTCTAATTTTTAAGCGTGTGGAAAATACGACAGTTGAATGCCGCAATTAGAGTTCACCTTATATGTATATTAAGCAATCATTGGTAATCAACATAATTCAGGTCACTTTCATATCAAATTTCGCCTCGAAGATCATTCTCAAGACATCATGATTGCAAAGAAGGAAACCTAGTAAATCCAAAGCAACCAACATAGACAGATGTTGTTGTGGCTTATCATCTGTTGTTGTTGTTGTTGCTTATGACACTTGTGGACTGCCTTTGGCAGTGCGAATTAAGTCAAAGGGAGCGTCTTTCGTTTGGATCAGAGCACCACGAAGGTGAAAGTACGACTTTGCTGTTCTTAAAGTGCCTCGTCATTTTGAACCACGGTCAAGTAACGAGGCCACACCTGCGCTGGCACCCTCCTCTCCACATCCACGCCACACCAGCGGAAGGACTTTGGACGTCACATATTAACGTGGATACGTCCCCAACCCACAGAGCTCCAGTAACCCAGTGAAGAAGAGAACACCATGGTCACCCTCCCAACCACTGCCCGCGGCAAATGATGCTTCAATTTGCTGAGCTTACGGGAAGCGGCGTGATGCTACTGAGCCATTGTAGCTCGGCTTATCCTCTAAATATATCTGATGAAGTCAGACAAGGTTCATCAGACCGTTGACCGTTAGAAAATCGAGGACCAGAAAGGGGGATCAGTATAAATCCTCTCTGGAAATTCCCACAGTCCAGGAATTGATGAGAAGAAACCTGACCAGCTTTACATTTAGAGCAGACCTCAAAGATTTTTCCTGCATTTGTAATACGTGAGACCTCTAGTGTGGCCGCTTGTCATAAGGAGGAGGGGAGAAGCAGCTCCTGTTGATCCGGCGATCCGAGCACCATGAAGGTAGAAGTCTGTCTTGGCTCGGGGTTGGTGTACTTTTTAGTCAGGCATCTACCCTTCAGCCTGTGTGACTTGGCAGACCCTACCAGTAGCAAGCTACCACCGGCATAGCTCTCCGTGCTCTTTTTAAGGTGCCTCGTAATTTTGAACCACGGTCAGGTGACAAGGCCACACCTGAGCTGGCACTCTCCTCTCCACATCCACGCCACACCAGCGGAAGGACTTTGGACGTCACATATTAACGTGGACACGTCCCCAACCCACGAAGCTCCAGCAACCCAGTGAAGGAGAGTACACCGTGGTCACCCTCCCAGTTGGCAGCCGAATGGTTAGCGCTCTTGCCTTCGGTTAAATTTTTCGTGGGTTCGAATCCCACCTTGGGCATGGCTGCTTGTAGTGGTTCGGAATCCAATTTAAACGGTAGGTCCAAGTCTAATTAGCCCTCGTATGCAAAAAATGACCATTGAGCGACAAACAAACAAACCAAATCGGGTCATAGGTGTATGCAAATAAATCTCTCCGCCCTGACAAGGTAGGTGCTCTATCGGGAGGATTGACAGATGTATATGAAGCTAGCAACTTGTAAGCATCCATCCCAATGTTACATAGCCTCGGCTGCATTTGAGAATTTACTCGTTGTCGAACATTTTTATATGATTATGTCATTGGTATTTATTTAGATTAAAGCTCATATTCATTGAATTGAGGATTCATTGTGGCCCAGGGGTAGGCCAACGTGTTCCGGCGTAAACAGCACCGGACTCGATCCCAGCCATTGTTGAACAAGACACAAGAAATATTGCTTTTTTTGCCTTCTGCAATCATGTTTGTCGATGTTAATACTTGGTAATTTTCTGGGTTTCCTCTCTTGCGACAAAGGATAATTCCAACACTGAGCAAATAAACAATGTCTCATCGGAATAAAATTGAAAACCTGTCAAACAGAAAAAGGTACCTGGTAAGTTTTTCACACGCAATGGTTTAATTTATAAAAAATACAGTAAAATGCTATTTCTTTTAAATTTTATTTTAAAGAAAAGGAAGCAATAAAAAAACTTTGCTTTTTAAAAAATAGTTTTTTTAAATGTTATTATAATGAATTAAAAGCGCTGTTATGTTTGATTATTTTTTGAGTAATTGTGACGTGACTTCTAATTTTAATACCAATTTGATGGCTTGCTTTCTAATCCATTTAAGTTAAGAATTTTGAAAATTGATGAACAGGCTTTTCCTAATCACATACTGGATTGCTTAGGACTTTTCAGAGCGGATATATACTTATCTCCCAATCTAGTCCTTGATTTCCTCAAGGTCAGCGATCTGATGGACCTTGTCTGACTTCGTTAGACATTTTGGAGGATAAGCCACAACAACAACTTTGTAGACCTGAGTTCCGTTTTGGACAGTAAACCGCCTGAAATGGCGTGTCCTGGTACAATAAGCAGTCTCTTACAAAAAGTGACTGCAGAGTGATAAATGAGTCAACCCTCCCCCAACTATAAGACTCTATATTCTCAATATTTTCATTTCTGAATTTAGTATTTCGACTGTCCATCTGTCGTTTAAAAGTAAATTACATGACTCTGAGAATCTCATTATTCCAATCTATTTGGGGACAATAAAAACTCATGTTTTTCTAGAATAAAGTACAAGAGAACACAAATTATACGAACTCCGTCTCGAAAGGAACAAAAATGATTCGGATAGACTCAGTTCGTATAGTTGGTGTTCTATTGTACTTAATTTTTTGAAAAGAAAAAACACGACTTAACTTTTCAAAATTCCTGAATGTTCAAATGTTAGTGCTAAAGACATGAAAACATTCCAAATGATGGTGAATTTATTAAAAGTGTGAATTAAGATGACCTCTTAAAGTCTAATTTATGGCAGACACGGGACCATCAGCTAGTGAAGTATACGTCGACATTGAAACTGCTTTGAAGCGGAGGGATGATTAGCCTGAGTGTGACCACATGCAAATTCTAACTATCTTGTGGATGCGCAACTTGGTGTCCTAAAACAAATGAAACAGCTTACTCTGACGGAGATGTTCATCAAGTAATAATTTTCATTTACAGCACTGTACATATATACTATCATAATGTACAGATCTTGTAAGTACATGTAAAAGTGTTTAACAAACATGTAATAGTGTTGCATTTTCATTTAACTGATTAAAAGTTATTTTTCCTTTAAAGTATTTGTAGTTTTTCTTCCTATTTTCATCAAAGTCATTATCCAAAATAAACACCTTTTTTGAAAAATCTAATCAATCGAATTTTTGGATTATCTGAATGAGGTTTCTATTCCACTTGTTGTTGTTGCTAATGACACTTGGACAAGCCAAGCTCGCTATGCCTTCGCTATGCGAATTTAAGTCAATTGGGAGCGTCTTTCGTTTTAATCGGAGCACCATGAAGGTGAAAGTACGACTTTGCTCTACACACATGCCATAGGGACCCTTTTATAGGGTAGGCAACCATTTACACCTCATTCATACAAGGAAAGACAAAGACAGGATAGATATGAGAGAAAGTACATCCATGCCCGAACCGGGATTCGAACCCAGGAGCTCCTTATCCGCAGTCAGGCACGCTGACCACTAGACAAGTTGGGCGGCTCTATTCCACTTAATTCGAATAATTGTAGTTCTAATGTAAGCAGACATACATATGTAACGGTGTAGGCAAACCCCAGGTATTACAAAAGTTTTAAATTTTTGGAATACTCACCTATCACCAAGTGAATCATAATTTTAAACCATAATCCGGTGATGAAGTTGACACCTGAGCTGGCACCCTCTTTTGCATCACTACCACAACAACCTTAATTAAACACTGTTTATTTTGTCTGGAAAATTGCTCCTTTACATGTAATAACTTTAGTATTTAAATTTTCATTAACTGCCCTGAATGTCGTTATTTCTAAGTAATGAAGGTGTTTTGAATAATTTGGACATTTATTCGCGATAATTAATTTCATTAACATAGCGAGTAGGTTACTCTAATTAATCATAATTTATTCATAATTAGTTATTCTGAAGTAATATTGTTAATAACAAAAACATGAGACAGTATGAAAATATCCTCGTATTCCATCCAACTGGATTATTAAAATCTCAGATTTCTTTCAGAATATCGAATAATATAGTTGTCGAATATTTGAACAATCTTGTTCCTTTATATCGTATTTTGCTTATCGCGGTTAACTTTACTGAAATTCTGAATGGAATTTTTCGTAAATAACGATGTACATTTTGTAAATAATTCATACCTTTATCCACAATTATTTTGTAAACGAATATTCCGACGTAGTGCTGACGTCATTTTGACGTAAATATACTGGCGGGGTTTCCTTAATTTGGCGACACGCATCAAGGTTTTGCAGGTAAGAATTGGAACTAATTGGCAATTAACAACCTGGTGAGTGGCATGAAAATGGCGGGGAAGGAGGTTACAGCAGCAGACTTCGCAAATATATGATGTAAACTCTGAAATAAATTTCGTTTTCCTACTGTTTACCTTTTTAAAATATCACCTTGTATTTGACCTTGTTTTGGGAAAAATCACGAAGTACGGTACATTTGAATATCATAAATAATGCCTTTTACAGTTATATACATTCAAAATCTCCTTTGATTTGGAGTTTTATAAAAGTTGTGCTTCTTATAAGCTTTAGTTATAATTTACATTATATAAACTTATTTAAAATTAATTTTTTACAATTTCCTCATAAGACATAAATGTCTTCAAAAGCTTAAATTTCTAAAAATACATTCATTAATCGTAATTTTCATTATTTGAGTTACCTAAGTTTATAATTTAAGTCTTTTAAGGTTGCTTAAATTATAAAATTTTAAATATTATTATTTTTATAAACTCTAAGGGTAAATATACAAATCTTCATTCATGACTTCAATCGGCTAAATATATATATATGTGTGTGTGTATATGTGTGTGTATGTGTGTGCTTATGTGTGTGTGTATGTGTGTTGTCTATATGTGTCTGTGTATGTCTATGTATGTGTGTGTATGTCTATGTATGTGTGTGTATGTCTATGTGTATGTGTGTATGTCTATGTGTGTGTGTATATATAATCACATACCCACATAATTGAAATTTAATTCCTCTAAAATGAGGAGAATATAAATATTTAATTTTCACTGAAAACATATGAAATTTATTGATTATATGTAACCATTATTTTTTAAAATATAAAAGTGAATAATTGAAAAAATCCCCTACATTAAATAATTGTTTCATTAAAAGGAACATTTCATGATCTTTGGTCTATGATGCATAAAAAATTTGAAAAAAAAAACAAATTTGATTGATGTTTTTTTAGTACATTTCCTGTAATTTCTCGAAGGATTTTTAAGCTTCTGTGTAAATGTTTTTTTTTTTTTGTAATTATAAATTCTTAAATTGCGACTATTTTCAAAATGTTAACATTATTAAAAATAAAGTTTTTTCTTCTTATCGTATTTTCTTATTTTTATCGTTTTTTTTTTCGCAATGTCTGTTACATATATCAAATCAGATGTAAAACAATAAAATTAAAAATATGCAAAGATTTCTTCTTTTTTTACATCTGAGGAATAATTAATGAACATGAAATTTTTCAGCACAAATCGTCTGCGACCGATATTAAACCTATCAAGGTTGCAGTTGGATTGTTTGTGCTCTGGCCTTCCGCACAACAATTCCAAGGTTCGATTCCTACATTGAACTTTGTTGGTTTGAAAAGTCTTTAAGTTTTCGTGTGCAAAATATAGGCATTAATGACAAACAGACTAAATATTGAATCTTCTGTTTTGGACATAAGTGATGTCATAATCTGTGTGGCATAGCTTCATTAAATCACATCACTTTCATAATTAAAAAAACAACTGAATTTTAATAATAATATATTCACAAATTAGTTATTTTTTTGGTAATAACGGTTATAATAATATAAAAATAAGTTGTAGTGTGTGTTAAAACAAGTTATATTTAAATTTTAGATACTAATTTAAGTAACTAAATTCGGTATATTTTGTAACCATTAACAACTAAGAATGGGGTATAAAAGAACATTAGGTTGCGTTGACAGGCGTTTTCTTTTATCATTAGCATAATTTGACGATCATTAGCGAGTGATGATTATAGTGTTCAGAAGCCAGGAGAGACCAGTTCCTATTCCCGTATATCCCCACCTTCCCGTGCTACCTCTACAACCCGCTGAAACGCAGACGATTTTCATCTAATTTATCTGAAAGCTCTGGTTCTCTTGACATAAAACAAAACTTATTTCTATTTTCAGATAAACAGTAAATATACGTTTGTATTATTTGCTTAAATTTTTCCCGAAATTCCAAATATTGAGGCTTGTGTGTTCCTAAATAGTACGCTGAACGCATAATAAGAGCTCTGTATTCACTATTGCGTGTATATATTGTCTATTCGTCAATATTTATAGTAATAAACTTAACCAGAATAACTTAACTTGTTGGACAGTCAAGCTTAACCAATTTTTTCATTAGAAGTCATGTATTTATTATTTGAACAAAACAAAATAATTTATGTGAAAATTGTATGCTATAGTATATGTTTTTAGTTTCGGTGAATTAGGTTAGAACTGAAAAGTAGGTTGGGTTTCTGAGCATTCACATTGTTAGTGAAGAACAGTGTTTCACACAAATTGTATTTATGTTAAATTTTCATGTAAATGATTCAGGAAATCAGTATGTGAATGGGGGCTTAGAGTTAAACCAACTTGTCGATATGATTTCTACGTCAAGAGTAAGTGTTTGTTGTGATTTAGATTCCATTTAAATTGTAAGAAATATCCATTTTGTAACAAAAATGACGTTTTAAAAGCATACAAATCAAACTAACTGTCATAAAATAAACAGTGTATTGTTACTTCTTGCTCATTTAGCTATTTTGGTTTATTTCTGGCGCATGAAAACTTGTATCGTTAGGAATTTAAGATTTAGGATGAACAGAACCTTTTCAAATATTTCCCTATGCAGTTGGAGAATAATGAGCAATTAAATTTACTTTCTGTATTTACGTAAATTGAGTTAGGTATTTTATAAACTTTTTAATTTTTTAAAATTTTTTTATACTTTTAGAAATCCAATTAAGTGTGGAAAGTCAACTCTTAATGGTTTTTCATGTGTCCTATATTTCTGTGAGTTGGAGGCGTGTCCATGTTAATATGTGACGTCTAAAGTCCATCCGTGTGTGTGGCGTGGATATCGAGAGGAAGGTGCCAGCTCAGGTTTGACCTCTTCACCTGTCCGTAGTTCGAAATGATGAGTCTCTTGACGATTGGCGAGTATTCCAAACAAGTTAACTTTATGGTATGGTCAGGGGCTCAACTGCCCTTCTGTGTGTGGGCGTATCTTCGTTGGCATCAAATGGCAACTTACGTATGCTAATCTTGTAATTAAATTAACTTTTAATTGAGCAGTTCACAGATTCGATGCCAACGTTTGTTGAGTAGGAATCCATTTCAAGCAATAACCTGTGATGAGTTAATACTATGTAATTATGATCAACAGAACTAATTTGTCTTTCTATAGTTTATATAGACTAAACTTTGACACGACAGACTATATGGTGCTCACGGCCTGCAGTATTCATATCTATTTTCATGATCTATGGCCTTTTGAGCTTAGGCTGACCAACTTTCCCTGAAAGTTCTTGCTTAGGCTTCTTGCTTGAAAGTTGGTCAGCCTAAGCTAACATGAAACCTTCAATATTTGGTTAACAAGAATGCTTGGTTTTGAGTTTTTTTTATCCACCCACTGAAGTTATAACCCAATAAGACTGAGTTAATCACGCCCGGCCTAGCACTGAACCTCAAATCTTTGTTGTTTTTATAAACAAAATATTAATTATTTTTTATTAATTAGAAATATTTTTTATTAATCAGAAATATTTTTTATTAATCAGAAATATTTTATATTAATCAGAAATATTTTTTATTAATCAGAAATATTTTTATTAATCAGAAATATTTTTATTAATCAGAAATATTTTCATGAATCAGAAATATTTTTGATTAAACAGAAATATTTTTTTATTAATCAGAAATATTTTTTTATTAATCAGAAATATTTTTTTATGAATCAGAAGTGTTTTTTTATGAATCAGAAGTGTTTTTTTATGAATCAGAAGTGTTTTTTTATGAATCAGAAGTGTTTTTTTATGAATCAGAAGTGTTTTTTTATGAATCAGAAGTGTCTTTTTTATGAATCAGAAGTGTTTTTTTATGAATCAGAAGTGTTTTTTTTATGAACAGAAGTGTTTTTTTTTTTTTATGAATCAGAAGTGTTTTTTTTTTTTATGAATCAGAAGTGTTTTTTTTTTTATGAATCAGAAGTGTTTTTTTTTATGAATCAGAAGTGTTTTTTTTTATGAATCAGAAGTGTTTTTTTTTATGAATCAGAAGTGTTTTTTTTTATGAATCAGAAGTGTTTTTTTATGAATCAGAAGTGTTTTTTTATGAATCAGAAATATTTTTTTATGTATCAGAAATATTTTTTTATGTATGAGAAATATTTTTTTATGAATCAGAAATAATTTTTTATGAATCAGAAATATTAAATATTTTCTTATGAATCAGAAATATTTTCTTATGAATCAGAAATATTTTTTTATGTATCAGAAATATTTTTTTATGTATCAGAAATATTTTTTTATGTATGAGAAATATTTTTTTATGAATCAGAAATAATTTTTTATGAATCAGAAATATTAAATATTTTCTTATGAATCAGAAATATTTTTCAGAAATATTTTCTTATGAATCAGAAATATTTTTTTATTAATCAGAAATATTTTTTTATTAATCAGAAATATTTTTTATTATTAATCAGAAATATTTTTTATTATTAATCAGAAATATTTTTTATTATTAATCAGAAATATTTTTTATTATTAATCAGAAATACTTTTTTTATTAATCAGAAATACTTTTTATTATTAATTAGAAATACTATTTTATTAATCAGAAATACTTTTCTTTTTATTAATCAAATATTTTTTTAAAATGGATTTTTTTGTGTAAGAAATGTGTGTAATGACTGTGAATACAAAACCACACACATGCATACAAATCTATATAATATTTATCCAACTATATTCTTAGAAACAATAAAACTATGATCTAAAAAAATCTCTAAAATAAAACAATAATCTAATATTTCATAAACAGAATAAAATATTTCAATAATGTAATTTTCAATGCTAAAAAGTTCGATCGAAGCACCAATTCTGAAATTTGTGTTAACAAAACAAATTCAAAATGTAACAAAAACATTTTCATCTCTGACTCATTAAAGGTTTAAAATGACAGTTTCGCGTCAAGCTGATGAAATGACGTCACACGCTTCCACACTTCCGTCGAAGACTTCTTTCTGAACAGTTTCCAGAACACTTTTCCTTAAAATAATCTCGAAGGTTACTTCTAAAACAGGTGTGAGTTTCTCTTTTTACTACACGAAAATTCTCTTTCACTTCCTTTACAGTTGTCAGATACAACTGACTCTCTTAAGGTTCTTTGTCCCGAATTCCCGCCAAGCGCTACTGTTGCCACTGTACGAAGAGAAATCCTATTCATTTAATCATTTTTTTTTCTTTTGACGTCACGGAAGCAGAGACACGCACCTGTTGAAAATAAGAAACTAAATTATTATTTAATGCACCAACGTAAGGTTTGCAACTTTTTTTTTGTGCAAAAATATATATAACCAAGGTGATAATGAAACAAAATTTATGAGTTTAAATCATTTGTTTGCTTAATCACGCAATTGTTGTTTTTTGCCTTTTAACTGTAAGATAATACTTGTTTGTCGTTTTATATTTTCACTTCTTGTTATTTCTCTTACAAGAAATGTTAATACCATATTTAAATCCAATTTATACAAGTGATTTGATAATATTATTTATATTATAACAATATTTTAAATCTCGTTTAGATATAGAGAGAAATAAGAAATGTTATAATAAGTGTATTATCCAGGTAAAATTATAGTAGGCATCCATTTTTCTATCATTATTAAGGAATAAAATAAAAACAATTTTTAATAAATTTAAAAATGGTCTTATTAAAGCACGCTAACGCCTGGTGTGAATACCACGTTTTCAGAGTAGAAAGGCATGGGTTCGATCCCAGATGTCGTGTGGTTACTTGAAGTTGTTCTGGCTTTATTCCTTCGTGACACCCGAACATGACCCCTTCTTTTTGAAAACTCCCTACTAGAGTCTGTATGGGGGTGGATATACAAAAATCCTGCAATGCCTTTGCTATTCTGGAATTTCAAGAATTTTGAAATTCAAAAGCAGCAAGTGTTATTAAGAAATTCCTCAAAATACTGATTCTGTGCATTATAGATTGCATTAAAAATAAAAGAAATTAAAAAATGTTATAATAAGCATTTTACGTTGAGAAAATTGGTTAATATTTAAAAATATGTCCAATGAAATTTTTGTTTTGAAGTTGTCGAGTGGCAGCTTGTTTAGGTACCTGGATCTGGACACATCCTTAATTTAATTAGTTTATTAAAAATAATTTCTTCCAACATTACCTGATTTTGAGCAGTCTCTAACACAAAATTATGATCAGTTGCTTTTTTTAATAAAAATTAATATTTAAAAAACGCTTTTTCATTATTACTGAGTAAATTGTGCACAACTTTGTATATAATTTTTGATAGATTTGCATAAGCTACATTTTTTATATTCTATTACAAATTTTTCTCATGAAACTTTTTTAATTGGATGGGCAACATTTTTAATTGGATTATAAATTTGGTGCATATTGTGTAATGTCACTCTTTCAGCTAAAAAAATGGAAGGAAACTCCTTTTAAAGCAGTTGTTTTGATTAAAGTGATCTTTTTAAAGTAAGTAAAGTTTTAATCTGAATTAAAAATGGCATGTGATTTATAAGTTATTTCAGTTATTTTTTAAGTAATATGGTATAACTTATTTTAAACCTAATCGACATAAATAACCCGAAATAATACAAGGGTTGGAACTTTGAAAATTGCTAAGCAGACTTTGCCGCAGATGTGCATACAGAAATAAGGAAATATGAAATATTTCTGCCATTTAATTTTAAGTGGCTAATATCGAACTTGGAGCACTTTACGGTGAACTACATTTTAGTGAACAGACTTACATTTAGCTTAAATTTCTATGGGAGGATTTTTCATATATATAATATGAAATGTCTTCTCAGATAATAGAGCCGCATTCACTTGTCTCAGTGGAAAATTCTCAAGCACCCACTCCGATAGACGTGCATGCAAAAGGTAAAAATGTGACACTCGTCTTTGTGAAACAATAATTGGTATCGAACCCGGCATCTTATGCTCCGAACATCACTGCCCTATAATTAGGCCACGGTGAGCCAATCCCGATGCTTTCCAATTATGAAATTATACAGTTATATTTTGTGATATATAAAAATTTATATCTTCCTACAAAAATATCGTAACGACAATACGCAGTCCTTTATTAAATATATAACTTGCAAAAATATTTTATGAATTGTATGCTCAATAAAGAAGGTGCAATATTAAATAAGAAATTAATTATATTTAAGTTAATCTCAAACTAGAATTTCAAGAAATACACTTTCACTATAAACTTTAAATATACATTTTTTTCCAATGGCAGGCACAAGAGGGTTAAACCCTATGCCACAACAAGGCCAGAACCTGCTACTCATTTGTCGTTACCCAGCGGGCACCTGTGAACCAAGTCACGGAGGCGAGTAGCGTTACCCGCGCCATACCACCACAAACCCGTTTATAGGGCGGGCCACATTCATACAATATCACAGAAAAAGGACAGAGAGAACAGAGAAGGAAAGAAACATTCATGCCCGAACCGGGATTCGAACCCGGGACCAACAGCTCAGGAGTCAGGAACGCTAACCACTCAGCCAATCGGTCGGCAAACTAAGATTTGTCGGGATTTTTAATCAGATACTTGCAACTTTAATATCTACTATTTGCTATGTACATTAATACAATTTAAAAAATTAGCGAAGTTGAACAAGATACAAAACATTTCTTAAAGCAAGAAATAAAAAAAATAATTGAGAATATCAAGTTGTCTGAATAAAATCTTAATTTGTAATTTGCGAACTAGTCATTATTGCTTCTAAAATTAGTCTAAAGTATCCTATGAAATAAAAAAAATCAAATATGGGTACAAGTAACATAAATCAAATGTATTGGTTTTAAAACTTTTGCACACAATTACTCGACTCATTATTTATAAAAATATTCAGCTTGAAAAATTCCATTTTTAATTTCAAAAAATTAACTAGTTTATATTTACTAATTAAACCAAACATTTTGCTTAGATATTCATTATTTAAGATTTAACGAACAAACAAGAAACAACATGAAAATGAATCAACAGCATTTTCAAAAATGTTGAAGGATAAGCAAATAAAGAAATGCAAAATAATCCGTTTTATTGCTATCACAATGAATACTAGCCTTTAAAATACACAAGCATGTTACCAATTATAAACTTCACGATAAATATTTTTTTACTGAGATGTCATTTAAAAATATGGTATTCCATTACAATCTTTTTAATATTTTGTCTAGTTTGGGAATTCGTGAATACCATTTTTTCCCTTTCATTTGCATAATACTGTTTTGCTCTTGCAGAAAATTTCCCTTTAGATGCTTTAAAACTAATAATTCACAATTAATGTAAACCTCTTTGGGAAGCTAAAAAACATTTTCCAAAGGAATTTTAATTAGATGATAATTTCTGTCCTTAAAGTAATTAAAAAGTCATTTATTAATTCAGCTTAGAAATTAAAGCTTCTGTTATGTTCCATGTACACATAGATTATGTATTTTATTTAATAATTGCTGAAAGCTTAAATAAAAAAAATATCTATTGCTACAAATTAAAGTTATTCATCAGTGGTTAAATGTGAAAAAAATCTTTGTTTATTGAAATAAAGTGATTTCACTTTAAAAGTTAATATTAGTTTTTCAGAAAAATTCTTTATAATGCAAAGTTTCGGTCATAAATGTTTTATAAAATTATATTTATTTCATGAAATATAAAAATCCATTTCAGTAAAGTTACAAAATGGATAACATTTTTCGATTTTAATTTAAATATGTCTTCAAAGTATTCAAAGGAAATATAAAAAAAACGAGGGAAAAACTGACCAGTGTGGAAAATTAAATTTTTATTTCCACACAAAAATAAAGATTCTTATATTGTTTAAAGAAGGAAATAATCTAATTTCCAAAAATTTGAAATAGTAATCGCATGATCAGTGTTCTCGGTTCGATACTCGTCAAAGGCTTGGATGTTACAACTTTGCATTAAGATTCCTCGTAAGTGCATAGCCATTGTGAGAAAACATTTACAGTAGAGTTATAAGTGAATCACCTATTAAACTTAAGTGTTCAAAGATGAGTCTAAATGGAAAAGTAATGGCTCTTTATAAATATGTAATAGGTTCAATATCTTACGCAGTAGAATATCATATTCCAGGAAAGATAAACTCCACAAATATTTATCTTGTATTAAACTGCCTTACCCTTTTGTATGACGTATAAATTTGGAGAAGAGACTACAAACTCGAGTGTTGAGATATTCATTTGACAATGGATTAAAATTATTAAGCATCTTTGGCTGGCTGCCAAGAATAATTTGTAGTAGCCTCAGCTATATCCTGAGAAATAATTTTAAAAAATAAAATATATGCTTTCTAAACATAAATTTTAAAATGTTTTATTGTTAAAATGAATGATCTAAAGTATCGACTTTTATTCCAAGATTGTGAAAAATTATCTTCTATCCAATTTCAATGACCAAATGTTCTTCATAGCTTTGTTTTTCTGTAGTGTATTGTACTGAATTTCGTGTTTCGTGCTGATTGAGAGTGGATATTCTTTTAAAAATCACAAGACTTTCACTCGTAGCAATTTCAACTAGATACGAGAAATTCCAACTGTAGTGGTCATAACTCCAATTCAACTATTAGTACAGGATTTCCAAACACAGGAGACTCTAGTATCTCTCAAAGATTCTATGAATGTACCAGACTTGCATTCATGACTGATCGTCTTCATTAATCATCTTTGTATGTCTTTCGGCGGTATTTATATCTTACTTGGTGGGTAAATCAATAAGTTTCGCCAGGTTTCTGGAAGATTCTAGGTTATTTCATTTAATATTGGCCCTAGTGTTATGATGATGGAATTTTCCAGAAATATATTTTTTTGTTTCTGGAAAGTTCTACGTTATCTTACGTAATATTGGTCCTAGTGCTACGAGGATGGAGTGTTCCAGAAATTTTGCCGAATGGTCGCCTAGAATCTTGTTAAATTACAAGAAATGTCATTTTTAGCGTAGAATACACCTAAATTGTGCAATTTTTGCCCAAAATCTTAGTATTTTAGGTTTATATGAGATATTTTTAGTGGCAGCGTTTCACGCTCCCATGACACAGGTCCGAGGTTCGATCCTCGGGCTGGGCAAGGTTGACTCAGCTTTTCATCCCTTCAATGGGTCGATTAACTGAGTACCAAGCATGCTTGGGAACCTAAACACTGGGGGTCTTATGTTAGAGCTGACCACCTAATTGGGTTATATGCTTCGCACCCCAGGGCCCTCAGTCATGAAAACAGTTATGGGCACTGTAGGCCTTGGCCCACATGGGCAGTCGTGCCATGGAGTTTAGTTTAGTTTATGAGATATTTTAAGCAAATAATTACAAATTTGTAAAAGTTTGTATTATTAACGGATAACCAAGATGTCATTTTTTTCTAATGAAATGGCATAGTAATGCTTTAAAAGATACATCATTACATTAAATTGCTTAGTTCGTGGGGTGAAGATGGCAACACATAAATCCTTCCAAATTGCATGAAATTCACGTGATTAGCAGACATTTTCTGTGCTATCTCAGCATTTTTTTACAGAACAACAAACAAAACGAATGATAAACATTTTATTCTTCAGTTTTGCATTTCGTGGATTCAATTCCTGCACCAGTTTGGATGCGTCTGATGATTTAGAAGCAACTTTAAACAAGAATTTACACTCGATTTAAGCTATCTTGTCTGTTATCTAAAAGTTTATTGCCTTATTATACACTTTTTTATAGGTGATTTAAAAAAATTGGTAATTATTGGAAACTTATCTCCATACATTTCTAAGGTATTTCATCTCGAACTGTAGCCGAATGATAATCACACTGGTTTTTGCTTCAACAGTTTGTAGGATCAATTCCCACCTCCATCACGGATATTCGTAATGATTCGGAATCCATTACTTTGATGAATCCATTACATGATTCGGAATCCATTTTAAACTTTTGGTCTCGACCCAAATAGCCATCGTGTGCAAGAATTAACTAAAATTTTGACTCCAGTCAATATCTTTGAGGTCACAATCCTATTGTGACTTTAGTTTGTCTTTAGAAAGTTCTAATGACATTTGACGTGAGTAAATGCCATTTTTAAAAAATTTATTATTTCATTTTATTCATTATATCTCTTATAAAAAAAAGGAAACATTTTACTTTATTAAATCTTATTAAATTTCTACTAAAGCGGTTTTATTTTAAAAAAGAATAACTGAACTGGCTATTATTTGACAAAGTATATTCTTGATAATTTCAAATAAAAGTATAAATCACTTGAAATGTAAATTAATGCAGAAAGTTATTTTGACACAAATGCTTATCATTCTATTTTTTTCTTAAGTGTTTGCTTTTATTTATTGTTTTTATTAAAATCAACTATTGTTTAATATTTATTAGTATGAATTTCAGATATTTAATTTTGTTAGCATTTTGAAACAAAAACTAATCCATTAATTTTGATTTGGTAAAAATAACTATACTAAGTATTGACTATAACAATTAGTCATTATTAAATGTTTCACGTTAATTTCAGTTTACATATAATCTAATTGAGAGAAAATTTCATAAGATTTATTTACAAAAAATATTTAAGCTCTCTAAAACATTCCCTAATAGGCTGATTAACGGGCATAGGCCATTGTAAGGTGTTTTGGTACCCATTGCGTAAATTGTATGAGAGAATTTTTCATAGATAGCGGACCATAGACCATCTGGGAGGATTTACCACTGTCATTGGTATGAAAAAGAAATGTGGAAAACTCGCAAGTACCCACAATATCAGACGTGTATGCAAAATGCACTACCTGCAACATTCATTTCCCGTTATTTTAACAGTATCTGGAATTGAACTCAAAGCCTTATTATCCAAAGAGCACTGATCTACAGCTTTCCACGTTGTTTTCTCCTCCTCCCTTTACCGAACAAGCATAGGTTTTTAATTTCATTTGCTATATTTTTTAAATATCCTCTGATTATACATATAAAAATGTTAAAATGCATGCAGTTGTCTTATACATTTTCACTTTTTAAGTAATATTCTGCAAATTATGTTGATTATGATATTGACAATATTCACAAATGTTGGTCTCCATTTATACTAGGTAAACAGTATGCGCATTTAGATTCTAAACTATAAATATAGATCATATATTTGTTTTTGGCTTGTGTAACTGAATATTTACATTTTTGATTGTATATTAAAATATTTTTAATTTCTATAATTTTTAATATCTATACAGTAATGTACATAAATCTTCCGCAATATTTAATTAAGCAAAAATATTACTTCTTTTAAGCAATTTGAATTTTAGAAAGAAGATGTAAGATAATGAAATTTCTTTTCGCGCTGTTTGTTTTTAATCCTTGTTTGTAGTTTTCACTGTAACTGTGGCTGAGTGACATTCATTAGATAAAACATTCTTTTGTTGTTTATTTCATTGTATCGGATGGCTCACCCTCTCCATTTCTGAAAAGAACTGCTGTTTATGAAAAGACGTGTTTTTTCGTCTTCCTTTTCCGCCATTCGAACGACGGGGTTGTTTTTTTTTTTCATTTATTTGGCTTTTGACATCAAAAGACAGAAACACAATGAATAAACGTCATCATTGATTATTTTTGCTTTTCGTTTCTGTGTTTGATATCTCCGTTTTATATTCCTTTTGATCTTTTTTTTTTCTTTCATCGATGAAATTTCGGAATGCTGAATAATTTATAGAAATATTTTAAGAGAACATTTTGTGTACAGAAAGTAATCAGTGGAAAGTTTATAAGCAATTAATTTTGACGTTTCTATATCAGAATATTTGTATCGGGGGGAAAAAATTAAAATGTCATAATTCAGGTTGTTCCTTTGTAATATTTTTCTGTATTTAAAATATCTTTAAAAAAAGTAGTTATAATATACTTTAAATGTGATTGATTTTTTTTGAATATTAGTTCTTGTAATTTCAGTTCATTATTAATTATAATACTAAAAAAAGCTATACTAAGCCTGTAACACGATAGCCCATATGTGGGTCATGGCCTACAGTGCCCATATCTGATTTCTTGACCAAGGGTGCATTTGCTCCATTTATGTGGTCAGAATAACGCTGAATCCTCATTGCTTCATTCAAAAGCATGCTTCTAAATTCTCAGTTTGTCCACTCACTGAAGGAATTGAGTCTGAGCGCCGCCATTTTACGCCAAAGGCCTTCAAATATAAAATTACTAATGTTTTGATGGGTATAAAAATAACATTTAATGTAACAGGTATTTTGAATAATTATGAATATTTAGATAACACTTAATTCAATGTTTAAATAAATTTTAACATATTTAAAATTCATTATGAAGTCATTTGCTAGTAAAATTAAAGAATAATCTGTTATAAATGCATAGAATTTTCAGAATTTTATACAATTAATGCTAAAAATTTTAATTTATTTTTAATTTCCGGTAACAGGTGGTAATAAAATTATTTATAATAATAGAAAGTATTGGAAGAAATATTTGCCATAAAACTTATAATTTTTGTTACCTTTTTCTACAAATTAAGATATACTTATTTTTATTTTTGGGGATTAATATAGGGATGAACAAAATATTTTCTTACTTATCTTATTTAACTTTTTTATAATTTATTGTTTTTGTAAATTTTAATGCTCATCATGATAATTGAACATTATCTTATGTTTATTGAAGCATAATTATAATAAAATTTATTTGAAAGCATTTTTCTTAACGCTAATAAAAAATTCTTTTATCAATACTAAACAGAATACTGATCTATTACGCATTAGCTATACTGGTAAATTAACAAATCAGATGAAATTTATAGTGAGATAATGTAGATTAAAATCTATTTTTTGTTAATAAATTATGATTAAAAAGTAGTGAAAAATTAATCTTCTAAAAATACTCTTTTCTCAGTATTTTGAATATTATTTATTGATTCATAATTTGAATTCTATTTATGTTATTCATTGATTCAATTTAATATATGCAAGAAATGGTAGTAAAAATGCAATTTCAAAATTTTTACACATGCATTATATATATTTTATAAATAAAATTATATTTTTAGTGTGTACTAATCTCTCTTTCTCTCTCCCTCTTTTTCTTTCTCTCATCCTGATTTTCTCTTTCTCACTGTGTATATATATATGAGCTTGGAAATATTATTTAAATATTGAAACGCAAGTCATTGTTGTAAACAACAAGGAAATGCAATTTTTATATGAATATTCATAAAAAAATTTTAAACACCTGCTCACAAAATACGAAATGAATTAATTACAATTACTAAGTAACGAATTTGTGATTTCGTATAAGAAGTATGCATTCAACGAAGCAAATCTGAAACTGAACTGTTTGGGCTTTGGGATTTAGTTCCACTGTTTCTAAATTCGATTTCCGACTAACTCATGGATGCTGTCCGTGATTTAGTATTTCTTTTAGTCTGTACGTTTTGGTTAAATTAAAGGTCATATAAAGCATGCAAACCAAAAAATTAAATGCTCTACTAATTTTTAAAGTAAACTCAGCATATATTGTAATTATATACCGAATTTACTAATTAAAAGTGTTATTATATCTTGCATTTTCATAATGTTATTCCATTTAAAGCGGCGAAAAATCTTTGTTTAATGGTATTTTTAATTACTTAACTGTTAAAAGTTTTTTATAAAGTTTTTTTACATAAAATTTCTGTATCTGGATTTTTAAAATTTTTACTTTATTTCCTCATTTTCTGTTAAATAAGTATTTTAAATAATGTAATGAAAATATATCGGGACTAATGTTACTAAGCCTCAATGATTCTAAAACATCGACGGCTAGAAATAAATAGCACCAAACAACTTGATTTGTCGCCAACAGTTGAAGCTATATACCAAGCACATGGTTTATATTTGATAAACTATTTGTGTATGTTTCTTCAAACACACTAATCTTTAATTGTTATTTCACTGTTTTAAAATCCACGAATTCCGAAATATATTTAGGTCTTTTTCAAAATAGCATTTTTTATTTTTAAAACAAAGATGGAAGTACATTTGTATTTAGTTATTTTTGAAAATTAACATTTTTAACCGTATGTCGCAACCGAATATTTTAATTGTATGTTCAACTTGTTATTGGCAAAAAAAAATAATAAATTTTTGTTTTGATTCTATTATAACATGGGCTTATAATAGAATGTAAGTAATTCAAAACAATTTGGTGTCAATTTGCAGCGACGTTAGTCAGTTTTCGTAATCGACGAGACTTTACGGTACAAGTTTACCCTGGGGTACCCCTTGATTTTTTTGACGCCAAGATAGGTGCCAAGATGTGACTATCAAGATGGTAGTTACACGAAAGCTTTAAAAAGATAGGGATGTCAGGATTATCAGAAATTAAATTTTATCGCCATGATGTATAACTAAATTTTTCGTCAAACTAAGGGGTACCCGATTCTACACGAACCCGATTTCACACATGCACTGAAAAGTGTTATATATTTTTTATTTACACCTTATTAATTCTCTTTCAGAAATTTTTTTTAGATAAAAGGATGTATTCAGGTAATACCAAGGAGAAAACCTTTAAAACTTCCTTTAATCAATCCCGTCATGTTGGCGAGAATAAAGCAGAATCGTAACAACAGTTTTGAACATATAATGAAATAAATGGAATAAATCTTCCTGGGTAAAATAATAAAATTCGAATGCTTTTCAAGCAATATTTTGACAAGTAAAAGCAAACAATTGATTCGCAAACAATAAAATATTGCAACAATATTTAAACATGGTTTTAATATTTTATTATTTCCGCAACAGTTTTTTTATGTATTGTATAATATTGCTTTATAATCAAAAATAAAGATTTGCCTGTCATAAGCTATTTTATTACTTTCCTTATAAGCCTTTCTTTGTGTTTCAGACCTTTTGACATTTTCTTATGTTTTCCCATTGTTTATTGAAATACTAGAAGCTCATCTTTATCTGCTGAATGTTATTTAAAGGTTGATTACAAAATTTCATTTCCATTTAAAAACATAAAATATATTATTTAATGTCCAAATGTGATATTGAAAGACTTTTTCAACATCTAAATCGTGTATTGCTAACAATCGCAATTTTTATTTAGTATAAAGTATTGAAATTTTTTTATAATAACCAGCATTTTTTTTAAAAAAAAGCGTTTCAAACTTTTGAGTGTTTCGAACGTCCATATAGATTGATATTACATTTAGGATTATGTACGACATGATTTCTATAATAAATACAGCTGTATCGAGTAGTTATGCACTGTGGTCTTTGTTCAATAGTTCATGTCTTCAGATGTTACCTTGAGCTTTGATATTTGGGCACAAGTGCCGTATAATCCATGAGGCCAAATTCTGAAATTGGCGATTTTTTAGCAGATTTCCTTATGTATCTGGCAACCTCGTTTTTATTACGTCATACATATGGAGACCTATAAGAATTATGCAAAAAATTCTATTTTGGTAACCCTAGTATTTACGTCATCACGCACGCCACGATATGTCATTTTGGCAACATTTCTTCATCGCCAAAAAAATTCAGAATTTGGCATCGTGGATTATATGGCATGTGTGCCGATATTTGAGGTTTGAAAACCACATTTCCTGCTCTAATTAACCGAGCAAGGCAGCTGAAGGGCTAACGCTTTTGCTTTTGTTTCAACAATTCGTGGTTTTGATTTCCATTTCAGGCTTGAATGTTTTCGAAGGGATTCGAAATCCTCTTGAAATACACTGCTCAAAACAATTAAAGGATATTGTAAATTTTACATAAAACAAAGATATAAGCTAAATTTTTTTTGCTGAAAATGGAAAAAGAGAATCACAAATGAAAATTTTTCTGATTTTCAAACTATGGAGTATGCTTATTTTGAGTTCAATGTTAAAAACGTCTCTTCAGCCGCAGTGAATGAAATTTGACTTTGAACTGAATAAAAGATAATGAATACAAGGATGATCGGTATTCAGTGACTGCTTTGTTTCGATGAGTTCGATGTTTCAGCGAAGTCATTTAACCGATTCAAAAGTTTGGACAGTTATTCAGAAGGGGGCCAAACTCAAGCCGGAGTAGCGCAAGCCATTGGAGTGTTACAAAGTAAGATTTCCAGGATCTGGAACCGTTTTTTGGGGACTGGAAGTGCAGGCCGAAGACCAGGGAAAGGTCGTAGATGGGCAATAATGCCCAATGACGATCGTTATTTAGTGTTAACGGCTCGGAGACACCGAAATATGAACGCTACTCTTCTCCAACAACACCTTCGCTCGGCTACTGACACCACGGTTTCAACTCAGACAGTCCGAAACCGGCTCCATAGTGTAGGTTTGTATGCTCACCGACCGATGGTATGTGTTAAATTAACATCAAGGCATCGTCGCGACCACAGAGAGTGGGCAACAGAGCATGTGAACTGGAGGAGAAATGAATGGAGCAATGTTTTTTTCTGACGAGTCCCGTTTTTCTGTTCATCCTGATAATAGGCGTATTTTCATCTGGAGGGACCGTGGCAGTAGGAATAATCCAGCGTTCGCACACGAAAGTATCAGATTTGGCGGTAGAGGAGTGTTAGTGTATGGTGGCATCTCCATTGATGGGTGCACAGACCTTTATATCATTCGAGATGGTCCTCTGACTGGTCGCCGATATAGGATGAGATCCTCAGACCTATTGCGACTAATTTAGCAACTCATTTCTTGGCAACTAATCGTTAAAACATCAGTGGTATAACCAGTAAGTAAACTTCTACTAATTCTATTTAAAAGATTTTTATATTGTTAATATTTTAATATAATTAATTTTTATATTAATTATGTTAAAATATTAAAATTAATATCTAATTTCTCATACGAGTGTGCTGATCTAGTAGACGAATAGTCAATGCTCTTGCCTTGGGTTCAACATTTCGTGGGTTCGAATCCCATCTTGGGTTTGGGATGTTTGTAGTTGTTCGGAATCCACTTTAGACCATAGGTCTCTAATTTTGCCTTCGGTTAAACAGTTCGTGGGTTTGAATCCCACCTTGGGCATGGATGTTTGTAGTGGTTCGGATTCCACTTTAAACCGTAAGTCCCGGTCTAATTAACCCTCGTGTGCAAAAAATGACCGTTGAGGGACAAACAAACCAAACCAAGTCCCTATCTAATTAGCCTTCGCGTGCAAAAGTAATGATCGTTGAGCGAAACAAACTAGTTTTAGTGTCAAATCATTTGCTTTTCCTCGGTTTTGATCAATTTTTTAAATTATATTGGTGATATATAATATTTCGTTCAATAATATTTGTAATATCCGGTAAATAAATTAAAATTATTTTGAAAATTTGTTTCGAATACATTTCGAGAAAATATTTGGTAGATTTAGGAAAATAGATTACTTATAAAGACAATTATTTTACAAATTTTATTAAAAATATGATGCGATACTTTTTTTAGTAAATAAGATGCCAAAAACTGTTTAATAAGTTATTCCTTTAAAATAAAATTCTTGATATATATCGTAGTCCTACTTTACTTAAGCATATTAATGGAAAACAAGAAATCTGCTTAAGTGTCTCTATTTTTGAATTATTTCATGCAATATTTGAAGCTGAAAACATTTCATGCATTGGAGTAATTTTTGTGAAAATTAAAAAGTTGGGCAAGTCAGCTTTATATTCATTATTTTTAAAACAAAGTTTGGTTCCTTATTCCATTAAAACCATTCAAATAAGCTGAAAGTTCATAAAATTTTGATATGAATCTTCACAGAATGTACTTTAGTACAAATATATACCACAATAGTGGTGTAATTATCTTTAAGTTCTCTAAATTACTACAGTTTTAAGTTCTATACCAAAAGTTTTTTTTTCTAGAATAAATTTTTCGAAGGTAATTTCAAAATCTTTTGGCGTGCTTAGGAAGTAATCATGAGACGGTGCAAGAGATATTTCCCTTGAATACAGGACAACTCCCTAGAGCTCTAGAACCGTACTTAGGAAGCCTGCTGCTAGTTAAGTTCCATTAAAGTGCAAATGAAGGCATGCCAATCACTTCCGATAATGCCAAGCTGTAACCGTGACTTCATGCAGAATTCTATTTCAATACTTTTCAGAAGAATTTCCATAAAAGTCGTCACCTTTTATACACAACTCTTGCGAAGTTAGTCACATGTGAATGTCCATTATTTTAAAATGCTTTTTATAATCTAATTAAAGTATTCTTTAGAATATGTTTTGGTATTTCATTTAAGCTGTTGCATAGTTTAGTTTATTAATTAAATTGAATTGAGATAAATATTCTTGTTATTAAAAATAATATATATCTTAAATGGTTCTATCAACGCATGCTATTTTAATTTAAATCTTGGCCATGCTTCCATCTAGCAAGTTGGTGAATAATTATTCATCCATCAGCTCAAAGTTCATGGGTTTGATACCCATTTCGAGAGTGGTTGCTTGAAATCCACTCTAAATTTCTGGTCTCTATAGAATTAGACCTAGTGTGCAAAAATATGACAATAGTAATAAATTAAAACTTGAATTTTTTGTTGTCGTTTAGTAATTTGAAAAGAATATTTTTTGAAAACTTCATTATTAAATTCAACAACACACGGCAACAGTGGTGTTAGTCTTATTTAATATTCAAATTGACACAGGAGCCGTATAATCCAGGGTCTCAACTTTTGAATTTTTTGGCGACGACGAAATGTTGCCAAGATGACGTAATTAGGACGTAATGCAGCGCGACTATGGCGTAATTGTGAGGTAATAAATTCGTTTTTGAAAAACTTTACATATCTAAATATTAAATTTATACCTGATAAATAAAGAACGTGAATATATATTTTTGAAATTAGATTTTAAAAAAATGTAACTTTAGAACAGACACCTTGCAAAAGTTTCAAATAAAATGCGAAAATGGAACAAAATGTTCTATATCTCGTCGCAATGATGTTAACACTAGGGTGTCAAAATTGAATTTTCTAACACTAGGGTGTCAAAAGTAATTCTTTATCTGTTTGACGTAATAAAAATCAGGTTGCCAGATAAAAAAAAAGAAAATCCGCCAAGAAAATCGCCAAACTCAGAATTTGGCATCTTGTATTATACGATACCAGTGCCTTCAAATTTAATTTTGCTGATTTTGTTTCAAACTTTGGCAATTCAATTTTTGCTCGCGTTTACATTATTCAAAGGTAATAAAACTTAATAAAATTCAAATATTTTAATTTTTTAAAATATCTCATTAAAGACAAATTTTACTTATCCTTTTAGATTTTCTAGAAAAAGATGTGTATTTATTTAAATAAAAATTTAGGTATAACAATTTACTAATTTATGTAAATTTATTCCTTTTTTTTTCGAGTTAACTTTTACAAAAAATGTTTTTAAGGATATTCACCAAGTGCAGGAAATCCTTTCAGTGTTTAATATAGGGTTCTAATTTGTTGATATGATGAAATATACCAAGCAGCTTTCTCCTAATTTTGAACTAGTGTTCACGTGACCTATCCGACAACGAAGCTGAGACTAACTCTGAACCGTTTTTATTCGAAAGGTTAACATTTTGGCCATTGATTCAACTTTTTGTGGGTTCGAGCCACACCTCAGGCTTGCTTTGATGGGAAATTAATTTTCGGCCCAACTAAATAATGAGTATAAAAAATGACCATTAAGAGACAATCCTTAAATTTTTCATGAAATGAATGATTTCAAAAATTTCCGCATCATTTCTTGTTAAATGCATTGTTTGGATGAAGGATTTTCAAAATAATCAAAATCAAATAAATGTTTCAAATCAGGGGACTACACTTACACTTATTGATAATTCACTACAGTTTTTGATTATATTAAAAATGTAATTTATATTATTTCGTCATACACGCTATATTCATTTATTAATTAATTTAGGGAAAGTCAAATAAAAAATTATATCATACATATTTTTATGAAATATTAAGAGCAAAATATACACGATAAGGCTACATCTTTTGCTTTGATTATTACAAAATTTTCATAAATTTTAATAACGAAAATTGACTTGTGGTCTTGGAAAATTATCAGTAAATTTAATCGCCTTAAATTTGTTATCCATGCTTGTATTTGAATTTGCGGTATGTCCCTTTGTTCACAAATTTAAAAGTTTGATTCTCAAGTGAAACTGGATTTGGAATTAACTGCAAACCGTATGCTTGGGTCTAATTATCCCTCTTTTGCATCTAATGACCATTATGTACAGGTGGACTAAATAAGAAAATTATATTCTCTTCTCAAAATGAGTATTTTGTCTATTTTTAATTATATATAATGATAATCTTGAAACAAAGTAAATGCTATGATCATGAAAAAAACAATCTATGAAAAAATAATGTTAATCATTTTAAATCTCCTTGACAAAAAGAAAAACGGAATAATATCTTTATAGTGACATTTATATTGAGTTTAATATTACATATAAATTCAATGCTAGATTTTGACAAAGATTTTCTGGGTATCTGCACTAAAATTTAATTTACAAGTTGGAAATGTAACTCTATAATTTTTTTTAAAATGAAAACACAATAAACGTTTCAAATAATATTTCAACTCGTAGTGCTTAACATTTGGTCTGCGCACACAGTTTAAAATGACTAAATTTTATTTGTTCCAAAACCGTTGCTGCTTTTTTATAGTTCTAGGAATTTAATCCAGTTTAAAATGAAATTCAAAATGTTGTGTACAAATTTGTTTTAAATCAAACAGTCTTATCTTTATGTAATCTAACATTCATGGAAACAAATGGAAAATTGTTTTGAAAAATGTATTATTTTAAATGCAGCATTTGGAAATAGCATGCACTACATCTTAAACGTTATTGAAGAATTCCTCCTTTGCATTTCAATTGTTTTCAGAAAAAAATACATTTTCTTTTTCTTTCGCTATTAAACTTTCAACATTTTTATATTTACTATTAACATACATCATTATTTTTCTTCGAAACAAGGTTTTGCCGAAAAACGCTACGCTGAAAGTATTTGAGTACGTTATTTGTTCTTTAAGAGCATAGGTCTATTCATTAGTGTATCGAACTGGTGGCAGAATGGTTATTAGTTTAGCCTCCCACTCAACAGTTCGAGACTTCAAAATTCCATCTTGAGCATAGATGCTTAAAGTGATTCAGAATTCCCTTTAAAAACTGCAGATCTCATCATAATTAGCATACCTCAGCAGAAAGTTATCGTTAAATGACAAACAAACCAAATCTAACCATTGGTGTAGCGTGACATGTTGAGAACCGTGCTACATCAGCTGTGTCGACCTCGTTGTTTTATCGTGAATCATAGTTACGAGCAATTGTCTGTTTAGTGCTTTTGCTCTTCTGAAATAGGCAGCTGAAAACAAACTGAAATTTGAACTATCAAAACATTTCAGATATTTTTTTTTTTACCCTGATTATCCTTTGAAACACTTAACGCGTGGAAGTTTTGTTTGTGGAAATGGAGTACTTGTGTTATCCCTTGTGAAGAAGGTACTTTACGAATAAGATAAATATCGACAAATGATGAGTGAATTAGTCAACAAGATAATCTTTGGTACAATCCTCAGAATCGGAGAGGATTCAATTTACACATTAAAAATGGGAAATAGATTTACCAGTCCTTTACAAATAACCAAAGTGGGAAGAGACTTATATCAACAATATAACTTTTAATGGAAGGAATTTTCTTAAGAAGAGGTATTTAAGTTATCTTACGGAAAATCCTTTAAGCTTTAAATCGATAAAATAATGCTAAAGGTTTTTTAAACGCAATTTTTTTAATTTTTTGTTATACCACAATAGTTTAGAATCAAACCTGAAAAATTTCCCTTTGAAGGAATTTAACTCCACCAAAAGATCGTAATGAGTTAAACATTTCTACATTTTGCAAATGCATCAATCTGAGTTTGGGCTTGGGAAAATTATTGATCTTCCTCATTGACAAGCAAATACTTCCTTGATAACAATAAATCCAGAAGGAAATATGTTATGGATTTATAAACACACACACACATACATTAACTCAACTAAACTCCATGGCACGACACGCCGAGCTAGCAGCCGAATGGTTAGCGCTCTTGCCTTCGATTAAACAGTTCGTGGGTTTGAATCCTACCTAGGGCATGGTTCGGAATCCACTTTAAGCCATAGGTCCCGGTCTAATTAGCCCTCGTGTGCAAAAACTGACCGTTAAACGACAAACCAAACCATGGCACGACAGCCCATGTGGGCCAAGGGCTACAGTGCCCATAACTGTTTTCATGACCGAGGGCCCTGGAGTGCGAAGCATATGTCCCATTAAGATGGTCAGCCTAACGTAAGACTCCCAGTGTTTAGTTCCCAAGCATGCTTTGTACTCAATTAATCGACCCACTGAAGGGATGAAAGAAAGAGTCAACCTTGCCCAGTCTGAGGATCGAACCTCGGACTTGTGTCATGAGAGCGTGAAACGCTGCCACTGAGCCACCGGGCTTAATATACATTAGCCTTCGGCTTTTACATTGTACTATTTGCAGTTGGAAGACATGCACTCAATTCGTTTACCATGATGAAAAGATATGACATTGATCTATGGATTAAGAAGTTCCACGTTTGATCGTAGTTAACGTTAAACAATGGAATAAAACTTTGACCTTTCTATTTTCTTCCCCCACGTTTTGTTAGATTGGATGAATATTTCTAGATTCAATGTATAGCGAGGTGTAATACGACCTACTATGTATAACAAACTACTCTTTAAAAGATGTTTGGCATTTATTCAATGCCTTTAAGAATTTAATCTATTAAACTGCCTACCAACTTGTCTAGTGGTCAGCATACCTGACTACGAATAAGGAGGTCCTAGGTTCGAATCCCGGTTCGGGCATGGATGTACTATCTATCCTGTCTTTGCCCTTTCCTTGTATGAAGGAGGTGTGAATGGTTGCCTACCCTATAAACGGGTCCCTATGGCATGTATGTAGAGCAAAGTCGTACTTTCATGTTCATTGTGCTCTGATTAAAACGAAAGACGCTCCCAATCGACTTAAATCGCATAGCATAGCGAGCTTGGCTTGTCCAAGTGTCATTAGTAAACAACAACAATCTATTAAACTACAGTATTTTGGTATTAAAATACAATCTCAGCGATACAATCAAAAATGAAATTTATTTAGTATCATAGCATTTGGTAAATAAGATTGATGTGGAAAAATTAGCTTATTTGTCAACAAAAACTATACAATGCATATTTCGAATGACCAAGAAGGTGATTCTACTGGTTGGTCTTATTTATAATCTATTACACACATAATAGTTTACGGTATATACTTGAATGCATTTTCTTATCAATCGATAAATATTAAGTTCACATAACGTTATCAATGAGATTTAAAGCAAATTAGATATACAGGGTGATCTTTTTTAAAGTGAGTGTTTGGAACTTCCTGTAGCGTGATCTAATAACCGAAATGACACCAAACTTGGTATTTAGACTAATCAAGACAAGGGGAAACAATTCCGTAAAAAATGTTTTGGTTCAAAAGTCACCGTTATGGCATGTTGTGGCGCTGCTGTAGTTTACAATAACGAGAAACAGCATAAAACACAGGTATCAAAGCAAATTCCAAATGTTGTTGATGACAGTGCCAGTAATTGGGGTTATAAAAGCAAGTAGTAGACACTTCCGACAAATAATCTCAGTTAAAGTAAACGAGCTCCAGTGGCCATGCCTCTCACGTTACCATAACATGCGCTTATGTTGGTGCATTATGGGGTGTGCTGCTCCACTTTTCCAACTGAACCATACTATTAGGTGTGGAGTCCGACTTCCTCAGTACACACGTTATAGGTACCCATTTATAGGGTAGACAACCATTCGCAACCCATTCGTACAAGGAAAGAACAAAGACAGGATAGATAAAGAGAAAAGTACATCCATGCCCGAACCGGGATTCGAACCCAGGACCTCCTTATCCACAGTCAGTCACGCTGACCACTATACAAGATGGTCGGCGAGGATGATATCTAAATCACTAAATACTATATCTTATGAAACTGTAATACAGTTGACTCCCGTTTTTACAAAGACGTAGTAACAGGTAAAATACGAGGTTTGTCCAGAAAATACGTATAAAAGTTGAATAATAACTTTATTTAACTATTTGCAGTCACCGCATGATGGCGCTACTGCTGTAACCAATCCCATCAACGCTCAGTTCGAGTCAGACCGCTATGCGTGTAAGTAGGAGTGTGCGGCTGCTTGTTGAAAGTTACACTTTTTCACCTGCCGTAGGCATGGAGCTCTCTCTGACTGAGGAACAGCGCATCAACATCAAGTTTCTTGCAAAGCTGGGCCCGAGTTCAACCGGTTTGGCAAAAGGGGGCAGGTGGATGCTTCATCTCGCTGGCATGCTGACCACTAGACAAGTTGGGTGGCTCTATGAAGTTTAAAATCATATAATAGATTTTACTTGAATCTCAGATTTCCATCTTAGTGAAATTAATGGTGTAACTTGAGTAATTTGAAATACAGATAATAAAATTTTGGGATTTATTTCATTCCTAATTTACGTGTTTCAGTCAATTTATTTAGTTCTAATAGATAAAAAAAATATTTTAGTTTGACAAAAATATTTTATGTTGAATATTATTTCCAGAATGGGGGAGCATAAATACAAAATGACTATGCAGCGCATGAAATAGACATGCATGTTTTTTTTATAAATACAAATATTTTCTACACATAATTTTAGTTTAAAAAACTATTAATTAAATTAAAAATTTCTTCTTATTTTATAATATTATTCAGAGTAAAGTGCCGACCGATGGCTGAGTGGTTAGCGCTGCTGACTCCTGAGCTGTGGGACCTGGGTTTGAATCCCGGTTCGGGCATGGATGTTACTTTCTTTCTCTGTTCTCTCTGTGTTTCTCTATCCTTTCTTCTGTGTTGATGTATGAATGTGGACCACCCTATAAACGAGTTTGTGGTGGTATGGCGTGGGCAACGCTACTCGCCTCCGTGACTTTGTTTTTAGGTGCCCGCTGGGTAAAGACAAATGAGTAACAGTTTCTGGCCTTGTTGTGGGATAGGGTTCAACCCTCAAGTGCCCGCCGTTCTCAAAAAAAAAATGAGTAAAGTTTCGTGAAACTTACGTATAAAATATTAAATTTGTGATTCTGAAATATGCTTGCATTTTTAGGGATATTAGAAATTCGTGCAATGGATTCTTAATTTGTGCCAAACTCTCTATGAAATAAAATCTAGGTTCTAGGTTGCAAAATTTATATGATACTGTTGTTGGAATGAATGGGAGTTTGGGAAGAAAATTTGGCAGGTAAAAATAGGTTAAAACAGATACGAAAAATTAACAAATCATTAAATCTGCAATTGTTTCATGCTTGCATATGTTATATAATGCCCGGATGCTAGGAGTCTTCCATTCAGGACTACAAGGGGTGCTAGTCAACGGGCCGAGCAATGGTCAGCGCTCTTGCCTTCGGTTCAACAGTTCGTAGGTTCGAATCCCACCTTGGGCATGGATGTTTGTAGTGGTTCGGAATCCACTTTAAACCGTAGGTCCCGGTCTAATTAGACCTCCTGTGCAAAAAATGACCATTTAGCGACAAACAAGCGTTAGTCAATGGTGGAGCATGGGAACCTTATATAGTAGGGCACCCAGGGGATGTGCCATCGTAGCCCCGAAGGTGTTTTCGTAATTTAGAGTAATGGTCTAAACGGAAGACACCCAGACTATGCTTGCCACTCCCAGAGGTTTCAATTTTCATGGAGGACATTGCGACCTTGACATATTTAACGTACCCCAACCGTCACGGGTGAACACAGCAAATCTTCCGTTGGGTCGAGATTCGAACTCGCTACTTATCGTTAACGAGGATGAATACCCTAACCAACAAGGCTACGGCGGCCCATTATGCTTGTATATAGTTGAAACCGAAATGATATGAACTTTATGTATGATAAAATTTTGAGATATTATAGGATAATACAATATTTCAAATTGTTGGGTTTAAAACATATTCTTATTTAATTATTAAAAATTAATAGAACAGTTTATTATATACAATTACCAATCTTAAAAATTGCTTTGATAAATTTAATTTTTTTATTATTCTCTATATTATCTACTACTAATAATTCACTACAGATAAAAATATAGCTAAATTTAGAAAAGACTTAAATATAATATATTCTTTCAAAAGTACTATAATTTATTTTATATTTTTAAATAAAATATTAAATCCATGCTACACCGTTTCGATACTGTTTGAGACTGTTTAAAGTCTCAAGAGTTTCGAAACAACTGAAATACAAACTGCGATTTCTATAGCGTGCAGTGGAAACACATTTACAACTTATCATTTAACACCATGCCCAACAATTTATGGGAATCCAGGGAAGTTGTAAAACAAGACTCATAAATTCTCTAACCTTAGCAGCTCGTAAAATACTTAGTATTCGAAATGTCCTAAGCCTTGCTCCTCCCCTTTCGACACCCTGTCAACCACTTGAGCACTTAATTCCCCCTGTCAAGGAAGGGGCTCTCATCACGTGACAGGTGAGTGACGTCATTCGCTCCAGATCCCACGTGACGGTGCCAATGTACTGAAAGCTAAAGATGTCAGGCAATGTTGACCGTCATGTCTTGCGGCTGACGGACGCTGTGCCGGAAATTAAATTTAAATTTAAACTTTCTAGGAGAGTTGAGTTTCAGGAAGTGTTTAAATGTTGTGTGCATAAATTACGGTGACTTTTCGTTTATTCTTGTTTTATTAGTGAGAACAGTTGAAATGTATTAAATTTCTTGATTGGTGGAGTTTTCTGCTCATTGGATTTTTTGCACAAGGGGAGCTACATATTATGAATGTTATTTAAACATACCCCCCGAATAAAATTTAATATGCAAACTATAAAATAAAGTTTAAATATTTTGAGCCCACTTAGTGTATAACCTAAGGACCAAAGACCTTTATAATAATTACTGCTAATTACCTTCTAGGAGGGCTTCAGAGATAAGGTACTGTACTTACAAGGGAGGAAACCTGGAAACCAATGACCCCCATTCACTCTTATGGCAGATGGATAACATCATCTTACCGTTGTTCATCAGTAGCTGGAACATTATGCTCTGAAAAGCGAAGTCGTACATTTATGCCTATGTTTAACGGCCTTCACGTATAAAAATTGGGAAAAATATTTAAAATAATTTTATGTGCAATATTTAGTTTCCGAATTGCATCAGTTGTTGGCTTTTTTCATAAATCAATTATTTTGATTACTAATCGTTATCAGGGATTGATGGTATGATGATTTTTAGGGGGAAAGTGTTCGTATTTGAACCTCAAAAAATCTGTTCTTTACGCAACTTACTTTTGGCACATTTTCGCCTTTTTAAAGAAGAGGTAGGTGCTTGAGAAAGTACCAGTTTTTATCCCACTGTTGACAAGGAATGTCTTTTTTCAATACCTGAAGTGACCTGTGGAAAGATAAACAGGATGGGGGAATGGGATGTATGAAACTTTGCAAAAAATGTTAGCTTTTAGTCTACTCTCCACGCATTGTCAAGTGAATCTCTCTCTTCTTTATCTCTTTCTTTCTCTCTCTTTCTATCTCTCTTTCTTTCTATCTTTCTCTCTCTTTCTATATTTCTCTCTTTCTAATCTCTCTCTCTTTCTCTCTCTTTCTATCTCTACCTTTCTCTCTTTTTCTATCTCTCTTTCTCTTTCTTTCTCTCTCTCTCTCTTTTTTTCTCTCTTTCTCTCTCTCTTTCTATCTCTCTCTTCTTCTCTCTCTATCTTTTTCTCTCTATCTTTCTCTCTCTCTCTGTCTTTTTCTCTTTCTATCTTTCTCTCTCCCTGCCTTTCTATCTTTCTCTCTCTTTTTATCTTTCTCTCTCTCTATCTCTAAAAAAATGTAAGCTTTTAGTCTACTCTTTGCACGTTGTCAAATGAATCTCTAACTCTCTCTCTCTCTCTCTCTAACTCTCTCTCTCTCTCTAACTCTCTGTTGTTAAATAATTTCTATAAAATAAATTTAGATTTCTCATGTTAATCATTGAGTTATTTCGAAAAAATAAACTCAGTTTTTTTTTAATTTTAGAAATAAAAATTTTAGATTGCAATTTTTTAATAAATATGTGCATGGATGTTGCTTGAGCAGTTAAATTTTACTTGAAAAAATTCGTGATATATAAAGAAATGAAAATTTACATTTCTTAATTGTCCTAGAAGAACCATTTATGACAATACTATAAACTCCTCTTCAAATGGAAATTCCAAAACATTAATTTTCTCTGGAAAAGATTCAAAGAATTCTTTTCGATTGAACGACTCTTTATATTCTTTTCTCTAACATTTGAAGAAGGAACAATATTTGAGTTTGTGCAAGACAAAGGAATTTTTAGATATAGAATAAACACACACCAGAATCTTTTCCCAGTTACAGTTAAGAACAAAAATGATTAAATCCAAATAGAAAACTATTTCTTTTTCATCAGATGTGTAGATTGATTAAGCGGCTGAATCGAAACATTCTATTTTTTTCTCGAAAAATTGCCCGGTCGTTTTATGAAATTTATCCAAATTAGGTAAAATTCAAAAAACTTTGGATAAATTTGCATACGTATTGCACGATACTTTTGAAAGCACCCGCTATTATTTCCTTTCTAATAAGATTTCCTGAAAATAGAAGTTCATGCTCCAAAGAATTTATGACCTTTTATATTGCAATTTATTTAACATTCTGTGAGTTGAGCTCTTGTTTCTTTTAGATTCCGTTATTTATTCAAATTTATTCCAGATTCTCTCTCGGTCTGATTATAAAATGTAATTACGTTTAGTTTCAGGATTCAGTGAATTTAATATTGGTTGCTGCGTTTTATACTCTATGGATTTGACAGAAAAGTGAAAATTCATAAACTGCAGATTTGATGTAGTTTGTAAATTTTCTCGCTGATCAAATTATTATGTAGATTAAAATTACAAGCGACAAGAATCTGAGATTTATATATCCAAAATATTAACACACATATCAAAATTTGAAAGTGGGAACATAATTTTCACTGATTTTAGTAAATTTTTTCCCAAAGAAAAGTCTATAATTGTGTGATATTTAAATATTCACAAGTCTTGAACAAATTGTAAATTTAAATATATTACGAATATTGTAAAGCAAACTGACTTTAGTTTAAGGAAAACCAGCAAAGATTAAAATTTTGCATTAGTGTGCAATATTCAGAGATCCGATTTTAATAAGTTAACATTAGAATTATTGCTATATAATCACTTCTGTTTCTATGTTAATAACTTATGGAATTGTCATATATTGATTTTTAAAGTATTGAACAACTGTTCGTCTAAACATGAATATTTTCCGCTTTTCACAAGAGTACACCACACATGAAATTTGTATCTCTAGATGACAGAAATATAACTCTATAAAACTTAAGCAATCAATTTATATAGATTACATATACCATGATTTTGGAGCATTGACTTACTTTGTTCGTCTAACCATGGATATTTTACCGCTCTCCATAAAGAAACACCATAAATTAAATCCGTTTCTAAAACGAGTCTTTTTCTAAATAACTTATTGAATCTCCCTATGTTGATGACTTATGCCATGATTTTGGAGCATTGACTGACTTTGTTCGTCTGACCATGTATATTTTACCCCTCTCCATAAAGGCACACCATAAATCAAATCCGTTTCTAAGACGAGTCTTTTTCTATATAACTTATTGAATCTCCCTACATTGATGACTTATGCCAAGATTTTGGAGCATTGACTGACTTTGTTCATCTAACCATGGATATTTTACGCTCTTTATGGCACAGCACAAATTAAATCCGCTGCTAAGACACGAATATATTTTATATAACTTATGGAATCTGTCAATATTTATGGCTTATATCATGACCATCGAGTACTGACTAACATTTTTCGTCTAACCATGGATAGTTTCCATGGTCTGTAGCATTGGGATGTTCCATGTTAACCATAAATATTTTCCATGGAATTAGAGCATGAAAACAACAGTTAAAATTTGGATAATATGAAGAGTTATCAAAATTATTATGGTTGAACATAGAAACATCAGATGACAATGGAAATGAATTCATCTGCTTGTAAGAAAGCTATAGACATTGAAGAAAATGAAGTGTCTGTAACGTATTTTACACTTTAATTCGTACATTATGCAGAGTAAACAAGCATAAAAATTTCCAAAAATGATTCCACACATTTCTTTTCAGCTGAGCACTAACTTACATAGCGGTTTACTTCCTGTTTATATTGCAATTATTGTTATAAGATATTTCTTATTCAATATCAAAAATCAAGCATTTAAATTAACGGAAAATTTTAATTTGGAAATAAGCTTTCATAATTTTAGAAATCTGGGTAACTAACTTATTAAAGACACTTTAAAATCTATTTATAAAATTAATATATGTTTGCAGATTTTTAACATAAGAAAAAATAAAGAATTTGATGTGTCAAAAAACAATTTTAGTTCAACATACAATGTAATTTTAATAATGAGATCTCTTATATCAACTCTAGTTGCAATAACGAAATTCGTTTTTTTCGGTTATTTACTGCCAACGATATGTTAATAGCTGGAGCTTTTTTGACATTTCTATTAAATCAAGAACAAATGAAATTATAGTGTTTATATTCAAACATGGGATTAGTTTTCGAATATTTTAATAAAATATTGGTGTTTGTGAAGCCCGGTGGCTTAATGGCAGCGTTTCATGCTCCCATGACACAGGTCCTAGGTTCGATTCTCGGGCTGGGCAAGGTTGACTCAGCCTTTCATCTCTTCAGTGGGTCGATTAACTGAGTACCAAGCATGCTTGGGAACTAAACACTGGGGGTCTTACGTTAGGCTGACCACCTAACTGGGACATGCTTCGCACCACAGGGCCCTCGGACATGAAAACAGTTATGGACACTGTAGGCCTTGGCCCACATGGGCTGTCGTGCCATGGAGTTTAGTTTATTGGTGTTTGTGTTTGGTGAGATTTGCATAAATGGCGACAATAAAAATGCAAGCTCTGTCTAGTTTTCAGAAAGTATGGAAGCACATGTTCATTTCAAAGAAATTGAGCAAATGTTTTTACTGAAAGTTAAATAATAAAATATTTTGAGGCACTCCTTTGATTTATTTATTGATTTTGATATTTCTTTATATTTTTCAATTTATTTCTTGATATTTCTTCGCTTGAAGAAAAACATTGACAGCTTATTGAATAATATAATTATGAAACAACCATTAAATATATGAAATAAATGAATACTCGAATATAAATTAGGAGTGCATATATTGTATTGATTAGAAGAAATATCCCTTTATTTGTTCATTATCTTATTATTTTAATGAAATAAATATACCATCTAGATTCGAATAAATTTAGTCATCATACGATAGAATACATTACAATATAATGAACAAACAAATATATCGTTTTATTTAAATACACGGAAAATTATTTTAATTAATTAATTTTAAAAGAAAGAAAGAATCCAATGTTTTTAATCATAAATTCATTGATATTTTTGTTCCAGTTGAGATCATGATTACGTCACAACTATCATTGGTTTAAAATATCCATGACGTCACTTATATCACATATTATTGCCGATCAACTTGTCTAGTGGTCAGCGTGCCTGACTGCGGATAAGGAGGTCCTGGGTTCGAATCCCGGTTCGGGTATGGATGTACTTTCTCTTTCTATCTATCCTGCCTTTGTCCTTTCCTTGTATGAATGATATGGAAATGATTGCCTACCCTATAAACGGGTAACTATGGCATGTGTGTAGAGTCGGACTTTCACCTTCATGGTGCTCTGATTAAAACGAAAGACGCTCCCAATCGACTTAATTCGCATAGCATAGCGAGCTTGGCTTGTCCAAGTGTCATTAGTGAACAACAACAACATATTATTAATTACGGCATCTCCATGAGACTACGTCATCAATCTGACATGTCGGCGAATTTCCTGCCTGACTTCAAATCGCATTTTTCAAGAGGTAGCAAATAAAGCGAAGTTCACCTGAGTGTCCTCGATGATAACAAAAAAAATCCATTCATTATTTTTACCAGTAATAAAGAAGCATGTATTTTTAGTTACAATTTTTTGCGTTTGTAAATGTTTTTAAAACCATGACAATTACCTGTTTTAAATAATTAATTTTCAATTCTTTAGTGATATTGCTTCTGAAATTTCTTGAAATTATTATCATTTCTAATTTGTGGCTTTGACCATTTCGAGCTTTCTTGCCTGGATGGGGACCAACCAACTTATTTTTTGACCGGCACACCTTGTGTTATTTCACATTCCCTTGAAATCTGTGAAAGATTCTCAGATTTTAAATTTTTCTTTGATTTTTTTTGTCTTGTGTTGAACATTTTATGCGTAAAATATTGTTACGAGTATCCGAAAAAATTATTTCAGAAGAAGTTTCGAATTAAACTTAATGGCCTGAACAATAGTCAAATTCCTTTGAACATGACACCCATATCGAGTAACGAGTCTATGGCTTCATCTCGTTGGAATATAAATTAAAAATGATGTCAAAATTCGTTTTGTTAATAAAACTATATATTATTCAAAGACCGAAGCATTGGTTTAAGAAGCAGTTCTTCGTTGATTCAAGCCACGTGAACAATTGAACAAAAGAAAAAGCAAAATGAAAAAAAAAACAACCCCTTTATAATTAATTCAAAATTGGATGGATGATGTGAATTTTTTAATATGTTATTTTATTGCTCATAAATATGCAAGAAGAGGAAATTTAAAATGTTTTTAACCATATTAGCTTTCTTGTTTATTGAAAATACTAATTAATACTTGCTAATTCGTGAACTGCTCTTCTAAAACAAATTTTAAAATTATGTTTTCAAATTAATTTTGTTGCTGTTGTTACTAATGACACTTAGACAAGCCAAGCTCGCTATGCCTTGGCTATGCGAATTTAAGTCAATTAGGAGCGTCTTTCATTTTAATCAGAGCACCACGAAGGTCAAAGTACGACTTTACTCTACTCACATGCCATAGGGACCCGTTTATAGGGTAGGCAACCATTCACACCTCATTCATACAAGGAAAGGACAACAACAACAACGAGAAGAGGAGGCCCTGGTCTGTACCTATCGGTTATCAGGTTCCACCCCTCTTCAAATTAGAGGAATAAACACCTCGCACGAAGTGCCAGGTGCCCGCTGAGATCCAGAACTTGACTACGTAGTTGAGGACTAAAAATGAAAACAATGTTGGACTTTCAAGCCTATATCTGTGACACATGTCAGAGAAAGAGGCTCATTGGAACAAATTACATTTCAGTACATAAGAGAGGAAAAATTTAAAATTAAAGATGAAAACATAAGTAATGTGTAAATTAAAGCAGAGGAGATTAAATAAGTATAAAAGGTGGTTGAGATTACTATTAACCGCAGCATCTATTTTAGTTTAAATTTGGTTAACAAATTTGCATTAAAGTGAAATATTTAAAAAAAAAAACATTTGGTCACATATTACAGGAATAAGATACAATAATTCCATGAAAAAGAAAATCGGCAAAGGTAGACATTAAAGAAAAAAGATAGAGTAGGCGACGAAATAGTTAGATATACTAGAGATAGAGTGAATCATTCATAAAAATTTAACAAGTACAGAAATGACATAACAAGTCTCGTTAATTTGGGAAATCCAGCTTAGATAAGATATAATGACTCTTACTTATAAGAGAAAAAACATGAAAAACAAAATTCTAGGCTAAATACAGTAAGATGTGTAACAGACAATATGAAAAATAAAGCAAAATTTTACAAAATTAAGGAAGTGTGCTGCAATTGTCCTTGCTTTAATCATCATCTGAGAGGTTAAGTTCAGAGTCATTTTGTGTTTGTGATGTGGTTTGTACTGGCGAGGCGCATAAGTCCAGTCCTTTTGTAACCAGCATGGACATAATATTCATCACTCTTTTAACTCTAAATTTATCACCAATAATAAACTTGATGAAAGCGATGTCTGATTGTGAGGAATGGCGAATTAGGTGGAGGCCCATCGTATAGCTACAGTGTTCCACATAATGCAAAGCATTACCTTCACTGCCGTTCGCGCAGCTGCAAAGTGGGGTTGAGGCTTTACCGAATCGGTGAAAGTACACTGGGAAGGGTCCATGATTTGTTATAAGAAAGACAGGATAGATAAAGAAAGTAATATCCATGCCCGAACCGGGATTCAAACCCAGGACCTCCTTATCCGCAGTCAGACACGCTGACCACTAGACAAATTGGTCGGCAAATTAATTTAAAACCTGATATATGAATAATTTCATCTATATGATTTATTATCTATATATTAGATGCCTTTTTTTACTAATATAAATTTCATCATACGCTTTTTATTTATTCTGTGGTGAATTTGATCATGCAATAAAATTCCTTTCAGAGACTTTATACATTTATAGATTACTAACAGTTAGCTCTATAAATTAATAAAAAGGATTTTTTCTGAAAATATTATTCAAAATTAATAACAAATTAGAAAATATTATAGAAGATAAAGAATATACATAAATAAATAATGATAAAATTTATGTGAAAAAAACATTAGAAATAACTTTAAAGTAACAAAAAAACATTTAGAGTGATTGATCCTGTGGGGAAATGGTTTGGTTTGTCAATGTAAGTTAGAGTAATTAAAAGTGGCTTAAAGTGGAAAAGTATCAATATTTTTTCTAACAGTGGCACTGTTTGTTTAACCCTTCGTCACAACGAAGCCAATAACTGCTGCTCATTTATCGTTACCCAGTCAGCCCATGTCACAGACGTGAGTAGCATTGCACACGTCACTCCATCACAAGTCCGTTTATAAGATGGAATACAATGAACAAATCAGACGGAAGAACAGGGTAACAGAGATAGAAAGTAACATTCATGTCCGAATCTGGATTCGAAGCCGGGAGCATCAGTTTAAAAATCAAGAACGCTAACCCCTCAGCCATCTGCCGGCTGAGTATCAATAGATTCCAAATGAAACATTTGAAGAGCTTTGATAGTGTTCATAAAATTCAAAAACTTTGATGTTTGTTTTAAATTTTACAACACTACATAACGACGTCTTGTATTGTAAAATAATTTGAAATTGATTATTTCCTATTAATCAAGAACTTTTTGAGTTTGTTTATTACTAATATAATTACATTAATCTTTTAAAAATCACATGTAATATAAATATTTATTATACTCGTACTACCCTAAATCGCTGCCGACCAACTTGTCCAGTAGTCAACGTGTCTGACTGCGGATAGGAAGTCCTGAGTTCGAATCCCGGTTCGAACATGGATATAGTTTCTCTCTATCTATCCTGTCTTTGTCCTTTCCTTGTATGAATGAGGTGTGAATGGTTACCTACCCTATAAACGGGTACCTATGGCATGTGTGTACTGAGGAAGTCGGACTTCACACCAAAATAGGGTTCAGTTGGAAAAGAGGAGTAGCGCACCCCATATTACCAGCCTGGCTGGCACACGACAACAACAACCCTAAATCGCTAAATGTTATTACTTGCAACTTAAGCTTGTTAAGGAACCTATATTCTAAAGTGTTCCGTACCATTACACTCAAAAGTAAATTTTAACGAGTTCATTTTATATCATTCTACAAACATTCTATTGTTTGATATACTGAAGCAACACAATAAACAATATATTTGACACCAAGGTATTGATAACCTGATGAAAATGTTTGCAACACCATTGTATTTTCCAAAATGAAGTTCCAAAGTTGGTGAGCCATATTCTTTCGCAGAAAAGGTGAAAACTCACGAGAAACATTCTAACCAATGAGAATACAGAAAAGATTATTAAATTTCTGTGCCTTCTTCTGTAGCTAATATCTAACTTATGACAATCATTTACCAATTAATTTCAAGTTAATCATTAGTCCTATTCGTAGCTGAAAACCTATAAGGCATTTGAAGAGTTTTGCTCTCTTGTAGGATATTAAGTAGGTGGGTGGTCCGTATCTCGAGGGAAGAAAAATCCACGCAAACTCGTATAGATGCTGAGGCAAATTAATTGATTAGTGATGTGGTCACCTTAACAATACGCAGATTTGACCTTATCTTAGGCATTACTGCTTATATACTAGTCATGTACTTTAAATGTATATCCTGTTCGCGTTTGCATCGCATCCAAAAAGTGACAGACAGTAAAACAACAATTCTACCAAACAATACATTGCAAAATAACGAATTTAGATTTTCATGTGAGAGCCGGAAACATGATATACATTTTCCTATCATCGGTAGTGACTAATGGTGACAGTGATGCATTCCTTTCTAAAGAAGCATAATTTTAAAACTGCAGTGAACCCCATTTGGCAGCATTTTATTGTAGCTTGGCAGTATATAGCAAATGATTGACGTATTTTATGAAGAGTAAATTTTAGTTTTGGACCTCTATATTTGATGTCATATTTTGTTCAACAAAGTTGTTGTTGTTGTTGTTTACCAATAACACTTGGACAAGCCAAGCTCGCTATGCCATGGCTATGCGAATTTAAGTCAAATGTTTTTCGTTTTAATCAGAGCATCATACAGCTGAAAGTGCGACTTTGCTCTACACACATGCCATAGGGACCCGTTTATAGGGTAGGCAACCATTCACACCTCATTCATACAAATAAAGGACAAAGACAGGATAGATAGATAGATAAAGTACATCCATGCCCGAACCGGGATTCGAACCCAGGACCTCCTTATCCGCAGTCAGGCACGCTGACTACTAGACAAGTTGGGCGGCAATACAACAAAGTAAATGTCTCAAGTAAGAGCGACTATATTTTACTAACATTTTAAGATTTGTAATATGACATTTCTTAAGGGTATATAAAAAGGAAATTCAGCTGATAAGTTAATGGAACTTATGTTTACTATTTCCAAGTTCTCATATAAAAATTAACTGAGCAAACCTTATTGCCCATATATTTTTTAAAGGGATATTTGTTACGCTGAGTAAAGTTAAACCACTCCTCCAGACATAACGCACAACCTAAAAAGTGGATTGTTTACGTTCTCCGTTTTCTGACAATAACCTTCTCTTCCTCTTAATCATTTTGTCACCATGACACCGATGAGTACTTTTCCGCCAAAAAGAATCGCCAAATATTGGATAAACAAACTACGCGTTGCTTTTATGTTACGTCACTGTAATTTGTGAATCATTAAAAGTGATCGTGACTTGTTATGAGAGGGAGAAAAGTGTTTTATTATGCGTGTAAAAAAATTAAAAAATAAAAAAGCTCTTAATTCTGTGCGTGTGAAGTAAAATTTCGTGACCAATTCTTAATGGTTGTTTGTCTAAGCATATGTCAAAATATAGACTAGCGTATATTAATATTACTTACGTATGCAAATGCATGTATGTAGGGAACATTTACAGATTTTTATTTGTTAAATTTAATATTTTTGATTTGAAATTCTATATTTTATTTTGTGTGGATTTTAGCTGTCTATTTTGGTTTTAGTTTGTGTCGATTTCACACGATCTAAAATTTGTTGTTTTGTTTGGTGTTTAATATTGTCTCCAAAAATTATGTTGAAATTCTCTTTAATAATTTAATTTTAAATAACTCATTAATCCTCGTGTGTAGATAATGACTGTTGAGCCACAAACAGGCCAACTGACCATAAAACAGATACTACACAAAAACGAATCCTTTTCGCGTAAACCTAAATAATTATCAACTCATAAGATGAAAATTAAACAATGAATGTTCACAAAATGTGATGTTAATCATATCTACGTACACGGCATTCCATAAAGCTACCTGATCTTTTACAACTATACTTTAATTTTTGATTATATGTTTCATTTTAAAATCTTTAATAAGTCCATGTCATTTTGATCGGTTATTGTGAATATTATGATTTTGTTTCGGTTTTATAATCGTTCTTTGTATTTATAGTTAAAGGGAAATGTCTAGACAGGTTGTCATTGCAGTTTTTAACGATTTTATAGTATTCAGGATTATTTTTATGGAATTTACACTCTGTTTTCTAGTCTAATACGGCCATACTGATACCTTGAAGGATGACTATTCTGGCACGCTGGTTCGTTAGCTCGATTCTATCAAGGGGTCAGCTTATTTAGTAATCTGGAATTTTCTTCAAACTGTCGGTATTTCTATTGGATTATAGCCGCAAGGAAAAACACCTACTGTAAGCCTTTTTTTATAACTATGAAGTAATTCGCTATGGGAATAACATTAGTTTTACGAGCATTTCCTATGTGGTAACGAATACCAATCAATTTGGCGCCAGAATAAACACATGTTTTTTTTAAAAAAACAAGAAGCTTTTGAAAGCAAAATAATATGAAGTTACTATCAGCTTGGCGAAACAATGCAAGATAGGAATTAGAATGTGAGATATGTGTATGTGTGTTTATAGAAAGTTATATACATATATATATATATAATTCAAAGCTTTTGTACATTACTTCAATAAGTATATTCTACAAACATACCACGCTTCTTTTAAAGGAATACTTAGTTTCTGTTGCAATTGCATTTACCGTTTCGTTTTTTCTACTGTTGCTTACTAAGCTTATTTCATTTGAAATATTGGCACCGAACCTCTCGTATTCATATTTATTATTGTCTCTTTCGACCGTGGTAGCGTAGTTGACATTGATGATTGACATTGACACCAGCGAACTCCCCTGTACCTAACTCCAAGGAGCTTTACCAGTTTAATGGGAGCTGCTGTAACTTTTATTTAAAGATATATTAAAAAAATGACATATAAAATTATTTTTTACAACAGTTGAACATGTGTGATTATCTTACAACATATCTTAAAATATGCAATCAATTTCCGGTTAAATGAAAAGATGAAAACAATATGACAATATAATGGGTCTATGGTGAATTAAATACAATTGATATTATGATTGTAATTTTGCAAAGTTCTTGATTATAATTATATAAATGTTAAAATCAAATTCAAAGAGTTTTTGATATTTTCAAAGACAAAGCTTTACTTTGGTCAAAGCATGTTTTTAACTAAGTTGTAGAAGAGTTCCCAATCCAACAAACTAAGTTTTCATTGTTTATTAGGAATTCAACTGTTTTATTTAATTTTGCTCTCGCTGCACGATTTTTCAGAATTCTCTTCTTCCAGAGGATTTTCCAATTTTCGCTGGGTATGGCAAAATGCCAGGAAAATGTTAAGGGGCAGGTTGTCAAGAAATGGAAAGGATTGCCTTCTTTTCCACAAGTGCAATCTTTGGAATCAGAAATATGGAACCTGTGGAAGTAAGATGGAAATGGTGCGTGGCCCGTAAAGAAAAGTACCTCATTCCTTGTCCAATTAAGGGTTTTCCTGCTAACTTTCGGTATCATCTCGTGAACATTTCTTCCAGTTATTCCATTATCCCAATCTTCCTGCCAGCGATCCATTATCCAGTTATCAAGTAAAGATTTGGTATGACAACGTGGTAGTGGTAGGACCTGAGAAGAATTACTTGATAGGGCAGCCGCTTTTGCAAGTCTGTCTGCTGCCTCATTTCCTTCTGTACCTTGATGGGCCTTTACCCAACCAATCCTGATGTTATCTGAAGTTGTTAGGAGATCTTGCATTTCGCGTACCATAGGACATTTGTTAAGAGGATTAGATAAAGATTTAAGGCATACTTGACTATCTGACCAGATGTTTGTTGGAAGAGGTTGTGAAGCAGCTACTTGAATGGCTTTACGCAGAGCATATACTTCAGCTTGATATACTGTGTTCTCGGGTTATAGCCCAGTACTCCAAGTGCTTTGTAATCCGAGTTCAGAATATATTATCATTCCGGATCCAACTTTTTCTTCTATTTTTGAGCCATCTGTGAAAATTGTTAGAAAACCTTCACTGTAACATGGTATATGATTTTGCTCATGTATTCTTACTTTGCTCTCTATATTGAACACTCCAGGGTGGATTGTTTCTCCTTTTATAACTTTCTCAATCAAATTTGATGCAGGAAGAATAGGATCAACTTCACAGGGAATTTGTGCCCTTGCATGCCTTATAAACTTTGCCTCGGCTTCTATTTTTAGGTAGAGAGGAGCTATTCCAGTTATAACTTGAAGAGCTGCTGTAGGAGTCGTTCTAAACGCACCAGTGATGTTTAGTAAAAATCTTCTTTGAATCGTAGTAATTGCTTTGCCCTTGTTGTTAATGGCGTTCCCCAAATTGCTGCCCCATGCGCCAACATCCTCTCAATTACAGTTTGATATAGTATAATTCGGTGTCTTTGGGAAATTCCCCAATTGTTTCCTGCTATCCTTAAGAGCTTTTGTTGTAATGCCATAGCTTTATTGGCCTGCGATTTTAAATGTGCGATGAAGTTTAACTTTTTGTCAATTATTACATCTAGAAGTTTAATTGTCTTTTTTCATTACTCTGTTGTTTCCCCAAAATATTTGTGGACCACGTTTAAGTTTTGCTATTAGATTCTGTACTAAACATTGGTAGAAAAAACTACAATATCTTTAGTGACTCTTGAATAAATTAATAATATAGCCGATAATAATTAATTTCTAAAACATTTTTTGTTTAATGAATAGTTAAAATAATGTTTGCAAATTGTGGTAAAAATTATTAAATTTTTTTATGTAAAAATTAAATTAAACATTTGAACTAAAATAAGGGGATTTTAGAATTAAAACAAACTGCAGTATATTAAAGGAATTACGAGGGTTACTCTGAAATTTTTGAGGTACGCGCAGACAAAAATTTACAAAATAAAAATAACGGTTTATTTTTAAAGTACAAAAAATTTAACACAGAAGACGATTTTTTACGGACTTACTTCAACTTGTTTACAGTGGAATAAATTTTAAACAGAAGAGAAAATGGAGTTGACGCGAGAACATTTTCGCGCTATGATTTTCTACGATTTCAAAGCAGGATTAAATCAAGAAGAATGCTCGTTCAACGGTTGCAATTAGCATTGGGTGATGAACTTCCAGATCGTGCTATTGTATTCAGATGCTTTAGAGAATTTAGAAGAGGTCGCAATTTTCTTTAGGATGAAGAACACACAGGAAGGCCGCCATCGGAAGTAATCCCGGATAATGTGTCTGCCATACGGAAAATATTAATGGATGATAATCGCTGCACATATCAAATGATACAGAAGGAGCTTAAAATTGGATCCGCAGCCATTCACAAAATCTTTCCTGAAGAATTACATATGAAGAAAGTAGTTTGCCGTTGGGATCCCCATAGTCTAACTCAGCATCAAAAAGAGGAGCGTGTCAGAATCAGTAAATAAACTCTTAATACGCTGAATGATGGTAGCCACCGCATCATTTCTAAAATTGCAACAGGCGATAAAAAGTATATACCATTTTTTGACGTTCCAACACGTCAAGGAAGCAAAGTATGGGTCTTTGAAGATGATCCCACGCCGACAATGGTGAATAAACAACGCGCACTGAAAAAAGTGATGTATGCCGTTTTCTTCAGAAGGACGGGTTTGGTCAAAGCCATCAAGTTGGAAGGACAGAAGACAGTAACAGCAAACTGGTATACCACTAAATGTCTTCCAGAAATTCTACAAGAACTGAATGTTTGGGGACCCATGCTTCACCATGACAATGCATCTTCACATACAGCCGGATTAACAGTTGAGTTTCTTAAACAAAAACAAACTAAAGTGATCGAACATTTGCCGTATTCACCTGATCTAGCTATGTGCGACATTTGGTTATTCTTTAATCTAAAAGAACTTACGTGGACGTCGTTTTCATTCAGAAGAAGAGATTGATGTGGCTATAAATGCATTTTTTTATCTATTCGAAGAAATGAATGCTTGAGGCATTTAATCTGCGGAAAATTCGTCTACAAAAGTGCATTGATGCTGGAGGAGACTACTTTGAACACACCTAAAATTTTGTAAGTATAACTTTAAAAACCTAGTTGTATCTCAAAAACTTCAGAATGACCCTCGTATTAAGAGTTAACATAGCTTTTTAATAATTCAAATGAAAAAAGTTTTGTTAAATAATTCAATAAGTACTTATAATAAGATTAAAAAATTTTTAAATCAAATGAAACAAGAAAATTAAAGCAAAAAATTTTATACATTCAAATTTAAATTCAGTATTTTTTTTAAATTGCAAATATTTTCTGAGATAACAACAACAAAATATCAAAGAAAAATTTGTAAAAAGTAATCAATAATTCATAAATATATTTTTAATGAATACTGAAAAAATATTTATGATTAAGTAAAATTCACAATATTTGTTAAATAAGAAAATGTTAAATTTTTATACAGGAAATTATAAAATCCAAGATATTTTTCAAAAATTATTAAATATAACTGATTTATTTTAAAACATTTATAAAAAAATAGTTACAGCAATTATTAAAATTTTCTTTAAAAAATATTACTGAGGAAGACCTTAATAAGTATCTATTTACAAAATACGAATACAGTATAACTCCAGGTATCTAAATCGCTGATTATTCAAATCATTTCAAGAACTTCAGAAATAGAATTTAGACTAAGAAGAGAAGAGGAATATGATAAAAGGAAAAGCTCAAGAAAAGAAAAGGTAAGAGAAGATGAGAATGACGTGTCACCTTAGGAATTAAAAATCTTTCTTTTACAAATTCCTGAACGTTCAGAAGTTAGTGCTGAAGATCTGTTGTTGTCGTGTGCCAGCTAGGCTGGCAATATGAGGCGCGCTGCTCCACTTTTCCAACTGAACCCTATTTTGGTGTGGATTCCGACTTCCTCAGTATACACATGCCATAGGGACCCGTTTATAGGGTAGGCAACCATTCACACATCATTCATACAAGGAAAGGACAAACACAGGATAGACAGAGAGAGAAAGTACATTCTTGCCCGAACCAGGATTAGAACCCAGGACCTCACTATCCGCAGTCAGGCACTTTGACAACTAGACAAGGTGGGCGACCTAAGTTAGTAAGTGTTATGTTGTTGTTGTCTTTGTGCCAGCTAGACTGGCATTAAGGGTGTGCTGCTCCACTTTTCCAACTGAACCCTATTTTGGTGTGGAGTCCCGACTTCTTCAGTACACATGCCATAAGTACCCGTTTATAGGGTAGGCAACCATTCACACATCATTCATACAAGGAAAGGACAAACACAGGATAGACAGAGAGAGAAAGTACATCCTTGCCCGAACCAGGATTAGAACCCAGGACCTCACTATCCGCAGTCAGGCACTTTGACAACTAGACAAGGTGGGCGACCTAAGTTAGTAAGTGTTATGTTGTTGTTGTCTTGTGCCAGCTAGACTGGCATTAAGGGTGTGCTGCTCCACTTTTCCAACTGAACCCTATTTTGGTGTGGAGTCCCGACTTCTTCAGTACACATGCCATAAGTACCCGTTTATAGGGTAGGCAACCATTCACACATCATTCATACAAGGAAAGGACAAACACAGGATAGACAGAGAGAGAAAGTACATCCTTGCCCGAACCAGGATTAGAACCCAGGACTTCACTATCCGCAGTCAGGCACTTTGACAACTAGACAAGGTGGGCGACCTAAGTTAGTAGGTGTTATGTTGTTGTTGTCTTTTGCCAGCTAGACTGGCATTAGGGGTGCGCTGCAGCACTTTTCCAACTGAACCCTATTTTGGTGTGAAGTCCTGACTTCTTCAGTACACACACCATTGATACCCGTTTATAGGGTAGACAACCATCTACAACCTATTCATACAAGGAAAGGACAAAAACAGGATAGAGAGAAAGTACATCCATGCCCGAACCAGGATTCGAACCCAGGACCTCACTATCCGCAGTCAGGTACTTTGACCACTAGACAAGGTGGGCGACCTAAGCTAGTAGGTGTTATGTTGTTGTTGTCTTGTGCCAGCTAGAATGGCATTAAGGGGTGCGCTGCTCCACTTTTCCAACTGAACCCTACTTTGGTGTGGAGTTCAACTTCCTCAGTACACACATGCAATAGGGACCGGTTCATAGGGTAGGCAACCATTCACACATCATTCATACAAGGAAAGGGCAAAGACAAGATAGATAGAGAGAGAAAGTACATCCATACCCGAACCGGGATTTGAACCCAGGACCTCCTTATCCACAGTCAGGCATGCTGACCATTAGACAAGTTGAGCGGCGAAACTGCACTAAGTGGATGGAGTGTCAGCCCAAATGTGACCATATGCAAATTGTCACTGTCTAGTGGATGCGTGACATGGCTGCCCGAAAACGGAAGAAGGCAGTGAAGCATCTTAGTCTGACCGAAATGTTCAGCAAGCAATGACTTTCATTTATAGCACTGCGCATATATATTGTATTAAAGTACAGCACTTGTAAGTTGTACCTTAACATGTTCAAGTGTTACCTTTTCCTTTAATTGATTAAAAGTTCTATTTCTTTAAAAATATGCAGTGTTTTATCCCATTTTCAATTTACAACAATTACTTAAAATCCACCCATTTTTGTGAAAAACCTAATGGCATTTTTCATCATCTAAGTGGGGTCGTTTTCCAACTGACTCGAATATTAGGAATTGCCTACTATATATCAGAAAAATATAATTTTATAATGTAAATAAAATTTTAAAAGTCATGCTGAACTTTTTAAATATTCAAATCGAGGATTAAAATTAATAATTTTTTTTTTTACTTACAAGAAATTTATTCGTAGTAACTGCTAAAGTCTGGAAATATCCCGCTAAGCAAATTTTATTTTCAGCGTCACTCATTTAAATATTTTAAATATTTCGTTAGATAATGAACAATAATTTTGAGATTAAAATTATCTTTATAAATTAAATAAAAATGAGCTTAAAAGTCTCCTAATTCAACTAACTATAAATTAAATTTCCATTAATAATTTTAGTTAATAATAAAAATTAAAAATTTTTGCTATAAATTCATCACAATATATTTAGCGAAAAAACTAACGCAACAATTAATAAATTCGTTTAAAAATATTCCCTAATAAATATTAAAATCCATAAATATAAAATTTGATAAAAAATATTTTATCAATAAAATCAAACACACAAGAAGTTTCTAATTCTCAAACTAAAAATAAAAGTCAATTTTTTATAAATTATTAAAACTTTATTCGCCGTGTGAGTTCACAGTATATAAAAGGGCCTTAGGTAAATATAATTAATACAGTCAGGCTCAGTCCTTATTACACACGAAGCTAATAACTTATACAGGCTCTTCCCGAAAGCATGCCCGTTTCTCTGCCGGGAAAACGTTGCCTGGAATTAATAATAAAACTCCTATTTTACGATGATAAAGTTCCGGAAGAACACCCTCTTTTCCCATTATCCTTTTATCCAGACGAAACGAAGGCAAACAAAGAAAAATGTCAACTTCGATCGTACCAACCAAAAAAAAAAAAATGGTTCTTCGTCGAACTAAAAATAATGAGAAGGGAAGAAAATGAATCTTGAATATGATCCTAAAAAACAGGTGAATATCGAAATTTTTTTTCAACTTAACGAGGAAACCCGATGTCAGCGGTTATGGAGAAAAAAAATTAATTTTTTGATCGAGCGATTTTTTTTGTCTTAACTTTCATTTTTTTAAGAAATAGAGGGGAGTTGGGACTCTCTTTTCCGAAAACGAGTTATGTAAATTTGGGAAAAAGTCATTTTTAATATCTTGAGAAATACTGCAAAGGAATACTTACACTGACAAGATAAATATTTTAATAGTAATGTTGTTTTTAATGTGTATATACGAAGCATTTAAATTTCTTTTCACTGTTAATACAATGAACAAACAATATTTTAATTACTATGACATTATTTTGAACCATAAAGTTGATGTTTCCTTCGTACTAGTAGAAATCATGACTACGCTACTTTATTTCTCATTGGTTTAAAATATCCATGACGTCAGATGACGTTTCATTTACGTCATACATAATTAAATACAACATCACACTGAGACGGCGTCGTCAATCTGACTTGTCGATGAATATGTTGCCTGCCATCAAATCGCATTCTTCGAGCGGCAGCAAACAAGGCGAAGTTCATCATTGAATGTCTATAAATAGTGTCGAAGCTCATATTATTAATAAAATGATTTCTTATATAAAGACCAAATCATCGGTTTAAGAAGTCGTTTTCCATTGATTTAAGACATTAACATGTTGACAAAAAAACAGAAGAAAAAGCGTAAAATAATAAAAGCAAGACAAAAGATATAATTTATGGTTAGGTTAAATCGACAAGAGGATAATACAGATTTTTTAAGAATTTTAATAATGGGCAGAGCTGTAAATTAATAATTGCAATATTTTTAAACAATTTCTTTTAAATATTAAGACTAATGCCATACTGACGTCGACATTTTTATTATATCAACAATTTCAAGCACAATGAAAATTTATTTTACGGGAAAACAACAATGAATTTCTTTGCATAAAAGACGATAAAAATGTCGCAAAAATGCTCGGTTTACCACTTAAAGGATCCTTTGTTCAAGCACCTGTGAGAGACCTGGCTTGTTTTTGCACTCGTACACTTCCCTGTACCTAGACTAAAGAGGTGTGTCTGCAACTAACACAAAAATTTTAATTCTTACAAAAAATTAATTATTTTTTTTTAAGATTTTTTTTAAAAATAACTTGTGAAAATTTATTATTTCCTGCCTAAACGAATTTAAAACAGCTGACGTCAGAACTACAAATAAATAAAACTCTCATCCAAGTAATATAACTCTTTTTAGATTATGTTGTTCCTCCTCTTTGCCCTGTGGATCTATCTCATAATCATTTCAGTTAAGGGTGGTGATCCTATGAAAATATGGTAATAGTATCAACTAACTTCACTGTTGATATCGATAATGTTTAAATAATGAGTCCTGGGTTTTTAAATAGACAGAATCCTTATTTTCACACCACTTCCCGTTGAGATGAGCAAATTGAAGCATCATTTTTGCTGCAAGTAGTGTTTGGGAGGGAGGGTGACCACATTCTCTTGGGTTGCTGGAGTTCCGTAAGTTGAGAACGTGTCCACGTTCATCCGTGCTATTAATCTACGTATTAAAAAATCAATTAGGACAGCCTGGGAGGCAGCTGCTGTTGGCAAAAGATGGGAGACGGTTGTCAGACCATCCCCAACAGCCTGCCGCGTGGAGTGGCGGTTGCCACCTTCAGGATGGCCACGGGTCACGACTACCTCCAGAGGCATCTCCACAGGATTGCCGAAACTCCCCTCTGCCCCCTGTGTTCTACAGGCGAGGGTACAGCCGAACACCTGGCCTGCTGTGATGTTCTGGAACAGGCCGACTTGTCCCGTTCCAGAGTCCATACAAATTAGCGGGCTGGACTCTACTGGGAAGCACGGCCCATCGGCCACGGGCGGGCGTTGGATGAAGAAGAAAACGTTAATCCGTGATGTCCCGAGTCCTTCAGCTGATGTTGCACCAGTTTGCTTCCCGGTACCTAGCCCTGAGTTGGGCTCTACCAGTTACAAGCAGCCGGATATAGTCTTCGTGACTTTGAAGCAAGAACCAAGCTGAATACCCCTAATTCGTCCCAGATGTATCATTTCACTGGGCGGATGGTGCGACTACGTCTATTTTTAACGTGCCTCATCCATGAACGAAAAGAAAGGATCTTCGGTTACGCTTTCATCTGACCTTCACTACTTTCCGATAATGAGAACGACACACTAACCAACCAGACCACAGCAACCCTTCTGCTGATGAGATATAGATGTTTGTTATGTTTTGTTTTCTTACTAATGACACTTGGACAAGCCAAGCTCGCTATGCCTTGGCTATGCGAATTAAAATCAATTGGGAGCGTCTTTCGTTTTAATCAGAGCACCATGAAGATTAAAGTACGACTTTGCTCTGCACACATGCCATAGGTACCCGTTTATAGGGTAGGCAACCATTCAAATCTCATTCATACAAGGAAAGGACAAAGACAGAATAGATAGAGAGAAAAAGTACAACTATGCCCGAAACGGGATTCAAACCCAGGACCTACTTATCCACAGTCAGGCACGCTGACCACTAGACAAGTTGGACGGGGCTGAATAGTTTAGATATAAGTAACTAATTATCCTTAAAAAATATTTGCAATTACTTTAAATGTTATCATACAACTTAATTAACAAAAGTTTGAGAGTTTTCCTATTATGTACCATTGTATTTGGTCATTTATTGACGAAAAGTATGATAAATCCATTACTACACGATTCAATTTTCCTTTGAATAAACTCGCAAGGTGAAAGTACGATTTTTGCTCTTCAAATCCTCCGAGTAGATGGCAGCACCAGAGGATCTACTCTTTCAATTTTGGCATTTTGACCTAAAGGGGGAGTAAATTTCTCCAAGACCATTGCACCCATGGTAACTGCTCAACAAACGACCACAGGACTTCTGATTCTACAGATTTAACGAGCACGTATATCGCATGTACTCGGTGTGTCTTTGGTGGCATTGGGAATCGAACCCCACCCTTCCGGATGGAAGGCCGATACCCTAACCACTAGGCTATCACAGCGCAGATATAGATGTGGAGAGGAGATTGCCGATTCAGATGTGACCTCGTAAACTGACTTTGGTTCAAAATTATGAGACATTTGGGGTTGAAAGAATATTCCAAATCTGTTAACTTTAAGGTCCAGTCTGGGGATCTCTTGCACCTTTATGTATGTATTTTTATAGCATATTTTAAGTCTCAGACACTTGTAAGGGAATATAATTCTTAATCTCACACACTATGAATGAAATAAATATTTTTTTTATCTCATCAAACACAATCATTGAGAATTAAAAGTTTTTTTCAGTTATTAGGTATGACAATGAAAACTGATTTTAAATGATTTAATTAGTGATAGAAGTAATCCCAGATGTAAAATTAAAAATATACTTTTTGTCCCTAACTAATTTAATTACATATGCAAAGATTAAAACGTGCTTTTTCCTGTGTCAGAGTACAGAAAAAAAATTCCCTCAACTCTTAATTAAAATTGAATAGCATATCATTTAATTTAAAAAAAAAATTTCAGAGCATAAAAAAGAGGCAAATTTGATTCCAAAACAACTGTCGTGTACAAAACAAAATTGTCCATTACAAGACGAAAAATCCTTTGTATGAAATTCTTTTCCTAACCAGAGAATTCTATTATGTTCTTTTTTATTTTTTGCTGGTAAACGCAGTCTTTTCCTCGAATTGTAATCCTTTAATTGAATCTCAAGTGTTTTTTATGGTAATTGAAAACTCATTTTAGATTGGGAATTTTCTTTTTCTTGAAATCTCCGAATGACGACATGTTTCCTTGGGTATCAAGCGATTAAAGCAATTATCGCAGAGGAGAAATTAAGTGTCATGATTTGAGAGTTGAAAATGTACGAATACAAATCGGATGAAATAAATGGCATTTTGGAATTATTTAAAACAAAATAAGTGAATTAGATTACTTAAATTATGCCGTTTAAGATTACATATTTTAAAACAGATCATTGATTAATAAACCATTTTATTTTTTTATACGTTCATAAAACATTTTTATCGCATTAAGTTAACGATTTGAAGGAGTGAAAATTATAACAATATTTTTTTTTAATATTTGTTCCAACTGGAAGAAAAATTAAAATGCTTAGAACTTTCGAATTTCTTTTGTGTCTTTAACTTCTAGATGGAATTATCATTGGCAGTCAGAAGTGTTTCAAAGGAGAAAGCCAGGAAAATCATTCCAAATATATATCCCAGCAGTTATCTATACGGGAAACCCACGTAAATCGTCCGTATCACGTTGTTCTCTAGAAGTACGAATCCAACATAATTCCTCCCTTTATAATAAATTGCGGTGGATGATAAAAAGCCTTTTCAGCTGCATTCCGGTGTTTTGCTTGCCATCAACTTGTATTACTTATAATACAATTTTTGCCGACTGATGGCTAAGTGGTTAGCGATCCTGATTCCTGAGCTGTGGGTCCTGGGTTCAAATCCCGGTTTGGGCATTGATGTGACTTTCTTTCTCTGGTCTCTTTGTGTTTCTCTGTCCTTTCTTCCATGATGATGTATGAATGTGGCCCGTCCTATAAACGGGTTTGTGGTGGTATGACGCGCGTAACGCTACTCGCCTCCGTGACTTGGTTCACAGGTACCCGCTATGTAACGACAAATGAGTAGCAGTTACTGGCCTTGTTGTGGCATAGGGTTCAACCCTCAACTGCCCGCCGTTGGAAAAAAATAATGCAATTTTTCGATTGTTATTCAATGACACCTTTTTAAGAAGTAAAGAAAACCAAACCATATATTCTATGAATAAAAACTTTAAACTATTTTCTTGTGTGGATGAACGTTATATGTATGAATCAGTTGTAGTTCTATTTAAAATGTTATTTTCAGAACAATATTGCTTATATGTGTGTTTGGGTATTTTACTTTCATGGCTCATAATTTGTAATCAAATATTAAGTTTCTTGTGTAATAAAACTATTCCCTTTATAAGTCATCATAAGAAAACTAAGAGTGAAGTGCATAAAAATAAATCACATATAAAGAATTTTTAAGGCAATTACTATAAGTATTTTCTTCTATCGGGAATTTTCATCCACTTTATCTTGTTATATGACAAAATAAACAATGTTGTCTGTCATTTTTTTATCAAATATTTTTGTTACTGAAAAGGAAAAACAAAGCTATGTCGAACAAAATGATGGTTATAAGATTAGATTCTGCTTTTTATTCTTCAAAATATTTTCTTGTCTTCCATACATTGAGCACAATAAACTATTATGCATGATTTAATATATGTTATTAAAATAGAAAAATTTTTTTATAAATACGAATATGAGTCTTGATTCATCAGAATATATTTATTTGACTCTTCAATTTATTTTTTAAAAAAGAGAATGTAATAAACATTTTAAAATCAGAATTGCTGCCGATATATCCACTACAATTCTTATTTTCCCTCTAGCAATTTTGGTACTTTATCAGCACAACTCTTAAATACTAGGCTCGGTTTCAACAAGTACAATTATATTAGTTCTGTTCTTGACAGATATTAATTTATGTTGTTAAACTATTATAACTATTCTTAGCTTAAAGAAAGAAATCCCACACAAAATTGGCTTATTGTCATGAATAAGAGCTTTTTCGGCCCATGTTTTATTATGAATATTTAAGAGCAAGGTTCTTTTGATAATGTAAAATACGTAAAATATTCTGAATAAATTTGAATATAAATATTTTTACTGTGTTTGATGAATTTGTTTCCAGAGTTAAAATGTGAATGACTTCTTGAAATGGAGTGGAACCTGCATGTGAATCCCTTGCTAACATGAAAATTTAAAATGTTTCATTTTGAAAGTTTGGTTACAGCCTTTATAATTAATTTAAACAATAATCAACGCTCATTTGAGCTCAGTGTAATATTCTTATATCACTGTATAATTAAAAGTATATGAGATTATTTTCCGGAACTCTGCTCGCTTCATAAACGAAGCAGTGGGATAGTTTCCTCATTTTTTAAAAATAATTATTGATGCATAAGTATATTTTTTTAGAATTTTTTTAAAAATGAACATGCTTCATTCTGCATTATCCCACAATATATTTACAAATATATAATTTACAATTTTTTTCGATTTTTTATCGCAGGAAAAATTGCACACATTTCTTAACACATAACTCTTTGCAAACATATTGGATTAAGGATGAATAAAATCAACATTTCAATAACTGATATAAGTTTTTCACTCTTTTACTAGCTTCAATTTTTTTTTCTTACCTGATCTATCTTGAGATTCATTTCATGGAATAAACAGTGTTTGGAACTTAACTAAATAAATAATTCATTCTAGAAATATGACTGCTTTTTGTAAATTATAATTTTTCCTCGAAATCTAGGCACCTTTTTCTTTGGTAACTACAGGTCTTGATAATTTTATTCATGTATGTGATTGTATCAAATAAGCGAATAACTTTTTTAATAACTTTTACTGTATGAAATAAATTTTTCAATTATTCGAACGATGAAACGAGATGAAAACTGTTTGCGAAGTACATACCCACAAATAATTTAAGTGAAAAAATTTGATTTATTCCTCAATATGGGCAATTTTCGCTTAACTGGGATTCATAGTTTAAATTTGATTCCAAACCATTTCAAATATCCATGATGGATATTGAATTTAAAACTTTGAATTCCTAAACTGGAGTCCTCAAATCTAATCGTTAAGCTGCCATCTTGATAGCCAATTTACAAATTTCTCCTATCACTGAAAAATATATTCCAACTGTTACAGCACGGTCAGTGAAAAAATGAATTGTGGAAAATGTAACGTAAATTCGGTACTTACGTATTATAGCAATCATGCCAACATCCGGGATAATTTGCCAAATTGGCAACCCTAATGTCGCACGTATCTAAGGCGCTGAATTGGCAACCATGTGCTTTTTTTCAAATATCCCTGCTTGCTACCTTTCTCAGCCTAACTGTTCCTTGAAAATGTCAAGGTAGAATATTAAAAAGCGAAGCTTGGATTTTACTGAAAAAGATGCCGTTACACTTTTATAGAAATATAACATTTTACCAGACGTTAGGAAATGTACCACCTCTCACCCGATAAGGCTTTATTTTGGAAAACAGATTTTTTGGAAGTGCAACGTTGCAACCTTGTAATCAACACGCGGGAATAAGAAGTGGTAATTGGTTTGTGGGAAGCCGTGTATCCCGTTATTAACAGCAGTAAGATTCATGTATTGCTGGTGCAAAGAATTAACAACAGTCAAATTTTGTGACACAAAACTTAAGACTAATAAAACAGTCATAGACTGGAATAATTATATGAGAGAGACTTGTGTTCGCCCCATGTAAAAATAAAATAAGTCACTGGATTTAATTATTCAAGAGTAAAACACAAATATAATTTTGTCGACAAATATAATGGGTGCGCATACCCAAACAATCGAAAAATGTGGGGTTCCGCGAAATGGAGGAACAAGAGACAACGGGGTACAGCAAGACACTATTTTGAGTGTTACTTGGAAGACTTTATATGGCGACAAGAGCAGGAAAATGATAAAAAAAATTGTTTTGATTCTATTCTAAAAACCAATTTGCAATATTTTCCACCAAAACGTAATTGCTATATTGTTAAATACAGGTATAAGAGTTATACAGATAAAATTTACTTATTATTTTTCTTCATATATTATTATTTTCTTTCACGCTGTTTCTATCACATTGTACTTTTCAACTACGCACTCCCGTCAGCGTATTCCGTTTTAAAAATTGGATATGTCTTTTATAATGCCGCCAATATTGTTGCGATAATACGTAAGTACCGTAAAATCTATATCTCCACTTATATAAACGAAAGCAAAATTTATCACCTAAGAATTACTTTGAGTTGTCTATAATGGCTTCATTTTCAGAACAAATTCTCGCCAGATGGCGATATTAGAGTTTTAGATAGTTAGATTTTCTACCGATGAAATGAGTTCTTATGTGTATGTGCGGAGCTTGAAATTTAAGTTATATAAATAAACTAAAATACCAAACCCATTTAGAGCAAAATTAATATTGTTTTCAAAAAAATCGAAGTTTATCATCAGGGTGACTATTTTGAAACAATGCGATAAATTGCGTAAAACCACTTCTATCAAATATGGTAACAAAACGTTCTATACCACCATAGAGTCAATTTACTATAACATAAAAATTGTCTTTCGAAAATAAATTCAATTTTTTTTTCTTTAATAAAAATTAAATGTTCGATATTAGAAATAAGGGGAAATTAAGAAATATAAATATTTATAAACTGTCTTACATGTATTAATCATGGTTGACAATCATAATAGAAAAATAATGATGATTTACAATAAAAAAACTGAGAAGAAAGCTATAAATTAAGTAAAAAAGGAAGTACACCCACACCCACACAAAACTGCATTTGTTAAAACATTAAATATCACACAAAACATGGAAATAATTTTAAGAAATGTAAAGTTCATTTAAATTCCATAGGCATCTTTTTCTGTTTTCGTGAATTAAAAATTTGAGTCATGAGCTATAAATTAACAGTTCCTGTATTCAATTCCCACCTCTGACATGGTTTTTTAGTCGTTTACTTAGAATTTTAAGAGCAACTTTCGAACTCATCTCAAGTAAGCAAAACATGAAATAACTGACAAATATGATTAATCATACATCCTAAATAGAAATGTTAATACTTGATTTGTGTAATTTTAAACGATAATTACGCATATAAACATAATTATCGCTTAAAAACATATTCGAAAAAAATTACGAAATTCAAAAATTATTTTAATTCCTGAAATAAATTTAACAATATAGAATCCAGCTGTCGCCAAAGTGGTGGTCCGTGGGCCATAAGTGATCCACGAGAAAAATTTCACTGGTTCCCAGAAAAATGTGGTATATACTACTCATAGCGTTAAATTATGTTTGAAGATGCTTTAAAACATAATTCAATTCATAATAATAAATGAAGAATTATAAAAACTTTGCTATAGAATAACGCAGTTTCTTAGAGTGAAGTATTTCACAGTAAATAAGTCGTACAGCTGTAGATACACTGTGCTTAAGCTACGTGTTTTTCTCGCATCATTCGTTCTTTTCTACGTTTTTCTCTCGTATACGTCTCATATGTATATTAGTTCAAGAATTTATATAGGTGGGTGTGTGCCTTTAAATAACCCACCTTTTTAAGTATAGGGTGATCGTTTTTAAAGTGAGTGTTTGGAGAGCCCTGTAGCACGATCTAATAGCCAAAATGGCACCAAACTTAGTATTTAGACTCATAAAAAAACATGGGGAAAATGAATCCGAAAAAATATATTTTATGCTTCCAAAAATCGCCACAAGGGCATTTTGCAGCGATTTACAATATATAAAATGTGAGAGAAAAGGAAAATACTCTAACACATACAATTGTACAGTTAAATTATTAATGTTTAATTACTACATTAACTTCCCCGGTGAGGAATTAGACCACATTCAATGTGAGCATCGTTCTTGGAAATAACATCGTGCATTCTGTGCACAACCGTACGAAATATATCACGAAGAATATTCCGCACTGTCTTCGTTATGTTGTTCTTTAGAATAGACAAATTTGATACTCCACCAACATAAACTTCAGATTTCGAAAAACCCCAGAGCCAAAAATTTCATGGTGTGAGGTCAGGGGAACGAGGCTGAAAAACTGCGACTTATGACTGTATGGCCAGTGAAGTTTTGGCGCAATAACTGCTTTACCTTATTATAATGTGTGGCGGAGCATCATCCTGCATAAAGATTGTCAGTTGAAAACGGTTTCTTTGCTGAAGTTGTTGAATAACAAACGTTTGCAGCATTTCGCGGCCTTTACCGCATTTCTGTTGCACGTGGATACCGTATTTATGGTACACGCATTTATGGAGTGATGGTCTCAAAAAAAGAATGGCCCAATTACGAATTCGGTTGTGAAACCACACTAAACAATGACTCTTTGGGAATTTAATTTCCTGCTCGGTTACAGGCTGCTCAGAAGCCCAAATACGGGTATTTTGTGTGTTTATGGTCCCATTGAGATAAAAATCGCACTCATCTTCCCACAAAATGTGCCATGGGACAGCATCATCAATTTCTACCCTGGCAAAAAACGATAGAGCGAATGTCTCTCGCTTATCATATTCACTTGGCTTCAGTTCGTGCATGTGGCTGATTTTGTAGGGGTAAAATCCAATAATGCGCCCCTATTACTGGCGCTGGCATCGCACAACAATTGCATTTTTCCTTGATACTCGTGTTTTATGCTAATTCTCGTTATTGTAAACTACAGCAGCGCCACAAATTGCCCTAGCGGTGAATTTTGGAATTAATTTGATTAGTCTAAATACACCAAGTTTGGTGTCATTTCGGCTATTAGATCGTGCTACAGCGCGCTTCAAAAACTGTCACTTTAAAAAAGATCACCCTGTACTTCAACACGACATATTCGATTCAATATAAAATATTTTCAATATATTAGTTTGGTTATTAAGAGTTTTTAATTTTTTTATTATAAATTGATTTTTTAAAGATTGATATGAGAGATCTTAAATCTAAACCACGAGCATATTTTCTTTTATTTGATATTTATTGGGATAATATTTATAATTTTAATGTGATTTTGTGATATTTATTGGGATCTTATTTCAAACAAGCAAAAACATCCTCACACTAAGAATGTATAATGCTAAGAGTTTTTGTTTTGCAGTTCTTTAGTTTATTTTATATTTTATGATTTATTAATAACGCTTTCATAATTTGGTTACAATTAAAAGTTTCACTTGCTTTCATTTAGGTACATTTTATGTGTTCTTAGATCACATATGTTTTTAAAAAATATATTTAACACTTAAAAAATTCTATTAGTGGTCTGTGGGATTTAAATTATAAATTAACTGGTCCGCTAGATCAAAAAGTTTTGTGTCCGCTAATATAGAATGTGTTACTTCCGTTTTATAATGAGAAAAGACTTTTAATTTAACAAATAACATATCTGTGAACATAAGTATAATTTTTCACATTATTCAGTTTCAAAATAAGGTATGAAATATTTGACGCATTTACGATACCTTTATACATCCATAAAAATTGAAGTACTTTTGTATAATTAAATACCGTTTGGGAATGAAAGTTATAGATCTGAACATTTCAAAACAAAATAAATTTAAAATGGTGGCAGGTATATTTATGAAATATTTCTGGAAAATAAATTTATTTCGTGTCCATATAATCAAAAGAAAAATCATCACATAACAAGAATACTTATTTCTAGCTTCGAATACTTAGAATTATGATACTGATTATTGAAGTTAGAGCCATCTGTTTGCTTAAAAAATAATCTGTAGAAAAATATTCTAAATTGTTTTTTAAATAAAAGTACTGGAATTGCAAGTTGGAGTCTAGCTGAGGTACGATGTCAAAACGCTTAGAGTGTAACTTAAGTCCACGGTTGTGGTGTGAAGTATAGAGTGCCACAGCTCATCAGCGAGGATTACTTCTAAAATTCTAAGATGCTCTAGGCAGAAGATACGTTTAACCGTAGGCTTCATAACTAGACACTACTATTTCAGAAAACACCTTCATAAAATGGGACTGTTTCAGCAAGACCATATCTGCAGGAAATGTCATACGCAAGAGGAAACGGCCAAGCATATCATTTACGAATGCGAGGCTCTTGCCCTCCTTAGATTAATTTCTTTAGGCATCATCCATACTAGAGAGCTACACCTAGACTCCATTAAAGGGTTATATCGGACTTTATTAATAAAGTGAGTGACTCGAGCAACTGGAACTAGGAAACTTTGGGTTTGGAGTTAATAGAACAAAATGCTGATAAAAGCAGAGGTGCCAATGACATACAAACCCAACTCTAAGAAGATAAAGTGCCAGCTCTTGTGTCGCCACATCACTTACAATAGATCAAAACAATGAAATGCTCTGTGTTCAGCGAATTGGATTGAATAAATAATAATTCTTAATCTTTTTTCCAAACTAAAATATGAAAGTCTTTAAATTATAATTTTACTATACACACACACAACTCTTTAAACATACTAATCTTAATAAACTTAAATTTTCTGTAAAAATACGATGGATTAAAATTTACATTTTTTTATTCCCTAAGCATTTTAAATACATAACTTATTCAAAAACTTTTTCGAGGTAAATATGAACTTAAAATTGCATTCTCTTCCATAGACATTTAAAAAGGAAACACAATTTTACTTCTTGGACCATTTTTCCCAATTATTTTTCCTCCTTAATTAGAGGATTATTTCAAAACCTTAGCATTTTATTTATAATTTTGTCAGCGCATTTCGCTCGGGATATATGTTGCCATTTTCTTTTACTAATTATATACGTATGTCAAATACGGGAAGGATTTTTTCCCTTTTACCTTAAAGCGTTGTAAGAGAAATCTGATTACTTTGTAATCCCAAGTTCCCCTCCATTTAAGTTTCCGTAATCCAACTTTTAATAAACTAAAACAGGAAAAGACATCTAAAAATATATTTTTTTGCTTAAGAGATTGAAATGTAAGATTATTTTATTATGAATAAACAAACTGGGAAATTATATTTTTATAATAAATGTTCTTAGATTTTGAAGTGTATATTTTCTTTTGGGAAAATGTTTTTTTTAAATATTAACTTAATCAGACTAAAATGCTACTTATTAATAAGCCTGAATTTTTAATCAATCTGATTATATCACAGGAAATGAGTCCGTGATTATTCGCTAAGTGGTTAACGACCTAGTATTAATAAATACAATTTATGATTGTTATGATTAGGTCTCTTTTTTTTAATTATATATACAAGTCTTAATCAGATTGTTTATAAGTAAGCAGCCGAATGCCTAGATCCTTGGAATTCATTTCAACATTTTATGGGTTCGATTCCAACTTCTGTCGTGAATTTACTAAATATACTAAATCTTTTTCGTAAGTTTACTAACTGTACTAAAAAATTTAAAATGGTCTTTATGTTAGACCATTTTAAATTATAGGATTTAGTACAGTTAGTCCTCTATGTAAAAAGTAACAGTAAAGGGTCAACCAAAAGTAATCTCACTGCAGGCATTATCCAATAGAGGGCGCAACTTAACTGAGACCTTAGTATGTTTTTTTTTTTTTTTTTTTAAATTGCGTTTACAAAGGTGTATGAATTTGAGATGACACTTTCTATAAAATTGATTATTTTCCTTTTATTCATCAGTATAATTACTATAAAATAAACAAAACAAAAACAAGTTTAAATGCTTATTATAAAAGAATGGCATTGTTGCAAAAGTTTTCGAGAATCCTAATTGGCAAACGTAAGGTTAGCGTTCTGCCATTGTTCAATAGTTCGTGGGTTCATTTCTTGTGTAGTTCTAGTGTGACGTCATCCATTGACCTTTCTCTACAACAAATAAGCACCTGTAAACATCTACTATATCTTGAATTTTTATATAATTATAAGTTATACAGCCTAATTAATTTTGGCATTAAAATTATGTACTGTTTCTTTTTCATATATTTTCTGTGTATGTTTTACTTTAAAAATAGTTAATGATATTTTATTTTTTATAGGTAAGTTCCTGCTATTCTTTAATGATGAAAATGTATTATAACGATGAGTAGAAAAAAATGTTAGTTTAATGGTAAGTACATAAACCATTTCCTGTTACAATATGCCATTTTTCAACATTTTGTTATTTAAATGTTATAATCCTCTAAAATGTCGTTATTTATTTGCTTTGCTATTTTTGAACGATCATATGTATGTTATCTTTACTTGTACATGTTAGAAATAGGTTCTACAAAACACACTTCAGTTTTTGATATTTTGAATTCCAAATACATAACTGTTTATATTTTATTTTGTTTCCTTTTCTCCCCATTTCTGCTGACCGAGTTACAGAAATATTAATTTAATTGCCAGGGCTTTGCTGTTCAATATAACAATTCATGGGTTCGCTTCTAGCGAGTACTGTGCACATCTAGCACAAGAATAGTTCAGTAAAATAGTCTAGTTAATGGTGGTTGCTATAGTAACAAGAACTCTCCATTTCAAATGGGTATTATGAAATGGTGGTATTTATGATACTATCCATGTTAATCTCAAGACGTCCAGTAAGCTAAAGTTAGTGCTTTTCTTTTAGCTCCTCCTGTCGAAAATGGAACGTGTCTTGTTTCCATGGCAACAGACAGAGTCAGAAAAATTGGCTGGAGTTATTCTCTTGGTTGACTGGCAATATATGCCAATTGTATTTGGAATCTACTTAAAGTTTTAGGTCGTCGTTGAATTAGTTGGGTTAAAAGTAATTGCTGAATGAAAACTGAACTAAATCTGCCGGTTCAATCAGGAAAGTGCATATATATATAGTGGTACAAGGTAACCCTGCACTGTACCTTAAAATTAACGAGTTTGAAATATCTGTATCACCAGGGGCCTCGTAATTTTTGAACCACGGTCACGTGATGTGTCTTCAATGTATTTTATCACAAAATTTAAGTGATCTGAATTTTGTCTTTAGGTTGTCTGCTTCATCGTTATCCTCTTCATCACTTGGCGCAGTTTGCTCCTTTTTTGAACCTTGCGCCACAAAACCTAACCAACAAACCAAAAAACCTCTTCATCTGCTGCTTCATTACCTTTCTAGTAGACAGAAAGTGAGGAGAGAATGGGCTGAACAAGGAATGGGAGACAAAATGTACGTTTAGTCTCATCCAAAGTCAGTAACATTCCAGCCTAAGCAAATTACATTATAGGCCTAATAGGTCTTTTATGTATACAATACGTACGTACATATGTTTGTATACATGAATGGTTATCTGGATAAAGCTAAGTCCGGTTTAAAAGGATCCGGATTAATGGGGTTTTATACTGTATTTACAAATTCATATTCTATTGTTATTACACTAGCATGCTTCCTTGTACCTAGCCCCGAATTAAGCTCTACCAGACACATAGAAGCAGCAGGGGGAATCTTCGCGATTTTAAAGCAACGACAAGCAGCAGATCTCAATATTTGGCCTGCCACATCCAAAGGCTTCATTTCACTTGGAGGAAATTTAACTGGGAGGAAAATTAGCTGGGGGAAATTTCACTTGGAGGAAATTTAACTGGGAGGAAAATTAGCTGAGGGAAATTTCCCTTGGAGGAAATTTAATTGGGACTAAAATTAGCTGGGGGAAATTTCACTTAGAGGAAATTTAGCTGAGGAACGTTAAAACTGGGCATGACGATGCCCAGTTTTAACGTTCTCCAGCCATCATTAGCAAGCACGATGGATCTTTGGTTAAGCCGTGATTCGAACTTACCACCTTCCGATAATGAACAAAGCTGCCTAACCAACTAAACCACCACAACTTTCCGTCCAGAAGGACTAGGTTCGATTCCCAATGCCGCCAAAAAACCATCAAACAAATATGCGATTTACGTACTCCTTAAAACTGTGGAATCGAAAGTCTGGTCCGTCGTTGAGCTGTCAATATGGGTGTAATGGTCTGAAGCAATCTTCTCCTCCTTCAGATTATTATATATTATCAATGAAATTATATATATATATATATATATATATATATATATATATATATATATATATATATATATATATATATATATATATAATAAATAAATACTGTAATTCATCTTTTTGCATAAGTATTTTTTTGAGAAATTTATCAAAACAACTTCCTTATTTTAATTATTTTTTGTTCGTTTTCTTATGTTATCCATCAAGAAATCATCATTTGCTATCTTTTGCACTGAAAAAACAGCCATTCTATTTCTATTTAAATTTGTTGTCAAAGTTAAAATTTTAACTTTTAATTTATGTAATCGTTTGCAAATAAATGACATTTTTAAAATTATAATCACTTCAGTGTATTCCTCATTGTGGAATTCAAATCTTTTTATATTGATGTACGCTGAAGATATAATTTCTAAAACTCAATTTTACCATTATTTAACATTTTAGATTTTTTATGATATATTTCTTATATTAAACCAATTTCTATGAATTCTTCTTATATTAATTTTGTTCCAGTATAAATTTGATATTATTTCATTCCAAAAATGTAATTTGCAAATTATTAACAAATATAATGTGCATATTATAATAATAAAAGATCATTATTTTTAAAAAAATATTTCCCTTAAATTTCTTCAGAACTTTAAATTCGTAAAAACAATGGAAGTTTAAAGTATAGTTAAAAAATAGTAGTTGGAAATAAATATAACAATAAGCTAAAGTAATTTATTTTGAATTTAATTTTCTGCTATTTTATTGTATATAAAATATTTATTATGTAATTATTAACTAACCGATAACTTATTAAAAAATTAAAGTTATTTAAATGATAATAAAATGAATACACATTTTTTATAGAAGTATTAAAACAGTTTAAAATGAAGTTTATATATAAATATATTTTAAAATATAAGATTTATCGCACACAAAGGGATTTTATCTTTGTTCGGATCTTGAACTCCCAATTCAAGTTTGTGCTTTCCATTCAAGTTCTCGTATGTTTATCTGAAAGATTACCCCAATCTGCATATCAAACATTTCTTTCGATTTAAAATATCTTTTTGTATCGGAAAGCAACGAGGCAGGATTGTAAACATGACGACAACATCTCTTCCAACGAAAGAAAACATCGCAAACAAAACAATATCATGACCTTGGGAAGCTCGCGAAAGTTTGTGAAGATGGAACAAAAAAGTAGGGAGTGGGAAGAATAGTTTATTCGAGAAGAAAGCAAAATAAACATCTTCCCATCATCATCAATACGCGTCGTGGGTGGAAGATGCACCCATTCCGAGGGCAATAAGAGTAATCACTTTCTACCCTGGAAGGGTAAAATGTTACAAAAGCATAAAAAAAATATAAAAAAAACTCAGAGAGAGAAATGTAAGCTGTGAAAAAACAAACTGCAAACTAATACGGTTTTCAGCAATTCAACTGTGACCGTAATATGGATGTTTGAAATTCATCGGTATATCGTCTGCGCTTCGGAAAGTGGGAAAGAATATCGGACCACACTTTAAAAAAGGGGCGATCTGTTCACCACCTGAATAAACAATACTGTCCATAATAAAATATTTATTCAATGTTTGAAAACACCCCTCCTTTTCTTGTAGACAGGAACTGAATGTGGAGTAATTTTTGTCGATATATAAAATAAAAGATAGCAGAGAGGAATTGTGGGTATTTCTTTGAACTGCCTTGAGCACAGATGGGACTCGCCAATAAAATGGAAGCTACTTGAAAAAAGTAAACGGTACTATACACAAAAGGGAATTTTGACACGTGTTTTCGTTCGGTTTTATTACATTTCTTATTCTTCCGAACATTAAAATTGATTTAATTTCGTTTCACAAATAGAATAAATTTAATAGCAACATGCTTGATAAAGCTTTCCAATTTACGAATTGAAAAAGTATAGAATTTTAAAAATGAATTTTTGAAACTATGAATTGTATGATCTAGCAGTAAATTAATGCTATAAGGTGCTTATAATATTTACTATCTCGATAGATTTTTTAAAGATAGTACACTTTATTCAAATATCAAAAAGGAGGAAACATTGAAAATAACCGAGCAGTGAGAGATTCTATAGATCCGCATCTTGAATGCCTAAACAAAGGCTTCTCTATCAATATTGAATTATGAAGAAGATTATATTAGTTATTCTCTAGAATGCTCTGAGTGGTACATTCCATTCCTAACACATCTATCCAAGCTAACGGTTATTCGGTTTGCACTCTAGCCTTCAGATCATTACTTCGTGGGTTCGATTCCACTTTCATTAGCATTTAAATCAACATTTTAAGTCTCTTCAGCATATACTATCTGAGTCATATAAAATTCTAAAACTTTTAAATTTTATCAAATAAAGTAATAACTTTATTTGATAAACTTTAAAATACACAGGAATTTTTTAGATATTTCCTATTGCCTCCAGGAATTTATATTGCTTTGACTATTTCCTACTCTACATTTAACAAAAGAATGGAAATATGGATCAGATTTACTATACGGTCATCCTTGGCGCGTTTTATTTTTGGCGCCAAATTTGGCGAACATTTTTACTGGAAGTACGGCAAATTAGTATTTTGGCAACCCTATTTCTCATGAATATTTACCGATTTAAATTCCTTAATATAAAATTTAATCAAAAGATTTTATGGATAAATTTAACATATCAACTTTATTATTTTACCATTAATGTTTGAAATCTATAAATCTGCGTTTTTTGTTAATTTTGTAAAGTTAGTTGAGCATATTGTTAGATACCAACAATATATGAAATATTTGTCACAATTTAAGCCATTTCCCTCCCACCGTTTTCCCGATTAGATATTCGTGTTAGGGTCGCCCTTAGTGACTTTTCGAAAATTTCGCCAACGGTGACCGTACGGTAAAATTTTACCTGGAAATATATTTGGTTGAGACTACAGGAGCATTGCATTATGTGTGTGAATATATATATAACTGAAAAACGCGTAATTGCTGAATATATACGAGGTATTTCAATAGACACATAGATTTAGTGGTAGAATATTGAACTTCAATTAGAAAAGGAGTTCATTCCTTGTCTGTAGATATGTGAATTTAGAACAGTCTTATCATAAATTTCTCTTAGAATGCAAAACACTTTTTCCTTTCTTGATTTTAAATCATAACACCAACAGCTTAATAAGGTCTCAAAATAGTCGAAACTATTTAGACGATTGAGTTAACTTCTTAGTTTTGTGGTATATGGAATAGTTGATTTCTCTTGTAGTCCAGCAAAATGATAGGACACTTGGTTGGTTGGTGTCGTGTCCATGGGGACAAATATGACCATGAGTGCAGAACACAGCTGCTATCTCCTTGATGTTTTTGGAGTATGGACTCGCTTGAGGGACTTCCCCAAGCGATGCCAGAAATCTGAAAAGCGAAGAACAGTCAAAAGTGTGTCTTGGTGTTAGTGGAATATTATCGCAAAGGAATGCAGAGAAGGTGTGTGCATTCGTAAAGCATCTAAGATGTTCTCCCATGGAAAAATTGTTGCCATTGCATCCGAGGAGGTTGGATTTCTTGCCTGTTGGTCCGTGGAAGGCATTTTGTTAACCTTCTAACACCCAAAAGATAATCCAATAGGAATGCACTTGATTGAGGTTATCTTATCGCTGCTTCATGGATTCTAAACCTTAAAGGGTATTTTATATAATATTTACCCTGTATAAAAGAAATTGCTTTCTTATAAAGGAGTTTCAAGAGATATTTGGCCATACTCTAAATCCCAAAAGATTAAGCCGAAAATTTCCAAAAGGCCTCTTTGAAAGAAATGCGTAAAAATGTAGAAATACGATTTATCATCTCCGGGTGACCTGGTTGCTGTCATTCTCATGATCGGAAAAGATGATCACCATTGTAAAATTTTTGTACATTATCAGTCTTCTTAATGTACTGAAACTGATAGAAAAACCACAAATCATATAAAGATAATTTTATAATCTAGATCACAGGGATAGGCAAACTTTTTCAGTCGTGGGCCAAAAATCGAAAAAAAAAAAAGGTTGGCGGGCCAAGATAAATTTTTCTGAAAATTTTAAAAACAATATACAAGTTTTACAATTTAAATATGTTAATGAGATGAGTATGAATTGCGATTTCTCTTGTAAAAATTCCTTATATTGAGATTCAAAGTGAGATGTACTGATTTTAAGGAACCAAACTAAATGCTCATCTGTCAGTCTACTTCTGAAATGATTGTTTCTAAGATTCAAAGTTGAAAACACTTGTTCGCATATATATCATGAAGCAAACAAAGGATTTATTTTCAGTGCTGGCAGGAGCTTAAAATGCGCAGTCTCCAACATGTGAGGTCTAAGGCAGGCCGCAAACTCGGTAGACAATCCGATTAAGACGCCGTCTTATAGTAGACAAATGTGATCTCCTCGATGTCTTAGTGTGACGTAGCTAAAACGTTGTATCTGACGTCATGGAATTCTAAACCAATGAGAGCGTTGTCTCGCGGAAAGTGTTGCCAGATATCTCGCACCTGCTCGAAACTTAGGAACGTCTAGCGCTCCACCCCTTTTCTGACGTAACTAAGACCTTAATGACGTCATTTGGTCTGAAGCGATTCTTGCGAGACGCTCTGAGCATCTCGCGAGACAAATCTCATGCGATCATCTACGAATTTGCGGACTGACTAAAAGTCACCTCTATTGGATTCCCCTATGTCTGCTCCCCCAGAAAGAGATAGCAAGGGATATGACATTATTTTCTGCTGGATCCCAATTCATATAGGTCACGATGGTAATGAAAGAGCTGATGCAGCTGCTAAATCTACATCTGGCCCATGTCTTACATCAGTTTCTTTGTCTGACGTGAGAAGAAATGTCAAAAAATAAACTATTCTCTTTGGCAGGAGTCATGGAATATGCAGGTCAATAATAAATTGCGTGTCATATTTCCATACATCACCTCATTAACAGTTTTACCGATACGAAGTGCTGATGTAAGATTAACCCACCTTCATATCGGACACACACGTTTCACACATAGACATTCGTTTCTAAACGAATTAAATCCTTGGTGTGAAACATGTGATGAACTATTCACTGTTTATCATATTTTAATTCCATGCTCATATTTTAGCCAATATCGTTTACTCTTTTTTAACTGTGATATTTTAACCTTATTTGATTTGCTCGGGGAACCACCCCAAAGGGAACCTATTTGTCTTTTTGAGGGCAATAGGTTTTTTTTACATTATATTTAATTTGCGTTTTTTAAAATTTAAAAGTATATATATTTTTGATTTTTCCTTTTATATTTTATAATTGGATTTTAATATAGTATATATACACTGATTTTTGTTTTTTAAAGTTTTAATGTTGCTTGGGTTTTTGAAAAAAAGTAAATAAACTAATAAATAAAAGAGTATCAATAAAAAATAATTAGAATAAATAAATAAAATAGGAAAAAATTAAATCTCTGCTTCCAAACTTTATTCTTGGCGCAGCATGTCCGTTTTTGGACCTTGCACCATAAAACCCAACCAACCAACCCAGAAAGAGATAACGTTTATTGCCAACAGTATACAGCTATAACTAACAAAGAACTTCCGCTTTTAGCACTTCAACGATTACAGATGTCTGTGCTTGATATTTCCGTCGATTTATGCTTTGTAGAACAAAAATAGAGACAGTAAAAACATCAACAGTCCTTTGAAAAAAAGAAAAAATAATAATATTTAAGCAAAATAGAGAAAATTAGATGTATATATAATATATAAATCATTTTTTCTTTTAATTACCTTCGTCTCGACAAATTAAAATTCTATCAGCAGGTCGTAGACCATCTCTGATCAAGATAATCTAAAACTGCAATTCTGTGTTCGTAACCAAGTACTTGTTCTAATTAATAAGAGCTGCAGTCCATTATGGAATCTATTTTCTTATGCTGTGTCAGTGACCTCCAGGAACACGATTCATCTTTGTCCCGTTCATCTTTTTCCTTAAGCACGTCTCTTCTTCCTTTTGTTTCCCAACCTCATCAGAAGCACCCCGCTCTCGACAGGACATCGTCACGATCGATCATAACAGTTGGACGGTCGAGTGTTTGCTCGACTTCAGACAGAAATGAGAATGTCGTCGGGGAGGGTCCGCGAATCTCCGTTGCAAATAAAAATCGATAACTGCTAAGGTAGACACCACATGAATTATTCCTGTATGAATCGTTTTCAAACTAGTAAACGAACGATATAATTTGCATATTAGTTATATTGATGTTGAATGTCTGAATGGCAAGTCGTTACGATTGTCCTATGTAATTATTGTAGCATTGTTTTATGTTGGAGAGTTTGTTTTTGTGAATCGATTGAATCGAGCATTACTTTCAGAATAGGAAATTTTAATATTGCAATTTAAACTTTTACATACAGACATAAAACTTCACTACTTTTTAGATTAACGGATTGTTTCTCTGGCAAAAAATTTCTCTTAATGTGTCTAAAATACACTACACGCAAACATACTTTCTAATCATGTTTTTGTTGTTGTCGTGTGCCAGCTAGGCTGGCAATATGAGGTGCGCTGCTCCACTTTTCCAACTGAACCCTATTTTGGTGTGGAGTCCGACTTAGTACACACATGCCATAGGGACCCGTTTATAGGGTAGGCAGCCATTTTTAACGCATTCATACACAGAAAGGACAAAGACAGGATAGATAGATAGAGAGAGATAGTACATCCATGCCCGAACAGGGATTCGAACCCAGGACCTCCCTATCCGTAATCAGGGACTCTGACCACTAGACAGGGCGGGCGGCTCTCTAATCATATAAGAAAATGTTTTTACCATTTTGAATAAAATAGGAGTGATACAGTATAAAAATTACTGATAGGAATTATGCGTATACACTTACATAAGGCAAAATACAAGCAAGACCAAACTGATTTTCCACCAGTGCTAATATTCATTTTACATGGCAATATTTTTTTTAATATTTATTCATTTAAAGTTAATTTTATGAGAATATTATTTTTTTTAAAAATTTACATTGCAAATATTTCTTATAGTATGCTGCAAACATTTATACAGTGCATTGTCCGATAGAAATAATAGACATATGATAAAAAGAGTATTGATACCATGTAAGCTTATTTATACAGATAAAAATAAAGAATTTAAAAGATAACTTATAAAAAATTATTCAATATTTGCAGAAATTATCCAAAATTGTCCGTTTCTAAATATTTATAACTTTGTATAGTCCAAATTTGTTTTAAAATGTTTTGTTCATATATATTTAATTATAAATATGTAGGATAAAGGAATATGGTTTGCAAAATTCTTAACATTATTTTTCATAAATAGTTTATTACTTATTGCAAGATAATATTCACATATATTTTGTACACTGTAAAAGGAAAATTTAGTAAATTATTAGGATTAGGAATGGAAAAATTTTTTAATTTTTCTTAATTTGCCAATTTTTTTCTTTTATTTCACAAAAAGAGAGATTAGAATCATTATAAAGATTAAAAGTAAAAATATGTATTAATAAATAAAAATTATTTACTGGGTAATTCCTTTTTATTTCTAATGCAAAGCACGGATTAATAGAAAAAATTTATTTCTATAGTTTAAATTTGTCTCGTTCTAGTTTTATGTATGTGTATTTGAAAAACAAATACAAATACACGTATATAATTCGTTAAGATAAGAAAAGAATTATAAAAGAAAATAATTAATAGTCATTATATTAAGAATAAATATTACAAAATTATTTTATAATCAATTTTTGGTAATCACGATGAAGTTTAACGCAAGAAAGTCATAAGGATTTTTTAAAAATTGTATCTTACTGATTTGGAAAATTTTCTAGTACCCTCTTAATAGATACACATACTAAAAGTATAGACGTACTATTCACCATCTGTTGATCAAACGTGGCTGAGTTCATATCCAGAAACTTCTACTCCAATGAGTGTGGTTAAAGTTAAGATTTAAATTATGTAAGTAGTTATAATTTTTAAGTTTTAGACACATAATAAGCTTTATTTTATTATTAATTATTAGTAATAATACCATTTCCATAATCATATAACATGGAAAGTAGCTTATAAAAGAGAATAATTTTAAACATTTTAAATTAGAAAACACCTTAAATTTTATATTTAGTTTAATATTTTTGATATATATTAAAGCTTTTATAAAAAGGGGAAAAAATAGATCCTACTGCATCTATAAAAGAATTTCTTTCCCAAATCGGTTTCGTTTTTTTCTAAAAAAAAAAGATTAATAATCAAACGATAAAATTCATTGTGAAGATATGATATTTCGTACCTATAAATTAAGCGCCTTTTCCGGCTGTGAATTGAATTTTATCTGCGTTTCCTTATGAAAAGACCATTGTATCTTCAAATAGAAAAATTTCACTATAAAAATAGAAATTGCGTCACGGTGTCATCCATAAATTACCAAACTTTAGTGTATGTTTATTCACATCTGCTACAATCGTCTGCCAATATTGATGTAGTCAGCAGACGACTACATTTTCACGAAACGATGCCACGTGTATATGAAAAAATAAAACGATACGCAGCGAAATGATCTCTTGCATTTATTCTTTTGTGCCTTTTGGGGCCGATAACACGAAATTTATTTGCGATAAATAACGTTTTTATAAAAACATTGCACATCACAATCTGTTTTTCTCCTCGAGTGATAGAGGGGCATTCTTCTTCCGAATCTCTAAATTCGTTTTCTTAAACTATTTCATGCTCCGTTGATCGCAGATACGAACACGAATTCTCGGTTTCAAATGTCTTTCGCGGTTACAAGTAAGTGAATAATATTTTTACCTTCCCTTCCTTTAGTTTTCACAGGCTACGAATATTTCACATGTGAATACTTTGTCTTCGTCTTTAGATACAATTTTTCTTTTTCTTTATACTGAATTCAATTTTATGATATTCTTTATGATACGATTCCAGATATTGTTATTCAGTATTAAAATTATTAGAATTGTATACATGTAATTTATTATTTATAAATGAAGTAATTATAATTACTGAAATATATTCGTTATAGTTTTAATAAAATATAATTTATTCCAAAGACTGTTTACAAATGCAATATATCCTATAAAGTTTTGACATACTTCCTGGTTCAACCAGTTATCAACCAGCTTTTTTGACTAAATTTTTTTAAAATACCAAAGTTTGATTCGATATTCCTTGATGTATTTAATTTGAAAAATCTTATCTTTAAAAAAGCTAAAATTGTAGAAAAGGTTTTCTTTAATGCAATATGGCTTTCTTGATATTCAAAATTGCTAAAAGCCAAAAAATTTCATTATGAAAAAGTATTGGAAAATTGTATATCTTTACGCTTTAATGTAATAAAAATGATAATCGACTTTACAATTTTTTGAAGAGCGGGATTAGAAATAAGTATTTGGATTACTTTCATCAATTGAAAGTTGAATTTCAGAAAATATTCTTATAAAGTAATTTCTCGATATTTCAATCATCTTTAGATAGTATTAGTATTATATTTTATAAGATTAAATTGTAAATAATTTAATTAAAACTTATTGATTCTCTTTTGAGTTGCATACTTGTAATTTAGATTTTACGGGGATATAAATGATCTCTTTATAAATATTGTCTTAAACTAAACCATAATACTTCATGTAAAATGACAAAAATATCCCGTTGATTTAAAATTTATTTTGATACAAATCGTTTGATAAAGGACTAAATTAAATTTATTATTTTAATAATTATTTTCTAAATTGATTTACATTAAACAAATAGCTGTAATATAGGGCATATATTTATTTATTCATAGTAATATGAAAATTCTTTGAATGTCGGAAATTCAAATTAATAAATTTTTTACCAAATTTTTTCTACGTAACTTGACTGTAAATGAATGACTTTTTTCACTTTTTTCAATTTACAAATAAATGTTTTGAATATGATATGCATAAATGTACTTCTAGCTTGAAGATATTTTGAATCTTACAGCAAATTTACTTTCTAAAGACTCATAAAACTTATAAAGTCAACTCTTTATTATGGAAAAATATAGAAAACTTACTTTACTGTTATATAAATATGCATCTAACAATTAATAAAGATTTAAAATATTAGTTATTATTCGTAACACAACACATGTATTGTAGTGTATAATACAATTTTATATTTGATTTTATATTTGTTTACAAAGACTTTTTAGACAAATTTATGATCATTCATATATATAAACTTATAAATGCTATACATTATACATATGTGCATTTGTATTTTTATAGTCACCTAAAGAAGAATATAGTATATTTTTGTATAACACTCACAGCACAAAAATGTATAAATGTATATAAAATATGCATATTTTAATTATAAAACTTAATTATAAATTAAATGACATGTCACTTTTAAAAATATCATTTATTATTATTTAATGAGTTATTCAAAGATGATCTTCGACAAAGAAACCTATTGATCCTTGAAATTAGATCAGATATTTTCGATGCAGATGTAATTGCTTATTAAGAATGATATAATGGTTAAAATGTGATTGAGAATGTGATACATGAGATTGAAAAGAATATCAAACGTGAAAAGAAAACGATTTGGACGTGCTGGAACCATCTGCAAAACAAGTAGTAAAATGGCTAACAAGATTTGTGTGTGTGAATATTTTTTGAGAAAAACAACAGTGAAATTCTATATTTAGAAAAAAAATGTGTATTTTTTATAAATAGAAAAGTAAGTGACTTTAATTTATTTTTAATCAAGGAAATGCAAATATCAATTTTAAGTATGAATTTTATTTTGCATATATTTTTAATATACGGAAGGCTAGATGCCATTATATAAAAAATATTTTCTCCAAAACTTTATTTATTATGAGTAAAAAATAATTTATAAATGGTAACTTTTAGTGTCGTAAAAATTTTTTTTAAATCTAAATTTTTTCTACTTTACGAGCTTTTGGTTTTTAGAACTGTTTTGCCTGATATTATACGTCTTCGTAAAAATGGGAGTCTACTGTATTACAGTTTTATAAGATACAGTATTTAGATATTTAAATATCATCCTCACAGACCAACTTCTCTAGTGGTCAGCGTGCCGGACTGCGGATAAGGAGGTCCTGGGTTCGAATTCCGGTTCGGGCATGGATGTACCATCTCTCTCTATCTATCCTGTCTTTGTCCATTCCTTGTATGAATGAGGTGTGAATGGTTGCCTACCCTATAAACGGGTCCCTATGGCATGTGTGTACTGAGGAAGTCGGACTCCACACCTCAATATGGTTCAGCTGGAAAAGTGGAGCAGCGCACCCTATATTTCCAGCCTTTCAGGTTCCCGACAATAACAACATGTAATTTAACGTCTATCGCTAATTTTCATATACAGTATATTGTACGTACTTTCCATACTTCTGAATACATAGATAGTATCACAAGTACATTTCCATATATTTATACGTATTACGTACTATATATATATATATATATATATATATATATATATATATATATATATATATATATATATATATGTATCTATATATAATATATATATAGGTATATATGACCGCCACTTTTTAGATGAGTTTAGATGAGTTATTACTTTGGATTTCAGTTTGTGTGTTCATAGGTTCGTATCCTATCTCATGGAGGGATTTTCGCAGTGATTCCGAATTCAATTAAAATGCAGTCGAATGATAGTTAGTGTGCAAAAATAGATCGTGTAATATTAAACCAAATCAAATTGTATTAAAAAAAACCATCATTTTGAAAAGGAAAATTCTATCCTACTGGTTATTAGATGGTATATACCGCCCATCTTGTCTAGTGGTCAGCATGCCTGACTGCGGATAGGGAGGTCCTGGGTTCGAATCCCGGTTCGGGCATGGATGTACTTGCTCTCTCTATCTATCCTGTCTTTGTCCTTTCCTTGTATGACTGAGGTGTGAATGGTTGCCTACCCTATAAACGGGTCCCTATGGTATGTGTGTACTGAGGAAGTTGGACTCCACACCAAAATAGGGTTCAGTTAAAAAAGTGGAGCAGCGCACCCCATATTGCCATCCTGGCTGGCACACGACAATGAATGAATGAATGAAATATCATCCTCTGTTTACGCTGAACATTTAAAATGAAAAGTTGTCACATTTTCATCAGCTGTAACAGGACTTTCACTATTTTAAGAGTCACTTTCTCGAATCTTACGTAAAAGCTTGAAGTAGAAAGGTGATTTTTTATTGCCGATGGTTACTAAAACTTATTAGATGCAGCATTAATATTTTGAAATATTTTTAAATTTAGCATGGTTTCACTTACATACCAGAACATTTTTGTAATTTTGCTTAATTTAAATTGCTTAGTTATTAACACAGAACTCTACTCCATTCTATGATGACATTCCTAAGCATTATTCTAAAAATATTACATCTGCATTAAAAAAAACATGAAAACATTATGAAAACATTCGCAGTTATCTGTTATAGTTTTTGATGGAATTTATTAATATAATCACAAAAATAATTAATCTGTAAAATTTAAATATGAATGCATCCAACGACATCGCACCTGAGATCCGCAGCAGGGTTACAGCTGCTAACCGATGCTTTTTCGGCTTAAAAAATACCTAAAATCTACTTTCGTCAGTCGAAAAACAAATATTTTGATATGCAAATGTTTGATTCGACCTATTCTCACTTATTCATCTGAAACGTGGACATTGACTGAGAAGGACAAAGAAACCATCTCCATTTTCGGATGAAAACCTTTAAGAAGCATATTTGGTGGAATAAAATGTTAGAATACATGATGAACAAGAACTAATTCTGAACTCTGTAAGCTACGTAAAGAACCAGATATTGTTAAATTTATCTTAATACAGAGATTAAAATGGGCAGGACATTTGAGCAGGATGAACGACAATCGAGTGACAAAAAAAATTTTCTTGGCTCGCCCCATGGGCACCAGAAGAAGAGGACGACCGAAACTCCGATGGCGTCACTGCCTTGAAAACGACCTAAAAACACTTATAGTGACAAATTGGATGACCTTGTCCAAAAATAGGGGGCCCTGGTATGCACTTCTGAGGAAGGTTAAGGCCCACCCTGGGCTGTCTGGCCAATGAAGAAGAAGAAAATTTAAATATAATTAAAAGAATTCAAATCATTTCCAGAATTTTTGAAAGAATACCAGAATGTATATGCAAAAGACATATCTTTCAAAGCCAAAAAGATACTATCAAAAATGTTTCGTAATCGTATGTTTTATTTTTTTACTTACGACTAATTATGTGTTAGTTTAAAAATATTTTTTCACTCTTTTTAACGTCTTTGAATAAAAAGTTCATGAATCAACCACAAAAAAAGGTATTTTCAGAATACTCTTTCTTAAGGATCTTATTGCCATTTTATAAAGATTCCATTTCCATGGTAACTTTCTCTCCGGTGCAGCTGAGTGACATCCCCACAATATTTGGCGTACCCTTCAAGTCCATCTGTCTTCATTGCATATAAGTTTGGTTTATCTTTCAAGTCCATCCTTTTCAAGGAAACATTCCAAATGGAAACTGACGTTGTCGCCCACGTCAATCGCTTTTCTCAAAGAGTTTGATTTTTTTCTACTCCTCTCGTAAACAAAGAGCATTGGGTGGAACATATCGCCATGTGCGAGGCTGATTTGTTGGCGAGCATTTCGATCGCCACACAAAAGGTTTTCCATGTATTCGGAGAAGTGACTCATTTTACATATAGACATTGCAGAAAGTATAAATAATAGTAATATATTAAATTATCTTGTCAAAAAAAACTTCTGAAATTTTATGGAAATCATCGTTTAATTTCATTTAATTATCAGATTTTTCAAAACAAAAATAATTAGTATATTTTAAAGAAATAAAATTATGCAAGATAAGAACTTAGTTCAGCTACATAATTTTATAACTAAATATACAATGGTTATTGTAACAATAGAGAAGCAAACTTTAATATCAGCTTTTAAGCATAAACTTCAATACTTTAGAGTATAATTAATTTTACTAAGCAATTATGTACTAAATATTTTTAAGCTTTATTTTAGTACATATGTAAGAAAGTTGAGCATACGTTTTTTTGATTAAATTTAAAATTATAAATATGGAATTAAAATCAATTTAAATAAAAAAATACAGCTTAATTTGTTGATAAATTAAAAAATATCAACAATTCAAAATGCTATTTAAAAAAAATGGAGTTTTCTTTTTCAATTTATTTAGCATTATAAAAATTATTTACTAAAATTTCTTTGTTATTTTTGTTTGTTTTAATAAATTTTCGTCTTTAAGAAATTATTATCTATCCATTAATATTTGCCAAGCTAGGAAGTGTTTACATACATTCGTAATTATTGCTTACAAGATTAAGTATTTCACATATAAACATAAAATTATTTTTAGATACTTCACTGTATAAATATTTCACTACTTAATTTACTTATTTTAATTATACTTAAAAAAGCATTCAATATAGTCAGTTATAGCTAATATTTTTTTCATTCCGAAAGGGTACAATTTTAATATTTAAATATTTAAGAATGATTAAAACATGGAAATCCTTTTTTTCCAATGGCGGGCACACACTTGGTTGACTAACCCTATGCCACAGCAAGGCCAGAAACTGCTATTCATTTGTCGTTACCCAGCGGGCATCTGTGAACCAAGTCACGGAGGCGAATAGCGTTACCTGCGCCATACCACCACAAACCCGTTTATAGGGTGGGCCACATTCATACAACATCCCAAAAGAAAGGACAGAGAAACACAGCGAGAAGGAAAGAAACATCCATGCCCGAACCGGGATTCGAACCCGGGACCAACAGTTCAGGAGTCAGGAAAGTTAACTACTCAGCCATCGGTCGGCTACATGGAAATCCTTTTCTTGGATAATTTTCATTTAAAAATTCAACGCCACATAAAATTTTGTTGTCGTAAAAATTATAGTACTTTGTTGAAAACGGTTATTTTATAGTTTAATAGGTAAGCAAGAAACGTTTTGGCGTTTTCGCGTTGCCATTGAATAATTTAAAAAAGTATACGAATTAGTGTATGACGGAGTTGAGAGATCGGTCCGTCGAGAGTAAAAAAATATATCAATCGTCCTAAAATAAGTCCACCAATCACATTCATCAATCGTAACTCGTACAGTAACGAATAGAAATGGATTTGTTGAGAGAGATCGTCCATTGTTTGCTTTGACTTCAAAGTGGGTTTATTAGGCGACTTGATGCAGCATCTGATATGCCAAGCGTGTGGTGATAGTGCCGTGAATAAACCTATGACAAGGCATTCGTTTCACAAATTAAGGTCGGGAAATTTGTCCCTCTTTGATGAAGCTAGGATCTGGTCAATTATAATCCCAAAATATTTTTTAAATAAAGGGATTTGAAAACATAAAAAATGTCATGCTATATTTTTATATGGACAAGAACATTATAATCCTGTAAGGGTGACAGGTTATTTGACATGTAAAATGTTTTTCCAAAATGTATTTTTTATTTATAAATATAAATAATTTTTTGATTTTTTTCTTCACGTGAAAATATTTAATATTCTATATTTTATGATTTTTTTCAGATCAAATAAGTGATAAAACACATTTTCTGAACGTAAAAAATGAATGTATATTGATTTGCTGAAAAAATAAAGTGTAAAAAAGAATAGATGTAAGTCTCGCCATAAATTATGTCGATTTATTTTTAATTTTTTAGTATCGCCAAATTGAAAGGTTTATCGCCAAATTGGGTGATAAGTAGTTCATGTGCGGGAACCCTCTTCTAATCGTTTTCACATCAGCAAACTAAATACAATGAGTCGCAAAGCAATCGGTGCCTTAATTTCACCGAGATGAATATCAGAAAAGCAATTAAAAGCCGGAATTCTAAAAAAATTGGAGAACGAACCCTGCTTACATATTTATCTCTTCCTTCCAGATCCAATTAGTTGTCCTTTTAACTGCTTTAACCTCATATTTTCCAGCAGAAATGTAGAAATGCAAATATTAATGATTGATTTAGATAAGACTAATTTAGAAAGTATTCAGTTTCATGATTGTTTGGAATTACGATATCAGGTTTTAGATTATCTCTTTTTTTAAAAAAACTTGTTCAAAGAATCGAAAACAGATTTGCGGCACACAGGACATCACCCTAAATTTCATGCAGCATTTACATAATTTTGCAATTTTTTCCAAGCATTGTTAGATTTGTCTATTCTATAACGTGCTGATTTGAGACTTAACTGATAATCTTTCTGGGGATTAAAATCAATGGTTCGTGGGCTCGATTCGCACTTCAGTTATAAAAATCAACACAATTTCTGCAGAGAAGGGAATCTTCAAGCAAGATCAAATGACGAAATGAATGTGCTTCCTGGAGTACCTACTTGAACAACAGTGAAGTGACATTTTTCTCCGCAGATTTAAGTTATAGATTCCAAACGAATTGTCCCTCTTATTTAAATAATGAGCTTACAGTGATAGCAAATATGATATCCTGAAATTACACTTTTACAACATAAGCAACCCAATTGAAAGCAAAGTAAAATTTCAGTTCAGGATTATCTAAAATTTCCTTAGAATATTCTATTATCACAGAGCAACACATAACAAAGAACTTGTGTCAGGCGACGAGGTCAACACCTGAACTAATATAAACGCCATGCCAGCTGAATTACTTTGGCCGTCACAGATTAATGCAGAAACGTCCTCACCCATCGGAGTTTCAGACATCTAGTAAAAAAGAATGTGGTCTCTTTCCTATAATCGTTGTACATGTCAAGCCACGCTACACTTTAGACATCTAGTAAAAAAGAATGTGGTCTCTTTCCTATAATCGTTGTACATGTCAAGCCACGTTACACTTTAGACATCTAGTAAAAAAGAATGTGGTCTCTTTCCTATAATCGTTGTACATGTCAAGCCACGCTACACTTTAGACATCTAGTAAAAAGAATGTGGTCTCTTTCCTAATCGTTGTACATGTCAAGCCACGCTACACTTTAGACATCTAGTAAAAAGAATGTGGTCTCTTTCCTATAATCGTTGTACATGTTAAGCCACGCTACACTTTAGACTTCTAGTAAAAAAGAATGTGGTCTCTTTCCTATAATCGTTGTACATGTCAAGCTACGCTACACTTTAGACATCTAGTAAAAAAGAATGTGGTCTCTTTCCTATAATCGTTGTACATGTTAAGCCACGCTACACTTTAGACATCTAGTAAAAAAGAATGTGGTCTCTTTCCTATAATCGTTGTACATGTCAAGCCACGCTAAACTTTAGACATCTAGTAAAAAGAATGTGGTCTCTTTCCTAATCATTCTACATGTCAAGCCACGCTACACTTTCTTGATTTTAAGATAACAGGTGTGAAGCTACTGAGTTACTAAGGGCTCAGCTGGCACAACAGTGAAATGATATTTATTTCTGCAGTATATTTAAAGTACAGCGGTTTTTTTAGCAAGATTTTCTAAGCGATCCTAAAAACTACGTCTTATCCTCTGAACTGCTATCACAGTTTTATATAGTCTAGGTTAAACGAGAAAATTTAATCATATATAGTAAGTCTTTCTATTCCTTTCTGCATAAAATTGAAATTAATTACTCATCATTTATTTTTACTATTCAAAACCAAATGAGTGCAAATTCCAACCCTTTTAAGTTCATCCATTTAAAACCGTTCAAAACAATTTAAAATACATATTTTAAAAATGGCAGAAAGATCGCTGTAAATTGCGACAACATCGAATTAATTATTGAAACTAATTCCTAAATTCTCCGGGAAGCGTTATGAATGATGTATTATTTCGCCTTTTGAGAAACGAATCGGGATAATTTTTCTCCTTCAATGTAAAAAGAGCCTGTAACATTTTGAAAGTGATTCTCAACCGAATCGGACACAGCATGACATAATATTAAATGCTTCTACATAATTAATATCGAAAGAAGAAAAATTTTACGGGTGTCTTTTCAAGTAGTTATGGTCCATTTACAGAACTATTCAACTGAAATTTGAACTTTCTTTTTTATATTGCATTGAAAATGATTTGGATGTTGCTTTATCGATAACGCATCTAAAGCTAAAACCTAAAATGACAAAGGGGATAAAGGATGCTCGCTTTCCCAGTTGGACAAAAATGACGGTTAAGAGATGATATAGCTTACAGATCAAGACATCTCGATTAATTAAGTTTGAACATTCAGCCGACCGATGGCTGAGTGGTTTTCGCTCCTAACTCCTGAGCTGTGGGACCTGGGTTCGAATCCCGGTTCGGGCATGGTTGTTACTTTCTTTCTCTGTTCTCTCTGTGCTTCTCTATCCTTTCTTCCGTGATAATGTATGAATGTGGCCCGCCCTATAAACGGGTTTGTGGTGGTATGACGCGGGTAACGCTACTCGCCTCCGTGACTTGGTTCACAGGTGCCCGCTGGGTAACGACAAATGAGTAGCAGTTTCTGTGGCCTTGTAGTGGCATTGGGTTATTCACCCAAGTGTGCCCGTCATTGGAATAAAAAAACATATTATATTTATGAAACTAAAAAGGTACACAGTAGATTTCGAAAATGTTTAATATTTAATTTAAAAAGGCTAAATAATTATAAAGTTGTCACCAATGCAATTAAAAATAATTCTGATAATGAATGAATGTGGCCCACCCTACAAACGGGTTTGTGTTGATATGACGTGGTTTGTTTGTTTGTCGCTGAACGGTCACTTTTTGCACACGAGGGCTAATTAGACCGAGACCTACGGTTTAAAGTGGATTCCGAACCACTACAAACATCCTTGCCCAAGGTGAGATTCGAACCCACGAACTGTTGAACCGATAATAATAAAGTGATAAATTTTGAAAAGAAACAAAATGTAACACTATAAGCTGAGAAAAATTAAGTTTGTAAGTGAATTGATAATTAGTAATATATTGATAGTTGACAAAAAATAATTTTAAGTTACGTGAAGAAAAAATTTTTAACAGATATATTTTTTTCAAATTGAACAAAATATTCTCTGAGCAGTAATATGAACCTGCAATGAAAAAAAGAATTAAAAATAATTTCTTAAATTGCTTTAAAGAATTTATCTATTCTAGAAATGTTTAACATTCTTAACAAAATAACCATTAAATAGTGATTAATGAATGAAACAAAAAATAAATTATTTTGTCTTGATATAATTTCTGCTAAAAGGAGAAAAAATTATATGTATTTTCTCCAGAATTCTGTAAACGTCCATAAAAATCAAGAGCTTTCACTTATGTCAACGAACAATAATTTTGTCACACAACTAGATTATTGGCGCTTTTTTTGGCGCAGTTTAAGAACTCTTTAATCTTATTTGCTCAAGTATCGGAAGTTTATGACTGTGAGTCTGTGATTACTAACTCAGCACCTTCGTTATTTCAAAAATCTTTTAATTTATCCCAAACAAAAGCATTCATTTTCCGAACTAGACATTTTCCGACTTTTGTTTCTTTCCGATTTATCAGGAAAGATTGATTGAAACTTTCCTTTCTTCGCCAATCGCAAAGTAGAAATTTATGAACTCTTTCATCTTTTTTGGATTAGTCCCTGTTTTGAGCCGATGGTTTTAGCATAATGTCTGCAACGGGAGTTCAATTTCTCGTTTTATAAAGCGGAAAGTATAATAAAACTATAATTTTCTTTAATAAATCAAATAGTTATAATGAATTTTAACTTAAGTACAAATTTGAATTAAAATTTAACCTAAATGCATCTTTATTTTTTTAAATATGAAGAATTCTATTAATTGTAATTAACTGTATTTTAATTGTATTTAAAATTTAAAAAATTAATTCACAAATTCTTTTAAAGTAAGTATTTTTACTTATGAAATTTTATCTTAAGGAAAATTTAATTTAAAAATTGCATTATACACCACATAGAAGATTTCTTAGAATTAATTTTTGCTATTTTTTGTAAGTTGGTTAGCCATGACTTTTACGGCAACAGTTTGTAAAATTTTTGAAAAATCTTGGTAGTAGCTCCAAATTTATATGTAATTAATGTTCTAAGTGAATTAACTATTTTATAGAAAAAATTATTTCTAGAACGAAAAAAAACATGACAGTCTTTTAGTAAATTTTATTTGCTACTAAATCTAAACTATACTCTGGCACGATATATATATATATATATATATATATATATATATATATATATACGCCTAAAGTATTAATAATTGAAGTGTATTAGTTATAGATATGTGGAAAATATAGAGATTGATAAATTATAATCATTAATATAATTTGAAATTACATTCTTTCTTCAAAAAGATTAAGTAGAACTAAAATAATTACTATAAATAATATTTATTTAATATATATTAAAATATTTTATGCACTATGCAGATAATTTTTATATAAATTATTACAAAATACATTAATAAATATATTCAGTAATTTATTTAATCTAGAATATATTTTCTATTATGAGAGTGTTAACCAATATATTAATGATTCCTTGTAGATTTAATAGACAATGAAAATTATCGGCAAAATCTATTTATTTGCAATTATGATTTATACATTAATAAGCCTGAAGCATTCGAGGAATTTAATATCGAGTGTTTTTAAGTGAGAAATTCCGATATCTTTGCTCCTTATAAGCAATAATATTCAATAGTAGGCTATCTCTTACAAGTATTGCTGATGAGATTAATCTTTTATTGGATAACACCTGAACATTTCCTCATGTACATAATTCTTTATTCTTTTTTAATATTTTTCCTACTATTACATTCCTTATTTTATTCCAATAATGTATATTCGTTAACGAAATAAATTTGGGAAACATTTTTACGTAATAATTTGGAGTTATTCCGTACACCATAATAGGAGAATTTTTTTATTTAAGCATTTCTTAAAATGTTTTTGAGATATAGTGATAATGCAACGACATAAAATTGGTGAATGTGTTGCTTTTATACGATGTATAAATTGACGATTTGCTTGTTTTTCCATTAAGATTTAATGTTTTTTATGAATGAATGAAACATTAACACACGAACGTTTTAAAGCTAATTTTAATACATTTCATTAATCAAAAACTTAAAAGAATATAAGAAGATTTTTTCCATTTTTATAATATTTAAATAAGATATCACATATCTTATGCAACTTTCACTTTCCAGTAACACTTAAATTTTATCCATAATTAAATGAAGAGTCAGTTTTGTTGCATTGTAAAACGCTTGATAAACAAAATTTTATATGAATAAAAATAAATAAAAGAGAGCAATGTAATAAATATTTTTGACCTTTAAAACAATTTATCGAAATCCAATAATTTTACGACGCTTTTATAAAATCTCATCGCATGAAATACATTTCTGTTTTTCCTTGAAATTGATTCTTTTAATTTGGTGTTGAAAACAGTAATTATTTATATAAATCTTAAAAGTAATTTTAATCACTGATCAAATTCTCCAGATTATTAGAAAATGTCTTTATTATATGACAAATTTTATATTAATATTTATGCAGTTGATAAATTGCGTTAAGTCAAATATATATATATATATATATATATATATATATGTATGTATGTATGTATGTATGTATGTATGTATGTATGTATGTATGTATGTATGTATGTATGTATGTATGTATGTATGTATGTATGTATGTATGTATGTATGTATGTATGTATGTATGTATGTATGTATGTATGTATGTATGTATGTATGTATGTATGTATGTATGTATGTATGTATGTATGTATGTATGTATGTATGTATGTATGTATGTATGTATGTATGTATGTATGTATGTATGTATGTATGTATGTATGTATGTATGTATGTATGTATGTATGTATGTATGTATGTATGTATGTATGTATGTATGTATGTATGTATGTATGTATGTATGTATGTATGTATGTATGTATGTATGTATGTATGTATGTATGTATGTATGTATGTATGTATGTATGTATGTATGTATGTATGTATGTATGTATGTATGTATGTATGTATGTATGTATGTATGTATGTATGTATGTATGTATGTATGTATGTATGTATGTACGTATGTATGTATGTATGTATGTATGTATGTATGTATGTATGTATGTATGTATGTATGTATGTATGTATGTATGTATGTATGTATGTATGTATGTATGTATGTATGTATGTATGTATGTATGTATGTATGTATGTATGTATGTATGTATGTATGTATGTATGTATGTATGTATGTATGTATGTATGTATGTATGTATGTATGTATGTATGTATGTATGTATGTATGTATGTATGTATGTATGTATGTATGTATGTATGTATGTATGTATGTATGTATGTATGTATGTATGTATGTATGTATGTATGTACGTATGTATGTATGTATGTATGTATGTATGTATGTATGTATGTATGTATGTATGTATGTATGTATGTATGTATGTATGTATGTATGTATGTATGTATGTATGTATGTATGTATGTATGTATGTATGTACGTACGTATGTATGTATGTATGTATGTATGTACGTATGTATGTATGTATGTATGTACGTATGTATGTATGTATGTATGTATGTATGTATGTATGTATGTATGTATGTATGTACGTATGTATGTATGTATGTATGTACGTATGTACGTATGTATGTATGTATGTACGTATGTATGTATGTATGTATGTATGTACGTATGTATGTATGTATGTATGTACGTACGTATGTATGTATGTATGTACGTATGTATGTATGTATGTACGTATGTACGTATGTATGTATGTATGTATGTATGTATGTATGCATGTATGTATGTATGTACGTATGTATGTACGTATGTATGTACGTATGTATGTATGTATGTATGTATGTATGTATGTATGTATGTACGTACGTATGTATGTACGTATGTATGTACGTATGTACGTATGTATGTATGTATGTATGTACGTACGTACGTACGTACGTACGTACGTATGTATGTATGTACGTACGTATGTACGTATGTACGTATGTATGTACGTACGTATGTACGTATGTACGTACGTACGTATGTATGTACGTATGTACGTACGTACGTACGTACGTATGTATGTATGTACGTATGTATGTATGTACGTACGTACGTACGTACGTATGCATGTACGTACGTACGTACGTACGTACGTATGTACGTATGTACGTACGTATGTACGTACGTACGTACGTATGTACGTACGTACGTACGTACGTACGTACGTACGTACGTACGTACGTACGTACGTATGTACGTACGTACGTACGTACGTACGTACGTACGTATGTACGTACGTACGTACGTACGTACGTACGTACGTACGTACGTACGTACGTACGTACGTACGTACGCACGTACGTACGTACGTACGTACGTACGTACGTACGTACGTACGTACGTACGTACGTACGTACGTACGTACGTACGTACGTACGTACGCACGTACGTACGTACGTACGTACGTACGTACGTACGTACGTACGTACGTACGTACGTACGTACGTACGTACGCATGTACGTACGTACGTACGTACGTACGTACGTACGTACGTACGTACGTACGTACGTACGTACGTACGTACGTACGTACGTACGTACGTACGTACGTACGTACGTACGTACGTACGTACGTACGTACGCACGTACGTACGTACGTACGTACGTACGTACGTACGTACGTACGTACGTACGTACGTACGTATGCATGTACGTACGTACGTACGTACGTACGTACGTACGTACGTACGTACGCACGTACGTACGTACGTACGTACGTACGTACGTACGTACGTACGTACGTACGTACGTACGTACGTACGTACGTACGCACGTACGTACGTACGTACGCACGTACGTACGTACGTACGTACGTACGTACGTACGTACGTACGTACGTACGTACGTACGTACGTACGTATGCATGTACGTACGTACGTACGTACGTACGTACGTACGTACGTACGTACGTACGTACGTATGTACGTACGTACGTATGTACGTACGTACGTACGTACGTATGTATGTATGTACGTATGTATGTACGTACGTACGTACGTATGTATGTATGTACGTATGTATGTATGTATGTACGTATGTATGTATGTATGTATGTATGTATGTACGTATGTATGTATGTATGTATGTATGTATGTATGTATGTATGTATGTATGTATGTATGTATGTATGTATGTATGTATGTATGTATGTATGTATGTATGTATGTATGTATGTATGTATGTATGTATGTATGTATGTATGTATGTATGTATGTATGTATGTATGTATGTATGTATGTATGTATGTATGTATGTATGTATGTATGTATGTATGTATGTATGTATGTATGTATGTATGTATGTATGTATGTATGTATGTATGTATGTATGTATGTATGTATGTATGTATGTATGTATGTATGTATGTATGTATGTATGTATGTATGTATGTATGTATGTATGTATGTATGTATGTATGTATGTATGTATGTATGTATGTATGTATGTATGTATGTATGTATGTATGTATGTATGTATGTATGTATTGTATGTATGTATGTATGTATGTATGTATGTATGTATGTATGTATGTATGTATGTATGTATGTATGTATGTATGTATGTATGTATGTATGTATGTATGTATGTATGTATGTATGTATGTATGTATGTATGTATGTATGTATGTATGTATGTATGTATGTATGTATGTATGTATGTATGTATGTATGTATGTATGTATGTATGTATGTATGTATGTATGTATGTATGTATGTATGTATGTATGTATGTATGTATGTATGTATGTATGTATGTATGTATGTATGTATGTATGTATGTATGTATGTATGTATGTATGTATGTATGTATGTATGTATGTATGTATGTATGTATGTATGTATGTATGTATGTATGTATGTATGTATGTATGTATGTATGTATGTATGTATGTATGTATGTATGTATGTATGTATGTATGTATGTATGTATGTATGTATGTATGTATGTATGTATGTATGTATGTATGTATGTATGTATGTATGTATGTATGTATGTATGTATGTATGTATGTATGTATGTATGTATGTATGTATGTATGTATGTATGTATGTATGTATGTATGTATGTATGTATGTATGTATGTATGTATGTATGTATGTATGTATGTATGTATGTATGTATGTATGTATGTATGTATGTATGTATGTATGTATGTATGTATGTATGTATGTATGTATGTATGTATGTATGTGTATGTATGTATGTATGTATGTATGTATGTATGTATGTATGTATGTATGTATGTATGTATGTATGTATGTATGTATGTATGTATGTATGTATGTATGTATGTATGTATGTATGTATGTATGTATGGTATGTATGTATGTATGTATGTATGTATGTATGTATGTATGTACAGAAATTTATATTATTTTAAATTACTGTTCTTTATGAAATAAAACTCGAATAACATTTTTTCTCAAAAATGTTTTTCTAAAAACGCATTAATGAAAGCTTATTTCGAAGATACTTATAACTCAGGAAACAATTAAGATAAATGAGCATTTAATTTACGAAATTGGATGCAATTATAATAAACGAAGGAATTTGAATTGGATCGCCGATTCATGAATTCCGTTGCCATCTACGAAGCGTTAATTATTTTCTTCCTAATTTAGACGATTTCAAAATAGTAATAGTGAATTTTCGAATCCATATAAGCCATGGCTATATTTTCTATGAAAATCTATTATTTTATCTAGAAAAGTTTTACGATTATTGTTATTATTATGTTTGTCTGCGTGTGTGTGTGTGTGTTTTTACTATTTATATATCATCTACCTAATAAGATTTTGAAAAAATTTAAATGGCATTTACATTTGATTATTTCCTTTTATTGTCTGCTTCAATAATCAAACTCAAAAGTTGAAATAAAAATACAATAAAACTTCCTGCAAATAAGTCCAGTAAAATTTTACCAGTTTGAATTTAGGTTTCCAAAAAAAAATTAGTGAAAAAATTAGTAAATTATAGGTATGCAACCGTATAATTGGGATTAAATAATAAATTGAAATAACTATTTTACACGAAATGATATATATTACAATAGCTGGAGTATTAAAACAAATTAGATTATAATGATGATGAAATAAAAACGACATTTTTCAATAGCACAGCAAATAAAACTGATTACATAACAGTGGGACGAAAATAAAAATTATATTTAAATAGATAAAAAAAAATGTTTTGCCGAATTTGCAAAACATATTTCGACAATCAAGAAATAGATTTACAGACTTGTATGGTGTAAAAAAATGTTTTTATACATTATTTCATACAATGTCCGGTTACTAGGATGTCCACACCTCTCAGCACTACTAGGGGTGGAAGTGATGTCATCTTATCTAGTGGGCCACCCTCTGAGTGTGCCATTGTAGCTCCGAAAGAGAGTTGTCGTCACTTAAGAAAGCAGGGACAAAGAAAAGCCCTAGGCATCCCCAGAGGTATTATTTCTCCCTCAGCCGCCCTTAGTAAAAACGTGGGTCTTCGACTGGGTCGGTATTCGAACTTCCAACTTTACAAAAACGAGAACAACTGAGCCGAAGTGGTCCTATTGATTAGAGCGTCATTACGTTAAATTCGTTATATGCTCAGTTAATTTCTGGTATATAAATTTTTACGAGTAGTTCTTATCACTGTTCACGAGCTCCAGTGGCTCAGTAGCTTCAAGCTGCTTCCCTTTTAGATCAGCAAAGTGAAGCATCATTTGCCTCGGGCAGTGGTTGGAAGGGTGACCACATACCCTCCTTCACTGGGTTGCTGGAGCTCCGTGGGTTGGGGACGAGTCCACGTTAATATGTAGCGTCCAAAGTCTTTCCGCTGGTGTGGCGTGGATGTGGAGAGGAGAGTGCCAGCTCAGGTGTGACCTCGTCATCTGACCGTGGTTCAAAATGACGAGACATTTGACGATGGGCAAGTATTCCAAACCCATTAAACAAACCCATAAAGGTACAGTCCAGGGCTCGGCTACACCGTTATATATGCATATATCACTCACTGTCCATGAATATAATGAATTTAAGAAATTATACATCAAATAAATTAATGCTGGTAGTATATATATATATATATATATATATATATATATATATATATATATATATATATATATATATATATATATATATATATATATATACTTTTTTATATGTTTAATATAATCACGCAACCCGCCCTGTCTAGTGGTCAGAGTCCCTGACTGCGGATAAGAAGGTCATGGGTTCGAATCCCGGTTCGGACTTGGATGTACTTTTCTCTCTCTCTATCTATCCTGTCTTTGTCGTTTCCTTGTATGAATGAGGTGTGAATGGTTGCCTACTCTATAAATGGGTCCCTATGGCATGTGTGTACTGAGAAAGTCGGACTCCACACCAAAATATGAGTTCAGCTGGAAAAGTGGAGCAGCGCACCCCATGTTGCCAGCCTAGCTGGCACACGACAATGAATGAATAAATTAATGCTGTTCCAGTTTTTGCCACTTGATGTAGTTCATTGCTCAAGTCTATAACTTCTTTATCACATTTACATTTGCGATTGGAGGGAGATAATATTTAAAATGCTTATCACTTTTACCCTAGTTTGTTTCCTACTCGTTTTCTAATTGAATACTTAATATTTTCTATCTCAAAAAGAAAATATTTGGTCATGACATTTGAGATGGATTTTCCTTATCCATGAAGTTATTAGTCGTTAGTTGAGTGATGTACATCAACAGGAATATCAGACTTTCCTACAAGGGATTCAGTTTCATTTAATGTTCATGGGTCCATTTTTATCATTACAGAAATCAAAACAGTTCTGTTTTAGCTGCTTCCAATATTCTTGATTAAATTAAAAAAATTAATCGAATGCTGAAAATGTTAATATTACTTTTTCATTTAGAGTCCCATAATGTCATTATTTCTTTGCCTTCTCTGGAATTTTCAAGTTCGTTTCTCCTAATCTCAACAAAGCCAAATAGGTTGTAAAATAGTTTTGTACCCAGGACTTCAATTTAACAGTTCGTGGGTTCCAATCCCACAATGGACATGAATGCAGTGGTTCAGAGTCCACTATAAACTGAAGGTTTTGTTCTGATATTATCTCTCTTGTTCAAAAAATGACATTTGAACGACAAATTAAAAGAACGAGTCTGAACAATGCCATATAAATGATTTCAACAAATTAATTCTACAATTATTTTATTTTGAATTAAATAAATTTTTGAATCTGTATTATTAATGTGAAAATCATTCATATAACTCTGACTACTAAAGTTAATAAATTCGAAAAATTTCTTTTTCAATTTTTAATATTTTTAACTTGTTCCCTTCGATCTCAACGAAGATTACATAAACGATTTCAGCATAAATTATGTTGAATGTAATATGAAAGATTTCAACGCATCAATTAAATGAAAGATAACTTTATGTTGAGAAATATTTCTCCGACTCTTAAAATCGGATAATTCCACTATACTTTGCGTTCTGAGCTCAAATTTCTAGCTTGTTCCTTCCAATCTTAACAAACGAAACATTTTCTTACTCCTCTCATTCAAATAAAGGTAAATACTGAATTTTAATACGGGTTACAAAAAAAGACAAACTTTTATATTTATAAATCATGATACAGGGGTCCTCATAAATTCTAGACTATACTTTAAGTTTAATGCATTTGGAATACTCGCACATCACCATGCGCCACGTACCGAGCTGGTAGCAGAATGGTTAGCGCTTTGCCTTCGGTTCAACAGTTCGTGGGTTCGAATCCCACCTTGGGTATGCATGTTTGTAGTGGTTCAGAATCCACTTTAAGCCGTTGGTCCCGGTCTAATTAGCCCTCGTGTGCAAAAAATGACCATTGAGCAACAAACAAACCATGCGCCACGTAATTTTGAACCACAAACAAGTGACGAGGTCACACCTGAATTGGAACCTTCCTCCCTCCTTCTCGGCCGAGCTGGTAGCCGAATGGTTAGTGCTCTTGCCTTCGGTTCAACAGTTCGTGGGTTCGAATCCCACCTTGGGCATGGATGTTTGTAGTGGTTCAGAATTCTCTTTAAACCGTTGGTCCCGGTCTAATTAACCCTAGCAAAAAATGACCGTTGAGCGACAAACAAGCAAAATCAAAACCCCCTCCTTGAGAAAGGACCAGCGAAAGAACTTCTGACGTCACAGATTAACATGGACATGTCCCAAACTGAAGGAGCTCCAGCAACCTAGTGGGAGTGAATGCGATCACCCTCTCAATCACTGCAAAAAAATGATGCTTCATTTTGCTGACATAGACGGGAAACGACGATAAATCATATTTATACTAGCATTCTTTAAATATCTCACATTTCTGAGTAGTCAATGCTCTGGCGTTCGATTTAACTGTTCTTGAGTTGAAATCCCATCTCCGTGATCGATATTTGTTATGATTCGGAATCAACTTCAAGCGATAAGTCTTGTTGAATTACCTCTTTTTTTTTACAAAATGTAGCCAAAGTGAGGGATATATTCAATTAGTATTTTTTTATATTCATAATCCTTTCTCTCTCGAGAATTGTTTCTAGCAGTTGCATAATTTTTTACAATGCTTTATCATGATAGAAACCTTTGCAAATAATTCTTAAATCTTTTTAAAAAATAAAAACTCAATCTTATACTATTATTTGTTACACATATATAAACCAAATATGAAAAATTAAGTCCTAAAATTATATCGAATCCACTAATTGAAAAAAAGCATTTCATATCTATCCAAAATCTATTTATAATCAAAATATCAAAATCTATTTAATGTATAATCAACATATCAAAAACATTTGTTAGGTATGTCTTGTTTGCGAAAAAAACAATAATATTTCTATTTTGGTCATAGAAACTATATTGACATTAAGCACAAGCAACTTTACTTAGGATAAAAGAATAATTTGGAACACACCTTCCTTGTCTCATTTATGGACAGGTAATCACATTCGCTTAATAATTGATTAAGTCAGATGAATTTTCTCACGAATCAAAAATATATTTATTTTTATTTATTTTTTGTAACAGTTTTGTCAAGAACATGACACAAACTTCCACTCTTTAAACAGCTTGCGGATACATCGAATAGGGCAAACGATTTTCTGTTGTTGCCATTTTTCGCGTGACTAAAATTGAAATTCAGAACTTTATACTTGTCTGTGATGATGGAACGAAAATGATACATTATCTGACTTGATGTTTTGATAAGTATAAACTGTATTTCGCTTACTCATTGATCCAAAAATCAATTTTAATTAAGGAATAATATAAATATTTCTGGAACATTAATTCCTTCTCTTTAATGTTTTCATTTACTCACTATACAAGAAACAAGTTTTAACAATGTTTCCCAAATCGGTAGGAAGACTTTATGGTTTGAATGATTTTTTCTCCTTAATTTGCATTGTTATATAATCTCGGTTGGATTTCATATTTCTCAATATATCAATAAATGCCAAGAAGCTTAATAGCAGTAAATACTTCGTTGAATATTACTAATTTCCATTTTTCTTTAGTTAGAATAAATTTGGATAAATTCGCCTCAGATGGAAAATTTTTCTTAGCAATCAATGTATATTAAGAATCTATAAGAACCAATTTATATTACGAAAACTTGGATCAATGAAACTTAGTAAACATAAACACATTATGAATAAAAAGGAAAATTTCTTATCATAAAAAATATTGATAGAAATTGGGATCAATGAAATTATCAGAAGAAACATTATATATTGTAAATAAAAAGAAAGATTTTTTAAGTTGAAAGGCGACAAAGATTGAATGAAAATTCGAATCAATGAAAATTATCAAGATAAATACAAGATCAGAAGTTTTAAATAATAAAAAGACGCTCTTTAGGATCAATGGAAATTATCAAGATAGAAATATACCAGATAAATAAAAGGTAGAGTTTTGAAAAAGCGAAAAGATACATTCAAGATCAGTTAAAATGTGGATCGCCATGAAAATAATCAAAATGAAAAATAAGTAGAGTCAATGAAAGCTACATGGGTAACCAATCAGATATCCGCAAAGCAAATATATACTATTTAAATAAATTATATTTTCGAGTGTCAATAGATTGTATTCTTAAATGTCTTTTTTGTCAATTGATTGAACTACTATTTTTTTCATTGTAACCTAGTAGTACATCTTTTACTTAACAGTCAATTTTTGCTTACAAAAGATAATAGGACTGGAACCGCCTGTTTAAAGTGGATTACAAGCAATTATGAACGTCCAAGTCTAAGGTGGGATTCAAGCCCCCGAACTGTTGATCTGAGCCTAAGTGCTGACCCTTCTGCTACAGACTCAGTGATTTACTTGTAAGATCATGCTCTGAGGAATTTAAGATCTCGAGTTGGATCACAGACCCTGCAAAAAAAAAAAGACGTTGCGTTTTTTTTTTTTTTTCATGCGGATCGTTTGGGATGAATAATGCGATTTTTTCTCAGAGTTTTCTCCGTTGTAACGGGATGATTTGTCCATCTATGAAGTCTCCAGTCCATCCGGTATGCAAAACACATATATTAAAGTGTATTATAATGAACTTAGCTTATTTGTATATATGTACCGCATTGGCTAAATATGTATTCGAGTAGATGGTTCTGGGTTCGATATTACCGACAGATGAACGTGTGTGAGGGCGTGCCAGTCAGTGGCGGAAGAAAAAGCGTGTGTGAGGAGAAGGAACGGAGAATTGATAGGAGGAGGGGTAGCAGAAGTCCCACTTCAGGATTTATGTAACTTAAAAATATGTATATATATATACATCTATACTTTATGTTTGTATTAATAATTAATGCTTGTCTATGTCATTATCAAATAAAAGTGTTGTCAGGTATTTTGTGTCAATGAAATATCCTGAAGGCGACTCATGGTACAAAGCTGCAGTTCGAAAAGCATAACGTGAACCACGCCGCGTTATGTTACACTGTGGAATAATTGCTGCGTTTATGCTTTCTGTCAGCACATCTGCCGAGGTAGAGTTTGTGAGTTTCCTACCTTACTACATACTGCTATTGCACCAGGGTACATATCCGAACCTATCTCTACCAGTTAGTGGAAACAACGAAGTATTAGTCGTCGTCATTTAGGAGTAAGTACCAAATAGAAAGTCAGCAACCTCCAGATGTATCATTTCACTTGGAGGACAGTGCAACAACGACCTATTTAATGTGCTCCATCCGCCTTTAGCGAGCATGATGAATCTCCGGTTAAACAGGAATTCGAATTCACTACCTTCCGATAAACAGAAAGAAGTCCTAACTAATCAGGCCTCCACGGTCCTTTACGACTTGTGAGTTCGGACTACTGTCATTAAAAAGTTTTTCCGTAAGGAATGCTATGGATAATAAAAATACTTCCAACAATCTTCTACTGTAGGTGTTTACTACATGATACAAAATAAAACAAAGTGTTCTCATGCACGTTAGTAATAGTAACGCTTCAAATCAACCAATCAAAATTAGTTATAAATACTGATAATGCATGAAAAGGATCTTTAAATAAAAAGAAACATGCTTGATCAATCAAGTTTCAAATTTATAAATTATATTAATGCGGCATACAGTGGAAATAATTTTGCTAGATAAAACTATAAGTATTTTTAAAGAAAGAAATTTAAGTATTTTTAAATATAACTTGCACAAACTAATGAACAAAATAACTTTAACTATATCTATTAAAAATAAACAATAAAGAATCACGTGTGTTCACTTATAATAGTTAACAAATTAAAGTCATAAGCGTTTAATTTCAGGAAGAAATCACTAAATTCACAATATAAAAAATATAGCAATAAAATTGAAAAAAAAATTGGAATTTTATGTGATATATAAAAATTTACTACAATGAGACGTCATAATGGTTGGACTCGTTAAATCTTTCTCAGAAGTGTAAAACACCAATACTGTAAATAAACCGCATTAATTTCTTTTAGTGTTTTGATCGTAGATAACGTTAACTGGGCTTACTCTCCGGCCATAGAAAGTAGGCTTATTTCTATCCCTGTTTACTTCGAAGGAATAAAAATGTGACCTTTTTTCTTTTTATGACACTTTATTCCGGTCATTTTCTCATAACAAGACATTATGAGTGTCGTACCTTTTAATGCTACGAGACAGTGTTAAAAAGAGAAAAGAAACATTAAACGGAATTATTTTATAGTTCTTTTCTGTCGTAACATCCCAAAAGATTGAATTGTTTCATTCTGTGCATTTGTTTTGTAAGGAAAGCAAACGATTTGAATTGAATCAGTTTTAGGATAATTATGGAGAAATTATATATATATATCAGTTATTTAATGCAATGATCACAAAATTATTATTAATAACTATAATTTTTTGAACGACGTTGAAATTTGATATAAAATATTTAATTTAAAAGAAAGACATTATCGCTTGCAAATAATATTCATAATTATAAACTAACGAAATTTTGCTTGGCAACGAGGCTAAAATTAAAAAGAATTAAAAAATTAAATTTTTTTCAATATAAAAGCTAGCAAATATTTGCTGTGTAACTGTTTAAAAGTATTTAAATTGATAAAATCGAATTTATAATTTATTCAAATGCATTATTTAAGATGTATTCTAAATATATATTGTATTATTATAGTTCATATTAATTTTTAACTGTTTATAATGTTTATTTTTAACTGTTAAACTGTTTATAATTTATAATGTGGATAGATAAGAGTTACTTAAATTTGTCTTTTAAATCTTTATTAATCCCAAATCGACTATTCGTCAAATGGTGTTGTGATTTATCACTAATTGTTGCAATTTAATAATAGTACTGATGTTTACTATTTTTTACAATACATTTTTAAACTTGTGAATTTTTTAATTTTATTGCACGTATCAATTAATATAAATTAGAAGATTAATTTAATTTAAAAGTAGGGATATGAAATAAAATATTTGTTTCTTTCAATGAAAATTAACGGCATGATATCCCTCAACATTAGAAAAAAATGATTCTAAGTTGCAAAATTTGGCGACATATTTTTCAGCGAAATTGGTCTTTCGATGGGATAATACATTTTATATTATCAAATTAGCAGCACATGGCGAATTTAGAATAAAACTATAAAAATGCTCTAGTCAAAAATTAATCTTTCAGTAGCTTTTACCAACAATTATTATAACACTGTCATAATGGTCGGTCAAATGATGAGCTCGACACCCGAGTTGGTACTATTAAAACACCATCAGAGACAAAAACTTTTATAATATTTTTTAAAGATGTATGTGATTTATTTAAAAGATTGCCAATATTATTTACAGGGATGCAGACAAATGCATTTACAATTTATTTTATTAGATATTATAAATTAATATCAAAATTAATAATATATTACAAAGAAATAGTTGATAAAATTTTAATAGTTAATGAAAAGATTAATGTTAATAGTTGCTTTGACGTAAAGTGTGAAGATATTGAAAAATCAATATAGTTTTCATTAATCAAATTTTTAAGATTTCAAAAATTTAAAATGTATAAATTTCTTTTAAAATTTTCTTTTATAAAATACTGCAAAATCAATTTCAGAAGCTTCATTCAAGACAACTAATAATTTGTGAGAACAAAATTATTTTTATACTTTCAATCAACTTTGCAAGGTTTTTTAAATGCAGTTCTTTTTACATATTTCATTATTTATTAATGAAAGCGTTTAATCATTCGTACCCAATTAAAATATGAATACAGTAGAAAAATAAAAATTAAAATATAATCTTTTCTCCACGGATTTAAGAATTTTTTATGTATATTTCACTCCTTTTTAAAAGAAATTTAGCTTATTACTGCATGAAAAGGAATTTTACGACTGAATTTAAAAATTAATCATCAATTTATAGTTAAATTTGCAAAATTAAAACAACTTTTCCTTATTTGCTACTCATATTTTAATACTCATTTTTGTTTCCTTTGAAATCGCGTGCAGAAAATTAATTTTTTTAAAAATAATGAGCCATTTCTATCAATTTTAAATGAGATCCTTTTTAGAAAAGAATTTTCATTTTCATAGTAAGAAAACTTATCATAGTAACTGACATTTTTTGATTTTTTTGTTTTCCATTTGTTTCGTATCAGAAGAAAGGAATGCAATTAAATTTGCTCATTTATGCCAGCCATTCAAATTTATTTCCTTCGTTTACTTTTATTTTAAAATCTTTTTCTTAAAGTACTTTATAAAATTTACGAATTTTAAAGAAAACTTATTTCAATATAAATGTATGGTATCTTTCCTTAAAGTAATATAAATATTTTACAAATATTATATCTGAAGTTATGAATTAATGTAAAGTAATTTTTAATAAATATATATCTATTTTTATTATAACATAATAAACCCATTTTAAACATTTGTAATTACTGTTGTAAATGAGAAGGGAAATTAGTAACAGTAAATATGAATGCAAATATTAATCTGGCGACTTTTTTGATGGCTTTCTAGCCAAGCTGGCAATGATGTTATCCAAACGAAGCTAGCAACCCTAAGGGATTAAATTATTTTTCTAAATGTTAGCAACTACGCATAAAATAGTTGCATTTTAGAAATTAACTTTAGGGCAAAATCATAAATTTGTAAAACTGAGAATTTAATACCTTTTTCAGAAATAAATTATATAGATTAAAGCATTTAAAATTCTGATACAATAAAGCATTATTTATTATTTTAAATTGTGTAATACAGTTATGAATTAATATATTTTAATGCCAAGGTAGCGAAATTAGAGTAAAATGATGATACAAGTCATGACAATTCGACTTATATTTTATCTGGCAATAAAAAAAACACCAAATTTTGCTTCATTTGTTTATTTTTTGCGGTTTATGATTTGTAACAGAAATGCTAATTAAGTTTAAAATTATTAAAATAAATAATATTCAAACATATGAATAAATATTTATGAAGATTAAGAATCAAGTGAATTATGACAAACAAGGAAAAAAATTTATATTTTGTGTGATTCAACGGTCATTTACCCATTTTGAATTATCATTGCTTGTTTATTTGAAAATATAATATGCGAGTTTTGCATGTGCAATCAAACATTAATTCCTTTCCATTTTTAAATAGTAAATAAATTAGCATTTTTTTAAGGAATCAAGTCTATTGTGCACTTATGTTCACAAGTTAAAAGCAAAAAGTAGCCAAATATTTAGCAAAAATTGGTAATTTTTCTTTGTCTTCATTCGCAGAAATGTTCTACAAAAGCATTTGCTAATTGATATAGGCGGAGAAATTTACCATGGGGAAATATGGATAAATCTTAATTCAAAGCAGTTATAATTCGAATTTGCGCCATTTGAATTTTCAAATATGAATTGACGTGAGAAATTTATTCTGATATTCAGCATATCATTATAATTTATTGCTCATTTCATTTGGGAAAATTTCTAAGATAAAAATGAATGTGAGAATTTTTTGATATAATTTTTTCGAAAAATTTCAAATTGTATTGTTTTTCCATTTTTCTGTTACGTTCAAGTTACAGTATCATCTTTCTTTTATAATATTTTCTTTTATTGCTATTATTAGATAAGTAAAATAGTATATTATTATTTAATTAAATTCATTGGGTCAGTATCTTTATTTTTTATTTTCTGAAAATCTGAAAAATTCTAATGCTTTGCAATAAATTTATAATTTTGTAAAATGGTAAGATTTATTACGTAATTGTTTTATATTAGATGAGTTGTAAAACATCCATTTTTTTCATTTTAACAGTAGTACATGGAGTTATATTTAATGTTATTACACATAAAACTCTAAAAAAGAGTTTGCGAATTATTAAGTGATACATTTTATGTTATTTCTTTTGTAGCAAATTAATTCCAAACTTCGGTTCTAAAATATCTGTTTTTTCATTTTAAATATATAAAAAATTATTAATATTTTATCATTTTAAAATTATTATTTTATTTCAATATGCTTTTACCATTATCCAATAATTAATTATCGTAAACTCATGGTTATGTCGTTGGGTTAAAAACTTCAAAATTATTGCCATTTTTCCTCCATTTCTTAATGGTCAATATTATTTTGAAGTTAATTTATACCCACAGGAGTTACTAAAAACATTCGGCAACTACATTTTCAAAAATAAGTGAATTTTCCTTGTTGATTAAAACTAACTATTAATTAGATATTTTTTCTTGCTCTTTTCATTTTGCTTTTTTTTCTGTTCTGTTTTCAAAATGTTCAAAATTGGAAGTTATATCGCTAAAGATTTGAAGGTTTGAAAATTAATTATTTAGAACAACAGGTAATTTTCGTGATTTTTAAAATTTTTACGAAATAGAAAAATTATAATTAAAATATACTTCCTTATTACTGTTAAAAATCATGCGTGAATGGATTTTTTTTATCGCCAACGGCACTCAGAAAATCGATGGTGAACTTCGCCTTGTTAGCTGCCACTCGGAGAATGTCATTTACAGGCTGGCAGAAAATTCGTCGACACATCGAATTGATGACACCCTCTCAATACGGTATATGTCGTAGATGAAAGGTTATCTGACGTCAGAGATATTTTAAACCAATGAGAATTGTGATGACGTGGACTAATCATGATCTCAAATAAAACGAAAAAGCAACCCTTTTGTTTTTTTAAATTTTATTTGTGAAACCTTTTTTTAAATTTTATTTGTGACTTAAATAATAATTATAATGTATAATCGTGGAATATTTTTACTATTCATCAAATTTTACTTTCAATTAATTTTGCTTTTTAAATATTTGCTTCCAAGAAATTTATATTATATTTTTTCATTGTTTCAAACAACTTGATAATAATTAAGGAACTAAAAGTAAACATTTCAAATTTTTACCTGAGTATCATGTGACAGAACCAATCATCTTCTCCCAAAAAATTTATTCTTCACTTAGTGGAGGGATGTTAAAATCCACAAAATTTTAATTTTTTGCCTCGTAGTTCCTATTATCTTCGAAAAGATCAAATATCGAGTCAGCCTACTTTTTTGCAACAGAATGTCGTTTTTCCCATTAACTGCGCCAATTTATGCTATAATTCATACACAAGGGGCTCGCTGTGGCCTAGTAATTCTTCCTACAATGCGGAAGATTCTGGGTTCGGTCAGTCATTGAGGATAGCCCCACATCCCTCTCGCTACATAAATATGTTACACTTCTGCTTTCCACACGAAGGATATGTCGGGTTGTGGAATATGAAAATTTATGTGTACCGGAAAAACTATTGTCATAGAAAAATTAATCTTCAGAATTAACTACATTTTTGAGTGCAGTGATTTAAAGCGTAAAACAGAAAATTCTTTAAGCCAGATATATTTGACTTTTTGAAAAATCTTGTTGAACTTTTCAATGTAAATAATTTTCATATGCTTTACAGTTTCATATTAATTGCATTTTTAATTACTGAAAAATACGTGCCTTTTATTAATAAGTTTAAAGACCACAACTATAATTAAAACATTGCAACTTTGTAACAAGAAAATGTTTTTATAAAAGATATATTCTAAAATTTTGTCACTTCATGTCCTAATTATTTTTTTTCTGGGGATATTAACTAAGTTTAGATATGTTTCCTCAAGAACTATTTTTTCCTCCTTATCTTTCTAGATGGAGCAACATTTGACCGAATATGCCGGATTTTTAGAGTTTCTCGAAATCATTTATTCCTTTCACACTTGGCGAGAAAGCCTAAATCTCGGTTAGTTCACAAGTTTTCATTGATATGCGTGACATGTATTGGACCCATTCCCAAAAAAGATTTCTTTTTATTCACTTTGATGTTTTTCATATTTTCTTGTGCTGTGTGGAATCGTGTCAGTTTTTACAAGACTCTATTGTGCTACGAAGAACGTGTCATTTACTACAATTTCCCCATTTTTGTCATCGTTCCTTTCGTTGTCTTCCAACGAAGTTGGATTTAAGTTTGTAAGTTTATACTTGATGGCTCCATTTTTTGGCGGAGTGGCGAATTTGAAACTCGAATCACGCTAGATTGTCATTATTTTGATATCGTGAACTAAATAGTTGATGAACTAAATATACACGGGTCATTTGAAAGTTTTTGAGTTTAATGAAAGTTTTTGAATATTTAATAGGTTCGTCTCTGTCGAAAAAATAAAATGAATATATTTTATTTTCAAAAAGTTATGTATTTTCTAAACTTGCTAAGAAATTTTAAAAGATAACTGAAATTTAATGCATACGCTTTTTAGTAAATAACAAATTTTACTAAGAAATTTACGTATCATACAATGAGTAGCTTTATTTAAAAAGTTTCCGAGAGATGTTTTTTTTATTCATATATATTTTATGTAATTGTAAAATTTGAGTTTTGATTATAATTTTATTGAAAATGCTTTATAATACATTTTACTCTGACTACGGATAGGGAGGTCCTGGGTTCGAATCCCAGTTCGGGCATAGATGTACTATCTCTCTCTATCTATCTTATCTTTGTCCTTTCTGTGTATGAATATGTTGTAAATGGCTACCTACCCTATAAACGGATCCGTATGGCATGTGTATACTGAAAAAGTTGGACTCCACACCAAAATATGGTTCAGTTGAAAAAGTGGAGCAGCGTACCCCATATTGCCAGTCTAGCTGGCACACGACAACAACAACAGCATAATATACATTTTCATTTCGTAATATTTTAGGAACTTGAGATTTTTACTCGTGTAAATTTAAAAACAAGAAAAAACATTTTAAAATTTTAAAAAGCGATATTTAAATAATACTCAATTGCAAAATGCACTATTTGAAAAAAGTTATTTCTGGTTTGTTATGATAATTGAAAATAAGCACAGCAAGTAAATGGACTGCATGTACAGATATTGTCGGTGATTGATAAACACTTGTGTAAGCAGAACTGAACATCGCGTACAATGAAATTTAATTTTTACCTAGACAGATATAACTTTATTTTATATATTGAATTGATCAATATGTCGAAACTTGGAAGATTCATGAATAACCACATTGTCACTGGAAAAGGCCTTAAAACAGTAGTCAATATCCATGGGTTACAAAGGGAGAAAACAGTTGATTCTGAAACAAACGCCCTGCCAAAACCGTCAATAAATCTGAGTGTTCAACAGTCAGTGGACCACAAACCACTCTGCCACTGTCTCAAACGGAAATCATTCAGCTTTTGGCCGAGCTGCCAAATAAATGGTTTCCATTCTGCCAATAAGTTTGGCAGTTAGATTCGATTCTCGGCGGAGAATGTTTGTAGTGTTTGAGAATCGATTTTAAACTCTAGGAGCAGTTATGTCACCTTTTAAGAGAAAAAGCTTTAAATTGTCACTTAAACCAAATAATAACAAGTAACCATTCGGAAATGCTGAGGTTGTATTTGAGAGATATAAAACCCGGAGTTGTGAAAAAGCACAAAATACATATCACTGACTTCACTGTGATCTAGCTGTTGTTGCACCAGCATGCTTCCCTATACGGGCTCTACCAGTTAGATATAAGCAGCTGCTTGCAGTCTCCGTGATTTTGAAGCAGGGACCAAACCACTCCCAGATTATCATTTCTCTTGGAAGACATTGAGACCACATCCAGTTCTAACGTGCCCCAGCCGCCATTAGCAAACACGGTAAATCTTCGATTGGCCGAGATTCAAACTCACTACCTTTCAATAATGAGAACGACGCCTTAGACAACCGGGACACCGTGGCACTGTGGTCTAGATTGATGTTGTTCAATACAAAAGGTCATGGTTTGATCCTAGCCAAAGTATAACAATTAAAGACGGATATTTGTGCTATTTTTAAGCTTTTTATTCCACTACAGACTACCAAAGATTATGTAGCTATTGTTGATAAATGTTATGAAATATGCATTTAGTTTGGTTATGTATAAAACAATTAACGTGAATCAATTAATACTAAGTAATTCTGCATGCATGTCTATCTAGTGGATGCTTAATATTCTCGCTAGAGGCACGTGAATACGATTCACTACTTGTAAAAATGTTCTATTGCGATGTACAGGTGTTTATCGAAATCAATGAAACATCGTAAAGTTATAAAGAATGTTTTGCGTGGTGTAGGATTATCTTTAGTATATAATGCAACTTGCATTAGCCGCCCAACTTGCCTAGTGGTCAGCATGCCTGACTGCGGATAAGAAGGTCCTGGTTTCCAATCCCGGTTTGAGCATGGATGTACTTTCTCTCTCTATCTATCCTGCCTTTGTCCTTTCCTTGTATGAATGAGGTGTGAATGGTTGCCTACCCTATAAACGGGTCTCTATGGCATGTGTGTACTGAGGAAGTCGGACTCCACACCAAAATAGGGTTCAGTTGGAAAAGTGGAGCAGCGCACCCCACGTTGCCAGCCTAGCTGGCACACGCAACAACAACAACTTGCATTAGCCTAAGAATCTGTTCATATATATAATAAATAAGATTTAAAGGTGTTTTACCTTAATTCTTATTGAGGAAGTGCTGAGAGAGATTTGTGTGGAGGATATATCAATCGCGTATTGTACGTTCTATAAAATAAACTATCTTCAATTATTCAGGTCGAGTGATTGATAAAGCCAAAGTGGATATTTAACTTCATCCTCGTGTTCATCCAACGATGATTGTACAAGTCCCGCTTCATCCATAGGTGGACTTCCATTTTAGAAATTTCATCTCCTGCAGGAAACAAATTTTGTATCATAGGATGGAGTTGGTCACTTAATATTTCTTTGTGGGCTTACCCTCTATAAATTTCTGACAATTTTCAGATCAACATCAATAAATTGTTGACAGTCAGAAAATCGATGACTAGCAGGGGATCTGAGGATAAATCCTACCGGAAAAGTCCAACCGCAATCCAGAATATGTTTCGGTGACGCTGGATGGTTACAGCATTTTTTACAAGTAGGATAATTTCTTGTACCATGTTCAAACGATAGACATTTTAGACATCTACTTGAGAATCTGGCCAAGGCAGTCTGAGATTTTCTGTCACATTTTGTTTCAAGAAGAGTTCGAAGAGATGTTCCAGACTACTTTGGTGCGTGGGTGGAATTTGGCAAATTGAGTTTAGTTTAGTTTTTCATTTATGTTTCTGGTATGTAAGGCCAATCTGGCAGCCGAATGGTTAGCGCTCTTGCCTTCGGTTCAACAGTTTGTGGGTTCGAATCCCACCTTGGGCATGGATGTTTGTAGTGGTTCGGAATCCACTTTAAGCCGTAAGTCCCGGTCTAATTAGCCCTCGTGTGCAAAAAATGACCGTTGAGCGACAAACAAACTAAACTAAACTCCTGGTATGTAAGTGATGAACCAGTGGGCGTATCTTCCTCACTGACCTTTTTGGCCAGTCGATCTGGGGTCTCATTGCCACTAATATTTACATGGGATGGAATCCATTGGAGATGTACATCATGGGCTTAAATATTTCTTTGTAATTCTCTCCAATGATTTTTTTCAATGTTACAATTGGTATAGCAAAAGAACAAGACACGGCTGCTTATATAGCAGATCCACCCCCACACTTGACAGTTGGAAGGAGACAATCACTGTCATCCAAGTGTCTTCCAAATGTGCACCCTTCCTGTTGTTGGGAAAAGAGTGAAAGACTATTCATCAGACTTAATATCATCCATTTATAAAACAGTTTTTGCGAATGTTACACCATTGTAGACGAGATCATCCATTAATATCTCGGACAAGCTGTCTAGAAGTTACTCTTTTACACATATGTTGAGATTGTGAGGGTTCTTTCTTACTCTCTGGTCACCTTCGTTGCAGTTTACATTTTAGACACTACAATCCGCTTTAATACCCATCGATGTTTTATACGGAGCTCCTTTCTCTGTCCATCATTTTTCTTTACCAAGATTTTTTTTCCATGCTGTGTGTGTTAACAAGAGAGATACAAGATAATGTATCTCTAAGTAACTAGAGTAAAAGATGGAATGTATCAATCACATTTGCCCAAGCTATACGGGCTCCTACGACGTTTCTAAGAAAAACTGAGAGGTTTTAACTTTTTTACTTTTAAAAATTTTCCAATTTACTGACCTTCACAATAAAAAGCTACCACATTCTAATAGAATATATTCAATTTTATTTATAAAAATTACTGGTATCTATTACATTTTAATGATGTAAGTTTGACTCGTCTACGTATCGGACACACACATTTCGTATTGAGACATTTGTTTCTTAGTGAATTAAATCCATGGTGTGAAGCGTGTTATGAACTATATATATCATATTTTAATTTCATGTTTAGATTTTTAGCATCAACCTATACATTTTTTTAATCAGAGATTTTAACTTTGAATGATTTATTTTGGGAACCTATCCTACAGAAACCGATTTGCTTTTTTAGAGCAATAGGTTTCTTATACTTAATGGGTATATTATAAAATGTTGTAATTTCAGGTATTTAGTTTTTTATGTCTACAGATTTTGATCATATGATATACAAATACTTTTGTTTTTTTTAATATTTCAATGTTGATTAGGTTTTAAAAGATATATATTATTACTAAATGAAATCATAGCTATGGTGCAGCTTGTCTTGTTCTGGACATTATGCCACAAAATCCAACCAACAAACACACTATTATATTCGAATGCTTAAAAAGCACATTGCCGTCTACCCTGTGTAGGGGTCAGAGTGCCTGACTGCGGATAGGGTGGTCCTGGGTTCGAATCCCATTTCGGGCATGGATGCATTTCCTCTCTCTGTCTATCTTGTCTTTGTCCTTTCTTTGTATGAATGGTTCCTACCCTATAAACGGGTCCCTATGGCATGTGTGTACTGAGGAAGTTGACTCCACACCAAAATAGGGTTCAGTTGGAAAAGTGGAGCACCGCACCCCATGTTTCCAGCCTGGCTGGCACAAGACAACAACAACGAAGCACTTTCGAAAACGCCTGGTTCATTTACCGATATATTTCTGTTATTTTAATAACCACCTGCCTATTAAAAATCTCCACACAATAATTTTTGACCATTAGTATCTACTACGCAATTCGTGGAATGACTTTGAATTCTCCAATTCTTCTACTATAAACATAAGCTATTCATTTGGCTCATGGTGTAGTTGATTTAGCCAATTAAGTATCTTATGTGTAAAATCATCAACGAAACACATAATCCTAATTAAATCGAAATACTGGTATTCTATAAACACTTAAATTTCTTACCATTTGCTGCAAACTTTCTTTCCATATGTTTCATGAAGGTAGAGATGTTGTAATAGAGATCTCATGTTTAGTTATAAGTTTTTATAACTCAGTGCTTATATTAAAAGGAAAATCACATTGGATTTCTTTCTGTCAACAGTAGCTCACTGCTATCTTTATCGTACTTTAAATACAAAAGCAGCACTTTAAGAAATTAAAATCACGGTAGATTCGATATTTTATGATGAAAATATATTTTACAATCCAAATAACCTCAGGTTTTACATTTATAGTTGCAAATTAAAATGTGTGAATATATTTAAATATGCATGTAAATATTGTTTGCAAAATTAACATAAATTAATTGGCCTCAAATCAATTGAGGAATGAACTGAAATATAGTAGGCAATATTTATAATAGATGTTCTAAAGATTGCAAACAAAAACATATATATATATATATATATATATATATATATATATATATATATACATATATATAAAGACGCATATATATTTCCTTTGATTTTTTATTTTTTACAAAAGCAGTTATTCAAAATAATCAGCATTTTAAATTAATTTTTGATTTATACCAAAACATGTTCAGTAGAACTCGAACTATCCGAATTGCTTTCATAGTTTCAGAAAAATAAATGAGACTGAAGAAGAGAAGGAAAATGAGAAAAAGGAAAGTGCCTAAGAACATTCGTAAACTCCAGGTTCCTTTTCCGATATTTCTATTATTTTGACAACCACGTGCATAACAAAATGCTCCAGACAATAATTTTTGACCATTAGTATCTATTACGTAATTGCAATTAGTATCTACTTCGCAGTTGCAATTAGTATTTACTACGCAGTTGCAATTAGTATTTACTACGCAGTTGCAATTAGTATTTACTACGCAGTTGCAATTAGTATGTACTACGCAATCGCAATTAGTATTTACTACGCAATCGCAATTAGTATTTACTACGCAATCGCAATTAGTATCTACTACGCAGTTGCAATTAGTATTTACTACGCATTTGCAATTAGTGTGTACTACGCAATCGCTATTAGTATTTACTACGCAGTTGCAATTAGTATCTACTACGCAATGGCAATTAGTATCTACTACGCAATCGCAATTAGTATCTACTACGCAATGGCAATTAGTATCTACTACGCAATCGCAATTAGTATCTACTACGCAATGGCAATTAGTATCTACTACGCAATCGCAATTAGTATCTACTACGCAATGGCAATTAGTATCTACTACAATTAGTATCTACTACGCAATGGCAATTAGTATCTACTACGCAATGGCAATTAGTATCTACCACGCAATCGCAATTAGTATCTACTACGCAATCGCAATTAGTATCTACTACGCAATCGCAATTAGTATCTACTACGCAATCGCAATTAGTATCTACTACGCAGTTGCAATTAGTATCTACTACGCAATCGCAATTAGTATCTACTACGCAATTGCAATTAGTATCTACTACGCAATTGCAATTAGTATCTACTATGCAATTGCAAGTAAGAAAAAGGAGAAGATAAGAATGAGAAAATGAGAGGGAAAGATGAGGGAGAAACGACGTGTCATTTTTGCGAAATTCAAAAACATTCTTTTGAAAATTCCTGGATGTTTCTTGTGACACGTAATCAAAGTCCTACATCTATAGAAATATCTTTCTACAAGGCAAAATATGCAGCAACTACTTAATCCTACGTGAATACATTGAAGAATCTTTTCCAATTATAAGAGTTAAATATATATTCTATGAATTTAAGGCTCTTTACCATACTACATTTATTATTTTCCGGCAATATTAATAATCCAAAATACAAATATAATAATAATGTGATGATGAAACTATAATGCGTTTTCAAATTACAGAATTTAGTCTTCCGCATTTCTGTGCAAAAGTGATTAGAATTCACAAATCGCATATAAATCAGGTTAGGAACAAGAATTCAATAATGAATTTAAATCACAAAGGTAACTACGGTACCAGAATGGCCTTGTTACCCAGGTTATATCGAACTGTGAATTTCCATCGGCTAAGTTGGCAACGACAGCGAAATGTGCCGATAAATTAGAAATCGAGTGTGGCGTAATTATCCACCAGGCGTGATAGTTCCGTGTTCTTAGAATCACGGGTTATTCTGGAGTATGTTATACCCGTGAAATGTCAATACTTGCAGATTCGCTACTACATTAACTGCTAAATATGATAATCTATTGTTCCTTTGTACTTGTTTCATTAATTGAAAACTATTGATTGGAAAATATTATTCCTTAGGGTATAGAAATAAATTTGTAAAATTGCATTTATAATAGAAAGGCACATTTTCATATACCCGAGGTCGCATAAACTGTTTGAAATAAATTTAATCACTTAAATATTCCGATGCTTTCGGAACAAAATGAAATGTCTTTAATTTTCATTAATTTACATTTAACTAGTTTTAATTTGTTTAGACCTCTTTCACATTTCTAAGTAAAAATGGTTCCAATTTTTTATATTAATTATTTGTTGCTAAATTATTTCAAATACTTAATTGAAATATTTTTATATTATATTTATATTAAAATTTAAAGTTTTACTGACAGCACAAAAAATTTTATCCACTAAAAATATTAGTGTCGTGAATTGTTTGTATTTTGTCATTTTTATTTATTGTAAAATTTTATTTCGAATCTCTAAATATTTTAAATTTTTAATAATATTTAGTGCTTACTGGAATTTAGTGCTTACTGGAGCTATGACAGTAATCTTCGAAATATTAGTTCTTGGGTTCGATCTTGTTCACATTTCAAAAACAGGGTGTGGATGTTGCGTTTTTGCTTTCATAATAGGTCTGTCAGAGGGGTTGATGGGGTCTCCTTGGAGCAGATGATTTGTTTTCCGGGTTTTCTTCCTTGCGATACGTGAATGCGACCTAATATCTAGAATGAAACCCCCGGAACGCAGTACGTGATGTATAGTAAAAATCCTTGCAACAGTCTTTGGGCATTAGACTGTCCACTATCCGGTGTCAAAATTATATCATTACACCAATGAATTTAATGTTATAAAGTGCATTTAATGTTATAACGTAGGAAATATAAATATTTTTTACTTATTATAATAAATTTTTACTTATTATAAGTTTTACTTATTATAATTAATGTCACGCTGACCAATGGCTGAGTGGTTAGCGCTCCTGACTCCTGAGCAGTGGGTCCTGGGTTCGAATCCCGGTTCAGGCATGGATGTTAATTTCTTTCTCTGTTTCTCTATCCTTTCTTCCGTGATGATGTATGAATGTGGCCCACCCTATAAAACGGTTTTCTGGTGGTATGACGCGGGTAACGCTACTCACCTCTGTGACTTGGTTCACAGGTGCCCGCTGGGTAACGACAAATGAGTAGCAGCTTCTGGCCTTGTTGTGGCATAGGGTTCAACCTTCAGGTGCCCACCGTTGGAAAAAATGTAACATTTTATTTTAAAATACATATCAGTGTTCTAATATTAAAAAGCTTCTCTTAAAAAGTTTTGGGTGGTAAAAGGATGACACTATATTACGAATACTTTTTGAACGTTCCTCGTATATCTAGAGAAGTATACGTATATAGGGCTCAAAACGGTCTAGTTGCAGAACACCACTCCTCGAAACATAAAGTCACTGGTTTGAGCCCGGCCTCTGTTGAACAGCGAGACTGAATTTGCTTCTGCATGTACGTCTGCTGGGTGAGTGCTTGAGAGTTTTCCGGGTTTTCTCATTTGCGATATCTGAATACGATTCGCAGTATGGAATGTCTTACCGGAAGACAATACGTGGTTAATATTTAAATTGTGTTGTCTAATATTGACTGTGTGTACCAAATATTTGTATACACAATCATGGTCAAACTTGCATTTAATGTTAATACGGAGGACATAATTTGATTTACTAGTTTAATTTATTTCTGAATGAATTTAATTTTAAAGGCATACATAGTATATTAACCATATTTCTTTTTTAAAAATACATGATCAAACTAAACTAATTAAAATATCTTGAGCGGTAAACCAAATATTCTGTTAACAATCGTCTGTAAAAAAACTTGGTATTAGAAGATTTGTAAACAAGCTTCCACTCGACAACATTTGCCGTTTTAGATTTGGATATGTTATCGATAATACAAAATGCAAATTACTTTCAATGCGATAGAAAAAATATTCAAAATTCAGTTGAATATTTCTGGAAATGGACCAAAACTACTTGAAAAGACTCCAGTAAAAACGTTTCTCTATATTAATTATGTAGGAGCACTTAATATTCTGTCATGGTCTGTCCGCTCCAGTTGAGCATTCCTTTCAAAATGTCACAGGCTCTTTTTACATTACAGGAAACAAATTATCTGTCTCGATTCGCTTCTCAAAAAAATTTCAATGATTAACGCTTTATTGGGAATTTAGGAATTAGTTTAAATAAACGATTTAATGTAGTCGCATTAACAATGAGGTTTTTGTCAGTTTTAAAATATGTATGTTACATAATTTTAAATGGTTTTATATAAATAGACGAGCTCATAGATTAGGAATTTATATCCGCTTGGATTTTTGTATATTCAAAAGTAGTGTTAAAGAATTATTTTTAATTTAACGCAGTAAATAAAGGAAGTCTTAATCTATATTTCATCAGAGAGATAACTGTAGCAAGAAAGATATGATTTTTAAGAAGAAAGGTAGCGGGTTGGATACCGGTCTTAGAATCGCCGTATTAAAGGGAAAAGAGTACGCTAAGTATAACGCAGGCAAAAGTGTCCCTTCATTGCTCCGCAAGACTTAGTAGAGCCCCAAAAGATTCACGCCACTCCAAAGCGAAGCATCTCTCGCCACAGGCAGTGATTCGGAGGGTGACCACATTCTCCCTCTCTGGCTTAATGGAACTAAAGGGTTGTGAAAGTTTTCGACATCCAAAGTTCGCTCCCTGGTGTGACGTGCATGAGGAGAGGAGGTTGCCAAAAATTGTGGTTAAAAATAAAACGTGCAAAAATAAATTTATTGGAAAATCATTTTAAATGTGATATACTCACATTCCCCACGAAATCTTGGCTAAATTATTTAATTTTGTATTTGGCCTGATTATTTCATAACCGATACATTCAGATGTAATTGAGTCCTGAACTAAAATTTAAAGGTTGGAATACTCTCCCATCATTAAGCGCCTCATAGTTTTCAACCACACTGAGGTGATGAGTTGACATCTAAGCTGGCACCGTCTTCTCCACATCTACGGAAACACTTTGGACGTGACATATTAACGAGGACTCGCCCCAAACCACGGAGCTTAAATAAACCAATGAGGGAGAATGTGGTCACCCTCCCAACCACTGTCCTCGGCAAATGATGCTTCACTTTGCTGTCATTAACGGAAAGCGGCGGGAAGCTACTGAGCCACTGCAGCTCTTTCAAAACGCAAAATGACCTCGGTTATTTGTCATGGTCAAACTGTTGAAACTAAAAACCAAATATGAAGTAGTACGTATTGGCTTATATAAACCAAAATGTGTTATCACTAATGTAGAACTAAAAATACTTTATAGTATTCTATAATAAATTTTCCCAGTTCTAATATCAATAGATTCGTACTTCTTATTCGATTATAGAATAGATTTTAATAAAACAAAATTTTTATATAATATAATTTTAAAGGGATCATTTTTGATTACTACCGAGTTAATTACTGAAAGATCAGCATCCTGGTTTTCAGTTCAGCTACTCATGGATTCAATACCCGCTTCTACTGAGCTGGCAGCCGAAGGGCTAGCGATTTTTCTTTCGGTTCATCATTTCGTGCGCCAATTCCCTCTTTGTTGTCCGATGTTTGCAGAATTTAGAAATCATTTTTTTAATTCTGGTCGTGGTCTAACTAGACCTCACGATACTGCAAGACCAGTGGGTGATAAAATGAACCCAAACCAATCAACTCTCGATTTGTATTTTAGGAATGATTCGGAATCCCCATAAAATCATATATTCCTAAGCAAAAATTGATAATGAGCCAAAACATTAATAATATGCTTGTGTAATATGGCCGAGCTGGCAGCCGAATGGTTAGCGCTCTTGCCTTAGGTTCAACGGTTCGTGGGTTTGAATCCCACCTTGGGCATGGATGTTTGTAGAGGTTCGGAATTCACTTTAAACCGTAGGTACCGGTCTAATTAACCCTCGTGTGCAAAAAATGACCGTTGAGTGACAAATAAACAAACCAAAAGAATTAAATCGATCGAAAAGCTAAAACAATTGTTTTGTTTTTTTGCCATTGTGTTTGAAGTGACCGGAGTCTTCAGATCGGAAAATTCCAGGTTTGCTTCCAGTCTAACAGTTTTTATACTGAATAACAGAATTTTCCATGACTGGCTGCTTTTCGAAACTAAAATAAACTTCCAAAATTTACCTGGAAATTTAACTTAGAAACGATATATGGAAGGATCATAAACCTATGGTTGTTATAAAAACCTTTTCAGTAGATTCAAATCATTTTGATGATTGAAAAATGCCTAGAAATTATAATTATTTTGACACTTTATTTCATATAGTGTTTTGCATATTTTATACCGATCCTCGCATGATTTTTCATATAAATGATTATTAAAATATATATAGTATATAATATATAACTTATAGATTTAAATATAGAAGCACAAATGTAATCATATTTAAAGTAATTTTATTCCACAAGGTTAAGGAACCGGATAGTTGAATTTAATTGCATTTTAAAATTTTCAATACTTAAAATGGATATATAAATTTGAAACAGTAATTTTTTCATTATTTTTCTTCGTTTCAATAGCCTAATAGGTAGCCCTCTAATCTTCAGCTCAACAGCTCGTGGGTTCGATTCCCAAATCGACCACAGGTAATCGTAGTTACTCGAAATCCTACGGCCTATTTTATCCTTCTAGTACAAAGAGTGCTATTTGTTAAACTAACAATCCTCTAAATAAAAAAAATGAAATATTCTTTAAAATGAAAGTATTTATAAGAATGAGTTTCTTCCGAAATACTTAATTTTGTATTAACTTTTTTGAACATTCTTTGAAATAAATTAAAAGTGCCAATTTTCGTATTGAAAACTCTTAAAGAATAACATCAAAATAGTCATGTTTACAAGTTATTAACAAATGTTTCGCAAAAAAAAAATTGTTCTAATTATAAAAGCTTAGCTACTCAACCCCCTCAAATGTAACTTGAACTACCGATTAAAACCTTAGGTTTAGAAGCCTCGTTGACTGCCCCGTTGTTTAGAATAATTAATATTTTGTTAAATAGGGGATTATCTGAAACCTTCAACTTCAGAATGGACTTATGCATTTTAAGGGATTAGGAAGGAAAGTTCTAACACAAAGTATTCTCCACCGTAATATTTTCAGGAACTTAGATAATTGTTCCTGAGAAACCCCCGATATGTGCTCCAGTTAAGGTTGCAGTCGTTATTCCTGGTAATCTCATAGGTTGTTAGATGGGTATCCGTCCGTGGATTTCGCATGCATCTATTTTACCAATCCATTATCCTCTTAGTGAACCGAAAGAAGCCCTTCAGTTACGCAGCTCCAGGGTTTAATCGTAACTGTAACGAGTTAATTTTTGTAATCCTATTTCCATAAGCTGGACTAATTTTTAAGTAAGTGAAATTCAGTTATATGTATCCTAGAATAAATTTGGTTTGTCATGCAGGCATCGTGGAGAAAAAAGGCTATTAAGTACATTATCACAGGATAATAAATGTGACAAGTAGTAGTTATTTACTTATTCAAGTTCTCGTAAACTATGAGAAATAGTTTTAATATTTTAAGAATAAGTATATGTATATAACAATGTTGTTGTCGTGTCCCAGCTGGCCTGTCAATATGGAGTGCTACACTTTTTCAATTGAACCCTATTTTGATGTGGAGTTCGACTTCCTCAGTACACACATGCCATAGGGACCCGTTTATAGGGTAGGCAACCCTTCACACCTCATTCATACAAGGAAAGGACAAAGACAGTATAGAGAGAGAAAGTACATCCATGTCCGAACCGGGATTCGAACCCAGGACCTCCCTATCCGTAGACAGGGACTCTGACCACTAGACAGGGCGGGTGGCATATATAATAATATAACTCGACATTAAATTTCTAAGCAAGCTAAATTAAACTAACTAAAGTTTGAAGGAAGGATATGACCGCCAATTTTTATCTTATTGCTTTGGCTTTCAGTTTGTATGTTCATAGATTCGTATCTTATCTCATGGAGATATTTTTGCAGTGATTTCGGTATTCAATAAAATGAAATCGAATCTGTTTGTGTGCAAAATTAGATCGTGTAATAATAAACCAAATCAAATTATATTCAAGAAAAACAATCATTTTGAAAAGGAAAATTCTATCATGCTGGTTATTAGATGGTATTTGCCGCCCAACTTGTTTAGTGGTCAGCGTGTCTGACTGCAGATAGGAAGGTTCTGGGTTTGAATCCCGGTTCGGGCATTGGTGTACTTTCTCTCTATCTATCCTGTCTTTGTCCTTTCCTTGTATAAATGTGTTGTGAATGGTTGCCTACCCTATAAACGGGTGCCTATGGCATGTGTGTACTGAGGAAGTCGGACTCCACACCAAAATAGGGTTCAGTTGGAAAAGTGGAACAGCGCACCCCATTTTAGCAGCCTAGCTGGCACACGACGAAAGAACAAATTTAGATGGTATGAAAGAGTACTGCCTTTTTCTTTCAAATCGAAATCTTCGGAAAGAATAACAGAGATAAGGAGTTCATTTTGTGTCATAAATATCGGATGAAATAGTTGTTTTATACAAATTAATGGAAAAAAGTAATAAACGCAACAGAGATATGTAAAAATAAAATAAACCAGATAAATGAGTTTCCTCACTGTCCAGCTGAAATGGACACACATGCAATTTAATGGATCCATCTTTAATGGACACACATACAGAATCAGAATGACAATATTCATCCCTTTCTGTTCTTCAGTGACTGGGAACAAACCAGAAGTCTTCCATTACGGAAAGATTCATTCTTACCAACATAGAAATTTGCGATTATGTCAAAGTTGACAGATAGCTGGCTCATTTGCCTTCGATAAAGTGTATGAAATGGGGTTTTGATGCTTTAGCTCCAAAAAATGAGCATTTATCCTGAACTAAATATCTAGAGAGCAAACTCTCTATATTTTTTTACACATTTGGACCAGATTTGCAGCGAAAATATTCGCATGAATACTAAAAAAATTATTTTGTCCATTATCTCCAAAGGAGATGAATAGTTTGAATACTTAAAATCAAATCCGATTCTTTTAATTTCTTAAAGAAAATGAGCTTAGATTTTGTCACAAAATATAAATCTTTGATTAACATTTCATCAAATATTCGAAAATTTACTATCAAAGCTCTTCACATTTCAACATAAGATTTTGTTTCAGCAATTTTACTTAACAAAGTTTTTTTTTAATTCTTTAATTATTATAGAATTACGCCTATAATAAACTCATTAAGTTTCCATTGAAAAAATAGGTGTTTAATTGGGTGCAAAGAAACATATGTACTCTATTAAATTTCTTTGTTTGCAAAAGGCTTATCAACTCCATTAGTTGCAAAAATTCTGTTATTAGTTAAAACCAAAATAGTTAATTTTTTTAATAACAAAACATTCAATAAAAATTATTTTCCACCTGTAGATATAATCTCGTAATAAAATTCTAATGTAAAAAATTATATAATAAATTTATCGTCTTTATGTTACAATAAAAAATTTATATCTGCTAGTTCTTTTGAACTAAGAGTCATAAAATCACTCTTATTCGAATATAATTTTATGCATTGTGGAATTTTTTCACACTTTACAAAGAAAATTATTCACTGCCTAGTGGTTTAATTAGTTAGCATTGAAATGCTGAACACTATACCACTGTTTATCGAAACCATAAAAGGTCCCAACTGGCCCAGTCTATAATTGTTAATAAGAAATGGCTTAAGGCATTTCGGTTTTTAGATGACTTATCATTTTATGCACGTACTCATGTCAATTACCCTTTGAAATTATACTTATAAACTGCATTATTTTTTAACTTAAAAAAATCGCTTTTTATTTGATATGATAAAAATTTGTAAAGAAAACCGGTTTTTCTAAATCTGCTTTATAAATTTATTAACCTTGAGTTTTAAACGAAACAAAAGTTTTGCTGCTTAAAAATCTTATTCCCTTGCGTTATTTATTAACAACATCACTATAAGGATATTTTCTAAAATAATATATTTCATTGTCTCATTCTATATAAAATTTTTTTAAATATGACACATCTATATGATAAATAGATCACATTTTTATAATTTTCCACGACAGAAGATAACAATGTTTAAGCAAATGAGCTGCTGGTCTGTAAAATTGTTTCTCTAAGAAGCCACGCTAAATATATGAAATTTACACGACATGAATAACATATCATAACAAATAAATAATTAGCTCTTTGACGTTTTTATGTAAAATAGTAGAATAAAAATAGGCTGTGGAAGTGTGACATAAATTTCAAATGAAGAAAAGGTGAAGAGCGTCTCTCATACACACATTGAATTTGATCGTTGTTGACTGGAGTACACACATGCCATAGGTACTCGTTTATAGGGTATACACAACCATTCACTCCACATTCATACAAGGAAAGGAGAAACACAGGATAGATAGAGAAAGTACATCCATGCCCGAACCGTGAATTATAACCCAGGACCTCCCTATCCGCAGTCCGACACGCTGACCACTAGACAAGTTGGGCGGCTTCAATTTCAGTGAATCCAAGGCGCTTCGTTATAGGCGAGTATTCCAAACCCGTTAAAATTAAGGTTAAATCCAGTGTTTCCATACACTGTTAAATTCGTTTGTCCAGATGTAATATAAGAGCTGTTACTACTACCTGAGTTTGCTTTTAAAAGCTCTAATTTCACAATATGCTTCAATATTTCTTGAAAATTTAATTACTTATTTCTAGTATATTAAATACCGTGTCATAAGCACATAGGCTTTTTTCTAGTATAAGTATCTTAAAGCCGTAGTAGTGTTGAATCATTCATAACAATTATGTAAGCGTTAAAAATCAAGCCTAAAATAACTATCTAAAGATGTAGCTTAATGTCAGCCATTGTAATTCAACGATTATTTGAAAATATTTTAAGAAAAATATCAAATTATATGTAAAGTTGAGATAAAACTTAATATGCATTAGTAAATTTCAAAATATGCGTAATTGGACAACTTGTTATTCTCATTGTGGAATTTTATGCCGGTTTAATGTAAAATATGTTTCTATTTATTATTTTCTTCTCTCTCTCTTCTTTTCTTGTGAAAAGTCAAATAATTTCTCTTAATATTGCAAAACAAATGTTTATAATGAAAATGAGTAATGGTAGCAGCCATTTATGCAATAAGAAACAAATATTGTACAATGCATGTTTTAAGAAAATCAGTATCTTATAATTAAAATAAAGAAAATAAGACAAGTCATACAATATCTTTTCAATAATTTTAACGAAAACTATATTTGAGAATAACTCTGTTTCAGTTGCCAATTCGCTATTATAATTAAATTCGATGCATTATTCATAAGTAAAAATTCACAATAATCATTCAAATTTCAAAGTGAAAGTCATTATTATGCAATTCTAAACTAAACTTTCTCTAATAATTCGTTAAATTATTTTTTGTATTGAAATTTGCGATGAATTTTCCCGACGAATAGAATTTGTTCTCAAAATAAAGGTTTTCATTTGAACTAAGGAATGTGTGTGTGTATATTATAAAATATTCCATAAAATTAGTTAGAAATTTAACTGAAATCTCAGCAATTATATTAAAAATTGTGTTCTCTATTTACAAAGTAATTTGCCTTAAGTTAGTCATCAGAAAAAAATAAAAGCTATTTCATGCATAAAATATCACTAAAATGCTGGAGTACTTATAGATTATTTCATGTCTATATTAAATTCATTTCTAAAATTGTTTTCTGCCTTCATATATAATTTATTTGTCGTTTTAAGAATATTAATGATATATAGCCCTTGTTCAAATGAAATATAGCTATCATTATAATATTTTGGCGCCTTTTTTTGACAACAACCAATTTTCACTATCTTATTTTACATGATAAGCGGACCGATTGGCTGAGCGGTTAGGGTTCCTGACTCCTGAGCTGTGGGTCCCGGGTTCGAATCCGGTTCAGGCATGGATGTTTCTTTCCTTCTCTGTCCTTTTTCTTCTGTGATGTTGTATGAATGTGGCCCGCCCTATAAACGGGTTTGTGGTGGTATGGCGCGGGTAACGCTGCTCGCCTCCGTGACTTGGTTCACAGGTGCCCGCTGGGTAACGACAAATGAGTAGCAGTTTCTGGCCTTGTTGTGGCATAGGGTTCAGTCACCCTTGTGTGCCCGCCATTGGATAAAAAAAATTTACATGATAAACATTAAAATATCACCGTGCATTTGAAGAAATTTAATTCAGAATGAAAAAGTGATATATGCAGTATCTGGACTACCCCGTAATGAAAGAGATTGATATACATTACTTGGAGTCCTCATTTTAGGCAGTTGCAGCTTTAACTTTCCGGTGCATATTTATAAGAGTTTTGATTGTGGATAGTGGTATTTTTTTCTACTCGGCTTGACAAAGACACACAAGTTGTCTTACTAAGTTTGAACATTTACTTACCTCCGTAATTCGGTAATTCAACTTACCTCAGAAGTTTTCTTTAGGATTCATGTCTGGACTCTGGGCAGGCTAGTGCAATGGGTTCCGAAAGATTCATGGAAACCAAAAGTACTCGAGTCTTCGTCATTGAAAAAGGGAGAGACCAAGAAAACTTTACAGAGTTCGCCTTTAGCACCCAAAAATATTTCCTTTGGAAAACATTGTGACCATGACTTATTTAAGGTACGCCAGCCGCTATTAACGAACATGGCGGATGTTTTGTTTGATCGAGATTTGAACTCACCACCTTTCAGTAATGAAAAGGAACGCTTTTACCTAACATTACACCGTGGGCAATATCACTAATGATACAGTAAAATAAAGCTTCTAAACAAAACATTTTCTCTTCCTTTAGAGCCATTTTATACTTGTCTAGTGGTCAGCGTGTATGACAGCAGTTAGGGAGGTCCTGGGTGTCGAATCCATGGTTCGGGCATTGATGTACCTTATCTCTCTATCTATCCTGTCTTTGTCCTTTCCTTGTATGAATGAGGTAGTGAATGGTTTCTTACCCTATAAACGGGTCCCTATGGCATGTGTGTACTGAGGAAGACGGGATCCACACCAAAATAGGGTTCAGTTTGCAAAAGTGGAGCAGCGCACCCCATATTGCTAGCTTGGCTGGCACACGACAACAACAACAACATAGCCATTTTATGGATACATCATATGTATATGTAATATAGGTAGGTATATGCATTACCTGAACTAGTAATGAAAGGATTAGTTTGATGCTTCTGTACTTTTCAGATTTGATTCTCACTTTAAGCTTGGGTATAAGTTATGGTTGGGAATATCCTTTAAGCAGTTTAGGCTAAAAGAAACTAAACTTGGGGCACGACAGCCCACATAGGGATTGTCGTGCGACGCATCTGCCGATCACGTGGTCAGCTTAAAGGAAGATCCCCAGTGTTTAGTTCCCAAGCATGCTTGGTACTCATTTTTATGGACCTCTGAAGGAATGAAAGTGGTTGAATCGACCTTGCCCAGCACAGGGATTAAACCCCGGACCCGTGGCTTTGGATCCCGTAGAGCTACCACTAAGCCAGCATGTTTTATAGAGCCTGCATATTTTTTGCAATTATGCCACTAATATGCCACCGAGTCTTAAGCAGTATAGGCTAGTCTTAATGATATTTTAATGAGGTTTATCGCTCAAGGTCAATATTTACTTAGAAAGGATAATTTGATCGGGACCTAAAACTAAGAGGTTTTCGAGACACTACAAACATCCAAGATGAGTTCATAAGATTCGAACATAGGAACTAATCGTTGAATGAAAAAGTGGTCAATCCCATATATATATTCGATACAATTTTAAATTATATAAACTGCATAAACAGCGCTCAGCACAAATGATACATCAAATCTTTTCACCGAATGAAATTGAAATTTATGAAATCATGCTATTTTTTTATCAGTGCCTCTTGAAAACTTCCATCACTCTCAATAGGTCAGAAATAAAAGCTTGGCAAATCCTTCCCCCCAAATCCCTTCGGGAATTGTACCTAATACGTTCTTAAAATGGAGAAAAGCTCCATTGAAAAAGATTTGTACTCAAATGTTTTCAATTACGTCCCCAATCAGATTTGCAGGTTTCCAGCTCTCAGCTATTTCCAAACAGGGCGGTATCGAAGTTGTTCAAACAAGGATTCAGGAATTTTACGCCTCAACTCTTCTCCGTCGTTGCACTTTCTTGAAGCCATGGCTCATTTTCAGGAAATCCCATTTTCGATTTCAAGTGCTGTTAGGGAAAATAAATAAGTAGAACCCATAAACAGGGAAGAACATTTCTAGTTCGGTTTATGCTTTGATTTCCTTCTTTTTCCGCTCCAGCTGTCGAAATAAACTTTCGCTGGAGCGATAAAAGTGAGTTTTTTTTTACCATATTTTGATGTTAGGACACAAATTGAAAACTTCGAATTTTCATTTTCCGTTAGGAATTGGTTGAAATCTATGAGAAAGAATATTCAAATGAAATAGAGAAAAAAATAATATTATTAAGAATTGCGAAATTTGTGCCGTAAGGACTGAATAATATTAGAATAGAGACACATGTACCTATTTTGTTTAGATTCATTGATACAGTGGTGTACTGAGATAAAATGGTGTTGTTTGATACAATGCCCTAATAGACAAAAATTGTTAGGCCTTTTAATATCCATTAGGAATAATTGCTACTGTAAGGACAATTTACTGTGTCATGATCGATTGTCGCAAGGGATAAAACCAAGGAAAATCCTCAAGCATCGAAACGGACTCATAATAAAGATAGCAAAAATAGTACAGTCGTGCTCTGTTGTTTATTAGAATCCTTTCTTTGGAGCAGAAGGTCCTAGAATCGACCCAGAACCTTCTATTCCAAGAACGTAAGTAAAAATGTGCTTTAAAAATATCCCAATATGCTCTAGGGAATCTTTTATCACTGATCAGAATTTCTGAAAAAAAGAACACTTTTATTAGTTTATTTTATCAACAAATAATTTTTGTGTTTGAAATACTTATTTTCATTTCCAAAAATAATTTCATCATTTTCAGCTACAACAAAATCTATTGCATTTGTTTGTGAAATTTACGAATATTTTTAAAGAATAAAATTATTTTAGAAAATATATTAAGTAATGTATAGGATTAACCCTTTGATCGCATTCGACGTATAAGAACGTCATGCATTAATTTGACCTAAGTCGCACATGACGTTCTGATACGTCGTTGAAAAAAAGACAGTATTTAACATGTTCATTCTTGTTTATTTCAAAGTAACAATGATAGTGAGGTAAAATTAAGATGCAAAAGACGTACAAGATACTTATCAAGCAGTGATAGTGAATCTTCTCCTGAGAAATTAGATCAATGGATTTGGGAAGAAAAAGACAATGTACCTAATGTAAAACGGTTTCGTGAAGTGCCTGGAATAAATCCTTTGTGTCTGCGAAGGCTAGGTGCTAATCCTAAACATTTGGATGTTTTGAATGAAGTCCTAAATGAAGATTTTTGAAATAGCACATAGTAGAAGAGACAAATAGATATGCCAGACAAGGAATAGAAAAAGGTTTTGGAAAAAAAGAAACAAAAAGTGTAAGCCAATAAATTCTAATAATTGCATAAAATAGGCTGTTCTTACAAATTACTCTACCCCAAAAAATTAAATGTCCTCTAAATGCAAAGTATTCGAATAAATGTGCATCCAAAGGGTTAAAGTAAATTGAAACATAATTAAAAGTAAATAATACAGTTATAAAAATCATAAAATATATTTAACATTTTCTACAGCTTATTGATAAGTATATATAATATGAGCTTAACTTGTCATTGAATTAAAGTCAAGTTCGTTTAAGTGCTGATTTCCGGATTGAATGCTAAATAATCCAAGTTAAACATTGTGAGATCAGTATTGCTCTTTTTACGTCCACCATGATACATGTCTTTTTTTTCCTTTTTCGCGATAGGTAAATGATGTTCATTATTTATGAGAATGCTTAGCAAATACACTTGCGCTCACTCTACTATTTTTTTGTCTGATGTTCTGTATATTGTTCCTATATATTTATACTTTTTCTTCTCATGCCCGGCTAACTTTAGGATTTAATCTTATTCAGCGCTGCAAAGGGCGAAGGTGATGTTATATATATGTGGCACCCAGTGGGTGTGCCATCTTCTCCTCGAAAGTGAAAGGATAAAAAAACACATAAAAAGAGAAAGGAACATCCATGCCCAAACCAGGATTCAAACCCGGGTGCTACTGCTTCGAAACTAAGGTTGCAAACCCCACCGCCATCGGTCGACTGATATAAGATTTTTGAATGATGGTTCTTTGAGTCCATGTAAAAGGTTTTGTAAGTGATTTTTACGTATGTGTATGTATATATGTATGTGCATAAATGTGTGTATGTATATATGCATGTGCATATATGTATGTATATATGTCTGCATATATGTATATATATGTGTGCATATATGTATGTATATATGTGTGCATATATATATATATGTATATATGTGTGTGTGTGTGTATATATGTGTGTGTGTATGTGTGTGCATATATGTATGTATATATGTCTGTATATATAAGGATTTAGCTTTTCTAGAGGTAAAACATGGAAATTATTTGCATTATCTTAAAAATTATATCTGGTAGAAGTGAAACGTCAGTTACCATGTTGTAGAACAAAATATTAAACGTTGTCTTTATGCTGTGATCTGAAGAAAATACATTCAAATTCATTAGTTTGGGAGTCACTATGGCGTTGTGGAAGGCTAAGCTCCCTAAAGCTGGTGTGTTGTTACTAACCCCAGATGATGTAGTTAAGCTGCACTATCTCCATGAAACCAAAAAATGTCCAGAAGGTCCAAAAATAAAATCCGATCCCTTAAAATCTCAAAAACTGTAAAATTTAGACAAATAAGATTGTGATCGGGGGTGACTTGAACAGCCCCACACCAATGACACTCTTAAAAGAGCTTTATGCCCCGGTGAAAGGTAAGTGGTTTGATATGGCCGCTCAGAAAGCGGGAGAGAGCCGTCTGCTGTTTTCTCGATATATTGAGCTTGTGCCCCCATAGTGTTCTTTTGCCAAAGTACCACAGGTGAGCAGCAGTGTTCTTAATTCCTTCCTTTTGATTGAGGTAAAGCAGATGTAATGTATTTTAACTGGTCAGCGTGTCTGACTACATATAGGGAGGTCCTGCGTTCGAATCCCCATTCGGGCATGGATGTACTTACTCTCTCTATCTATCCTGTCTTTGTCCTTTCCTTGTATGAATGAGGTGTGAATGGTTGCCTACCCTATAAACGGGTCCCTATGGCATGTGTGTACTGAGGAAGTCGGACTCCACACCAAAATAGGGTTCAGTTGGAAAAGTGGAGCTATCTATACTATCTATACTTGTGAATACATAGATAGTATCACAAGTACATTTCCATATATTTATGCGTATTAAGTACTTTATATATATATATATATATATATATATATATATATATATATATATATATATATATATATATATATTGGAGTGTTTAAGATGGGTTGCGTGGCGTAACAATGTTAGAACTAGTACATAACCAACGTTTATTACATCAGTTCCTTTCTAAGCATGTTTCTATGCATACTAAATTTCGGATGCTCTACAAGTTTCTTATTGATTTTCTCCGGTTTGTCAACTAAATTTCGAAATAGAGCCGTTAATTCTAAATTTATCACTTGGGGTGCTACAAATTACTATTCCTACATATAGTACGTTTCTACTGATAATTGTTGTGTTAAACAGAATTTTTTATTTTAAACGAGATGTTCACACACATGTAATTTTCTTCATAAATTTCGTTACAAATTTATGATTATATTTGACACGATAAAGACGAATAATCCAGTTATATGTAAAGTACTATGTTCTCCTAATCTGTGTGTGTAAAGCAGATACAAACTATCAGAAAAGTCTAAAAGTACTGTGGATTGTGTTTTTCTTTATCCATCTTCAGCTCCAAGAAAAAGAAAGCAAAATGGAGGGAAATACTTTGCTGTTCTGAGTTCAGGTTTCGAGTAGTTCTGCATCGACAGCAGATATAGAATTGCTCTCCCGGGATCAGATACGGTTATCTAGTATTTCTGATATTTCCCTCGGAGCAAGGGATTTTTTTCTTTATTTTCCCCTCTTCGCTGAATATAATTCATGCTTTGGTTTTAACGATGTCTTGCGTCGGGGGGATGCTGCTTAATACAGTTGGTTCACTGTCAATAGAAACAAGAACTTGGAATTCTGTATTTCGAAATGGCAGGTATAAAAAAAATGTTGAGAATTGTTCTCGGAATCTATAGAACAAATATATTTTCCGTGAATTTAAACTTTTGTTTTTTATTTTTCTGGTTATGTAATTTTTGAAAAGATTGTTTTTTTTTATAAAAGAAAGGATTAAAATTTAGGAAAAAATTTTGAAATCAGAACTGATAATCTGATAATCCAACCGTCAAATAAAAATTCAAAAGTAAGATTTGTTAGTGTGTAGTGTGAAAGAGAATGCAATCTTATTGCGCGATGAGTAGAAAATGCGCATTTTTAATACTTATATAGCAGGAAAATACCCATTTCTTATATTGGTTATGTAATTTTTAAAAAGATTGGTTTTTTTTATAAAAGAAAGGATTAAAATTTAGGAAAAAATTTTGAAATCAGAACTGATAGTCTGCAGACAAAATAACCCAACCGTCAAATAAAAATTCAAAAGAAAGATTCGTTAGTGTGTAGTGTGAAAGAGAATGCAATCTTATTGCGCGATGAGCTAGAAAATGCGCATTTTTAATGCTTATATAGCAGGAAAATGCCCTTTTCTCATATTGGTTATGCAATTTTTAAAAAGATTGTTTTTTTTTATAAAAGAAAGGATTAAAATTTAGGAAAACATTTTGAAATCAGAATTGATAATCTGCAGACAAAATAATCCAACCGTCAAATAAAAATTCAAAAGAATAAGATTCGTTAGTGTGTAGTGTGCAATTAAATGCAATCTTATTGCGCGATGAGCTAGAAAATGCGCATTTTTAATGCTTATTTAGCACAGGAAAATGCCCATTTCTTATATTGAGATAAGCATAAAAAGGTGATGATCACTATGATGCTCTCTTTCAGCTCAAAATTGTACTTTCATCAAGTATAAAATGCATAATGAATGTCTAAAAATGAGCAATGAAATCAGGAAATGGGCATATTTGACCAGCACTTGGGAATTTTTGGGATTTTTTCCCTTGGGATTCGGGATTACGGTTCACTATCTATGAAAACACGCTTGAAATAGGCTGGATGTCATACTATCCATATTGTTGTTCAAACATAATTTTTTGATCATTCAATAGTAACAAGAAACAAATTCAAGACATTGCATATTGCCTTTCAACCACTATGCAAGGATTATGCATTGCATCATTACGTTCTCTGCATTAATTACAGATAAATCAATCCATTGCATTTTATTTTTAGATAACTGTAGATATAAATTGCATATGACATTATGTTTTCATTTGAAATTTCTGTAATATTTTATATAAGATTGTGAAATCTGACTAATGAGATTAAAGAGAGTTACATTTAATCAACTCTTTAAGTCTATGTATCCACTAATTATATTCTAAGTGAACAGCGTGTCTACAAAATTACAAAAACAAATTTTAATTTCTATTAAAATATCAGATCATTCTGATGAAATACTAGAAATTTACAATTTTAATATTTCTTGTGTAATTATCCCCACTACCCAAAAAATCGGTTTAATAAGCAAATTCTTGTAAAAAATTAAACCCCTTTATTTGGTATTTTTTCGCATTATGTATATCATTAAAGGTTTAACTCTTGATAAGGTTGACATGATTATTTGGCATTAATTCAGTTGAGTATGTATAAATGTTTTCAAGAGATTTGAATAGCACGTAGTAAATTGTCATTAATTTTGCTCAGTAATTATCACAATGCATTAGATATTGTCACAAAAACTTCAAAAGGAACATAAAATTTATTTAGTTGTCAATAAGATTTTTTGTATAAAATTATATTTCTAAAATAAAATGGGCTCTGCTAATTCACAGTGAATAGTTATAGAAAAGTAGATATAATTAACAAATTTTTTATTTAAATCTAGTTAAAAAAATTTCCCCATTGCATTTATTTATTAATTAATTTAATTATCTAGAATTTATGAGTTTATGACCTCATTACATAAAATGGTTCACTTAATATTCCAAATCTGACTCTCATTATAAATGAAATTTCAATTTTCTACAAACTTTTTCCAAGAAAGAACGAAAGCTAAATAAAGAAATTGTTCCTATGATAAAAGAATTAAGAATCTTCACCCACAAATTAGTAACAACCAATCCTACTATACTATCATTAACCTGCATTTACCATCAAACAAACCAAACTAACCTGAAGTGGGAATAAAAACAAAATATACAGTGGAGTACCACCCACTCTAACACCGCCTACCCATTTACGTCACAAAAGCGTGATATCTCACTATAACAGCATTAATGTTTCAGCTCATTCAATAATAGAGGAGAAAAAACTTTTGGAAACAACTGCAATTTTATAGATTAGTGCTTTATACTGTTTCAAGTTTCAGTTACTTGGCTAAAAATGTAATAATAAAACCTTATTGAATTTCTGATGATTCGAATTATTTTTTTAAATGTAAAATGTGGAACTATGCTAATAATTTTTACAAATAAATTTGACACATATTTTATACACACTGTTCTATTTATTAGAATACTTAATACCATAAAGAATTATAAAATATCAAAAATTATTTCCAATTCAAATTTATAATACAAAATTTAAATTCTCAATTCTCTAAAAAAATTAAATTTTTAGGGAATTTCTAGAGAATTTAAGTTCTCAACTTTTACATTAAGGTACTGATATTTTTTTATGTTGAGACTATTTTAAAAATCAATAAGAGAATGCAATAACTTGTGTGAAAAGACGTCATTCTCTGTTTGGAAGCTAGTGGATTCTATACCCGATATTATCAAAGACCATAATGAGAATCCTTTCAGTATATCAGCAGAAAAGTCGTATGCACTTTATACAATCGTATGATTTCCGTTCTTTTCTTTGCTGTGCTAGTCGCTGAAAAGTAGTGCTCTGATCAATAGTTCGAAGGTTCGATTACGACATCAGGATTAGATATTTGTAGTGATTCAGAATGCAATTTAAACTGTAGGTGCCGATCTAATTAGCCCTTGTGTGCAAGGTGTCCTGATCTAATCATATATATATATATATATATATATATATATATATATATATATATATATATATATATATATATATATATATATATATATATACATACAGAATTTAAACTATAATTTTCGATTGAATTAGCTCTCGTATGCAAATAGCGACAGTAGAACATCAAGTAAAACAATCAAAATATTTATAGCAAATCAAGTTAACGAATCCTTTTACATTATATATATATATATATATATATATATATATATATATATATATATATATATATATATTAAAAACATTTCTAATAATCAACTTGAAAGTTGTTTCAATTATTTTAATTCAATGCATTATGATTCATCTTTTAAGTCTTTCCATTTTACCTCAAAAAATTTTATATAACTACATTCATATATCACGAATTTCTGCTATTGATATTTTTTTCCAAATTTCATACAATTAAAACGTGTTAACCAATTTAACCTTTATTAGTGAGTCTTCTTTGAATTGTTTTTGCATTAGTTAAGGTTACACAGAGTAAAAAAAGTATACAGAATCCAAACATAATTTTATTCTTGTATTATAACGATTATAATAAAAAGTACTGCCTACCAACTTGTCTAGTGAACAGATTGCCTGACTGCGGATAAGGAGGTCCTGGGTTCGAATCCCGGTTCCGGCATGGATGTACTTTCTCTCTCTATCTATCCTGTCTTTGTCCTTTCCTTGTATGAATGATGTGTAAATGGTTGCCTACCCTATAAACGGGTCCCTATGGCAAGTGTGTTCTGAGGAAGTCGGACTCTACACCAAAATATGGTTCTATTATAAAAGTGGAGCAGCGCACCCCATGTTGCCAGCCTAGCTGGCACACGACAATGAATAAATGAACAAAAAGTACTTTCATCGCTTTCCAATTCACACATAGTGTATAGCTATATATACAAATATATTAATGTGAAAAAATCAGATGTGTCTCGTTACTTGTTAATAATACTCTACTTGCTTACACTTTAATGAAAATTTTTAATAACACTAAATAAGAACATGAACAATTATTTTATATAGAATATATATAATTCCATACTGAAAAATATATTGATATTCTTTGCTTTTATCATCAAAATTGACATTTCTTTAATAAAAAAATACTCACATTTATTTCAATTCTTGAATAACTGAATTAGATCTTGGAAATAATTGAATGCTATCTCGTCTCCTTTTACCCTTCTATATCTAGTTATTCAATTTAGCTGTGATTGCATATCATAAAAGTATCTGTTGTCTGGTATGTGTTCTTGTTATATTATACTCTTACTAATCTTCCCAGTGTCCAGGAATTTTTTTTCAATTATCTTCTAGTAGGATAATGTTTCCTCTGTTTTAAAATTTAGTTACAAACATGATTAAATTTTTGATGTAAGCACTTATACGAGAATATTTTAACTACTAGTACAATGGTCTTCTGGAGACATACATGGTTACGCGAGGAATTCCAAAGTTATAAATGAGTAAAATGTGTAAATTAATGAAACAAAACTGCGCTATAATTGCTTTAATATCTCACGTATTATCCATAAAACTACAGAATAGTATAATGTTTTATGGTAATTCTTATAATATATTTAAATTTTTTTTTCATTTTGGTTGGCGAAAATTCATTACGTTTATAATTCGTTTTAAATATTTTTTAATAATTCAAGAATTCATTCTTCTTTTGTGTTTTTCTGTTTATTTTAAGAGAATTATATAAACATGAATGGTTTCTCAAGTGAATTCTTTGAAAATTAAATCAACGTTGGTTTTTCGTATGAGAAGTTTTTAAGAAAATATTTTCCCTCTTGGAGCAGCGGTTTCTTTGTTGACGTTAGAAATATTTTTTCTCCATCGTGTAGTACTCGGATTACTTATATCTTATTTCTTTTCAGATTTTTTCTTCTTTTTTCCAACGAAAACTATATTTTACGCTTCTCATTTAAAAATTATTAAACTACGCTACTTCAGAAATAAAATTTTGATAGAAGAAACAGATTGTATTTTAAATCTATCTATATATCTATTGAGAATAATTACATTCACGTTTATAGCCAATCTGACTGCCAAATTGTCTGTGCTCTGTGGGATGGTTTATAGGTTCGAATCCTATCTCTGGCACATATGCTTGTATTGATTTGGAATACATCTTAATTTATAGTTAGTAATCTAAATAAGTAATGATGCTAAAAACAATAGTTTGTCTATAAACAAATCGAACAAACATTTGCAAGTAAAAAATTATATATATAAATATATAATTCATTCAAGAAAATTAAAGCTGTGATTATTAAAGCTGAGATTAAAGCTGAGATATAAACCCAGTGAAACTTTAATGTAGTAGACATATTCGGAGAAAAGTAGTAGCAGATACACCTTAAAATGATACACACGAGATATGTAAGTTATCTATGGATGTTATAATAAAAATACTAGGTTGGAGAATAAGATCGTAGCGTTTTTTCCAAAGACTATTATTTAAACAAAAACAGTAATTATATCAATAAGTTAATCAATTATTTATTCGCCGTTGCTGTTTACAACCTCTTCCCACCTCTCAACCAATTTGTTGATGCCTTTCCGCCGAAAGTCGCCTGGTCTGGTGTCAAAGAATTTGTTGAGGTAGTTTTTAAGGACCTCTTGGTGCACTGGGAAATGCTCGAAAAGAATGCCACGGTCAACAAGGAGCTCTACATTGCCCAACTACACTGCGTGAATGAGGCTATTCGAATGAAAAAACCTGATCGCCATGGTCAAACCATACCCCTTCACGACAACGCAAGGCCCCATGTTGCACAATTCGTCAAAGCCGCACTCCAAGAACTCGAATGGGAGGTCCTTCAGCATCCGTCGTATTCTCCGGACTTTGCACCGACCGATTACCATCTTTTCAGCTCCTTGTCAAACCATATGAAGGGATTTACCTTCGATAATATCTGAATATATAACTAAGCTGCCATTTTATTTTTAGCGTTTTAATTTGCAGTTTGTGAGTTCGATTCCCATCCCTTGAGCTTGAAAATGTTGATAATTCAGAATCTACTTTAAATTTTAGAGTCTATCCGGATTTCTCCAGTGATGTGCAAAATATGATTATTAAAAAGTAAACAAACCAAGCAAGTTTTAAATAAAAAATACTTTCCTTCATTATTTCACCAGATATTAAGTCGTGTTTGTAAATTTTTTTAAAAAAATGTCATGTAAATGTAACTAATGTAAATATATTTAAATGTAAATTTTTAACAGAAAATATAACAAAAATAGGAAATACAGTACAAAATATTTGAGAATCATCAATGAGTAACTCAATAAATCATTAGTTTCCTATGCATCCATCAAAATGCATTAAAAATAAAACATCAATCAACTTTTATTATCAAAGGACATGTTTTCCTCAAGATAAAATAAATATTTTCCTTTGATCTTTGTTTTTCCCATATTTTATCGAAATTTACTTCAGTTTCAACAGCCAATCATTTTGGTAGATGACAGCGCCCCTCCTTTAGAGTGAATTGGCCTTTAAAGGAGACACCTATTTGTCAAATAAATTACTCCCTACGTATTTGGAAAATTCCCTATGTAGGGAATTTTACTTTGAAGATGTCCCTACGGGGATCACACAAAAGGGAAAATAAACTGTATCTCAAGCATGTAATTGCAATAATCATTCTTCAGGGCTTAACATTTTTTTTAACCGGATGACTAATTTTATTCATACAAATAAATAAGTAAACATAAAGTAAATATTAAAAGATATTTAATTTAAGAGAGAAGGTTTTTTGATACGTTATTCTGTTCAAGTTTTTTCAAATGTTGTTAAGATAATTCTGAAAATAGTTACAACACTCGTTAAAAAGACAGGCGTTAGTGCTGATGTTGTCCTCGTTTATTAATTCATATGTTGTTCAGATTATGTTGTTGTTTCCTTCATGAGTAATTCATTAAATTGTAAGTTGCATTCAAACAAGAATCTTCCTGATAGATGTATAATTAGCCTCTTCAGTATCAGTTCTACTGTTCCCAAGTTCGATTCTTTCCAAGGGATGTCCTGGATTAGAATTGACTTTTAATCGTAGGTTGATGTCGAATAAACTTCCTTGGGCAAATAGTAACCGACAAGCAAAGCAATGCACATTTTTATTCGTTACTAAAATTTTTGTCACACTCTTTTTATTTTGGATTTGGAAAAGTGTGATACTCGTTACTGGAAGATAGGGAATCTATACCCGGTCCGGGTATAGAATTATCCTTTTTTTCCTCCTCCATTAATATGGTCATCGACACAGTATGTCATAATGTTCTCCAAATGAAGCAGTATCTGCTGGTCCAGACAACTAAGTCTTGGGATTTTCTTTTTGGTACCTAATTCTAGATAAGGTGGACTCACCCTTTTTTGGAGTCATAATAGCAAATCCAATGGGTGCTTCATTTTACAAAATGCTATCTATTTTACTCTAATAATTCCAAATATGTCTGGACATTAGGGTGTAACATACCAAAAATGATTGCACATTGATGAAAAAATATTCGACAAGCTAGCACTTGAAAATTTATTAGCAGTTTTATTTATTTACTAAACTTTAAATCATTTAATTAAACGACCTGTGTAAATTCAACATAGAATGACAAAACAACCAACCAGTCATCTATCATAGAAATTAAAACTATTGACGTTATGTGTGGATACATCATATAGACAGAATCCGAAATTAATAAAAAAATAACCACATTCTGTGCGACATTGACTTTTTGAAACTAGATATTCAAAATATGTTTATCTACTAATGATTAAAATCTGTGCATGTGTAATATGTGATAATTAAATTTGAATTAAAAATTCCCCAAATTTTTGCAGTTTAAATATATTTTGCTGAAGTGCTAAGGCTCATTGTGAATATGTAGATCGAAACAAATCTAGTTATTTTAGAGCTGCTAAAATAAAGAAAGTCTTCGTCAGGTACGTCACATATTCATGAAAAAATTATGCTCTGTATTTAAATTCAAGAATGAAATTATTACCTTAAATTACAATTGTATAACCAGGAGAATCTACATGAATTATTATCTTCAGCAATTCTAAAGATGTATTGTTTTTGATCATTTTGAGATAACATACATTATCTTAATAACGTAAATTTTTTTATAAAATAGTTTTTAATATTCCTGATTGTTCCAAACTAGAGAATGTTGCTTTTCTGTGTAGTATTTTCAATATTTGCTTTCCCTATTATCTTTACTGAAATTTTCCCTGCTGTTTACTAATTCAATAAATATCATTCATGAAAGGGGCATCTCTTTCATTGCTCGAATCTATTCTCTCCCATCCCCATTCATTTTAGTAAATGAAGTTAAAAACGAATTTTACTCTCTGTTGTATTGGGCGGTGGATAAAAATCGTTTGATTCATATTTTTGTAAAACTGGATTCGAAGAATGGCGTACACAATTTGCTAAAAAGAGAAATTGATTACACAAATTGAAGAGATCCCCTTTAGATGCACCCTTCTATAAAATTTGGCAAAAGCTGCAACGTCGATTTTTACAGAAATATTTTTGACAAATTTATTAAATTGCAAAAGAATTATTTTTAAATGGCCTTACTTTTCTGTTTATGGAGCTTTACAAAAATAGCTTGAATCGAAACAAGTCTGCATCTATTAATACATATCCAATCTCTTTAACACAATCGTTATAATAGTTAGTAATCTGTTTAACACATCTGTTTAACATAATAGTTAGCAATCTGTTTAACATAATAATTAGCAATCTGTTTAACATAATAGTTAGCAATCTGTTTAACATAATAGTTAGTAATCTGTTTAACACATGCTCCTATGAATGTTGTTGTCGTGTGCCAACCAGGCTGGCATTATGGGGGTGCGCTGCTCCACTTTTCCAACTGAACCATATTTTAGGGTGGAGTCCGACTTCCTCAGTACACACATGCCATAGGGACCCGTCTATAGGGTAGGCAACCATTCACAACCTCATTCATACAAGGAAAGGACAAAGACAGGATAGATAAAGAGGGAAAGTACATACATCCCCGAACCTGTATTCGAACCCAGGACCTCCTTGTCCGGAGTCAGGTACGCTGACCACTAGACAACTTGGGCAGCGCTCCTATGAATAAAAATCTAAAATTAAAATAACCCTAAAATAAAAATCTCCTATGAAAAAATAATAATCATTTATTGAATAAAAATCATATTCAGCTCTATTGTATTGTTGTTGTTGTTGCTTATGACACTTGGACAAGCCAAGCTCGCTATGCCGTTGGCTATGCGAATTTATGTCAATAGAGAGCGTCTTTTTTGGATTCAGAGCACCACGAAGTACGACTTTGCTTTATTGAGGTGCCTCGTAATTTTGAACCTTGGTCAGGTGACGAGGCCACACCTGAGCTGGCACCCTCCTCTCCACATCCACGCCACACCAGCGGAAGGACTTTGGACGTCACATATTAACGTGGACACGTCCCCAAACCACGGAGTTCCAGCAACCCAGTGAAGGTATGCAAACACAAACACAGAAAATAAATATGGATGTAAAAAAATTTGTTCAATTGCTACAGCTGTCGGATGAATGTTTATCATCTTCTATTCAATATTTCATGGGTCATTCTAGTATTTCGAGAGCAGATGTTCTTAGTGCCCCTTATACCTGTAGGTTCCTGTTTAATTAATCTTGAGTTCATAAAATAACTAATGTGACAAAGCAGATGAAGAGACCAGCAATTTTGCAGTGATTCATAGAATTCGGTCTTATTTGAATCGGCCCTTGTGTGCAGAAAGAAATTGCAAGACGACAGGCAAATGAAGTTATATCAGACTTGGTCGCTTTTTAAAATTTGAAGTCTTGAATTCGCATTTCGGACCGATTTAAGACCAATGTGTGAAAAGTATGCATAATGCTACAAATAAACATGAATCAATCTCAATTACAAACAAGACTGAGATATTCATTCTAATACCATGAATTTAACGCTTCTAAGATATCGTAAAGATAACAAAAATCATATACTAGCACTTCCTAACGCAAGAAATATTTAATTTAATAAAGTTAAACTAGTTTATAAGCCACCTAACTTGTCTTTTGGTCAACGTGCCTGACTGCGGATAGGGAGGTCCTGGGTTCAAATCTTAGTTCAGGCATGGATGTATTTCCTCTCTGTATCTATTTGACTGCGTTTTACTTATTTCCTTCCTTGTATAACACGTGCCTTCTATAAAATGAAGTTTTATGTGCTCATAAAGAAGTCATGAAAGATATTGATGATAAAGATATTTTCCTTCTAGCGTATAGAAATACCCCATTTCAGAAAATGTTAACAACTGTATAATCAAGATAAATATTTTTTGTTTTATGGCCTTTTTTCTAGAATGCATGGTTAAAATAAAATACCAAGTATTGATATTTTTTAATAAATTACATACATGAGAACATTTATGAAAACAATTTCAGCTTAGATAGGTAATCAACAAATATATTTGAATGTTGGATTGATCTATTTTAACTCGTCCAATGCCGCCTACCCTGTGTAGTGGTCAACGTACCTGACTGAGGATAGGGAGGTCCTGGGTTCAAATCCCAGTTCAGGCATGGATGTATTTCCTCTCTGTTTCTATCCTGTCTTTGTCCTTTCCTTGAATGAATGAGGTGTGAATGGTTGCCTACCCTATAAACGGGCCCCTATGGCATGTGTGTAGTGTAAAGTCGTACTTTCACCTACATGGTGCTCTGATTAAAACGAAAGACGCTCCCCTTTGACTTAAATTCGCATATCCAAGGCATAGCGAGCTTGACTTGTCCAAATGTCATTAGTAACAACAACAACAAACTAATTTATATCTATATTTCAAAAAAATATTTATTAATAAAATTATTCTATTTTAATGCCGTCATTTTATGATCTTGCATTTTGTATATTTGAATGAAGACAATGGAACGTGTTACAGTTACATTTTGAACGTGTGATACAATATAATATTTTTATTGTTTAATGGGACTAAAAAAATATAAGAATATGGTTATTAACAAAATTATTGCATTGTCTACCTAAGAGATTTTTTCAATGAAATATACTACGTTTGTGTGTATCTCTAGTTATTAATATTTAAAAATTCTGCATTTTATAATTCTCACCTCTCATTATTTATATCAGAAACTTAATCAGAAAACAAAAAGTTTTTTTCCGGTACGCATTTTATCAGTTTTCATCTGACATAGCGAAAAATACTTTAATTTATTTCGATTTTTTCAAAAGGATAAATTTTTACCTGGATCACTTGTACATGTGTATAGGGAATTGTAAAACAGATTTTTTTGTTTCTGTTTCTAAACAAGAAATCGCTTAAGTTATTTTCGCTCCATTTGTTTTCATGAATGAAATTATTTATTATTAGAATGGTTTTAACTTAAATATTTAACTAATGGATTTTAGAGGTAAGCTGATAAGATATCTCAGTATTACAAAATCTACTTTGTTTTAATTAGTGTTGACTTTCCAATTTAGCTGAACAGAAAGGACTACGCTAATAACTTCAATGAATTATTTCTCATTTTCGTAACTAACGATGAATAAAATACATATTTAGCACCGATTTCAATTATTATATACACATAAATATTCTTTTATTAAATGCTATTTTCATGACATATTAACTGTCATAATTATATCTAATTTAAAATCTGACATATCATAAGAAAGTTCAATAATTCAAAAGTAAAAATTTTTTATTTTACAAATAATATAAAATATTTTTCTTTATTTTACAAATGCCTAATTTTAGCGATCATGATAAACATTTTAAGTCATTAATTCATCGGCCCTCCAATATTTCTTAATGTCCTGATACTGAAAAATTACGATATAATTATTTAAATGTTCCGGGTCTGTCCCTTGACCTCCCTTGTGACAGACGTACCCGGACTATTCTCTCAAGATTTGCTAGTGGTCACATCAAGTGCTTCACTTACAACGAGGGCAGGAAAAACTTTATCACCTGCACCACTATTGCCTTCGGTTCAACAGTTCGTGGGTTCGAATCCCACCTTAGGCATGGATGTTTGTAGTGGTTCGAAATCCACTTTGGGCCGTAGGTACTGGTCTAATTAGCCCTCGTGTGCAAAAAATGACCGTTGAGCGACAAACAAGCAAAACAAACAAACTGCACCAAGTGCCAAAGTCATCAGGCCTCTCCTGAGCACCTTTTGGATTGCATGGGTCTCTCTAACGAGGATCTCTTTAGCAATCCTCTCCTAGTCTTCGACTTCCTTACTGTCAACGGGCTCGTTGGATCTTGTCTGACTCCGTCAGACAGTGAGGATAAGAAACAACAACAAATGTTCAAAAATCATTGGTTGATAAGAGTTGCACAAAATACAGTTTGGGTAATGATACACTCTCTAATTCTGTAGACTCTATAGAGATGGTCCTGTAAGTAGTCATGTCCAGTCGGTCCTCTGGAACAGTTGTTATTGGAGGACTGGAAACAGTTCTCTTCTCCCCCAGAATCTTCATCTCTTATTCACTGCGCGTTGAATCATTCTCTGTTTAAGAGTTTTCCTAACAGTCAGATAAATAAAAAATTTATTCTTTTGAAAAAAAGAAGGGTGATTTATAGGCTGTTCTATCAAAGCCCCCTTCTTAACCAGTGCATCAATTTTTTCATTTCTTATAAGTTCTCAGTGGGCAGTACTACATTAGAATGAAATTCTGTGTGCTAGAGCCTTCTGTAAAAGTATACTTCCTATACTTTTTATGATACATTCTTCTTCTTCTTCATTGGCTTGACAGCCCAGGGTGGGCCTTCCTCAGAAGTGCATACCACGATCCCCTATTTTTGGATAAGGTCACCCAGTTTCTCACCTTTAGTGATTTAGGTCGTTTTCAAGGCAGTCACGCCATCGGAGTTTCGGTCGTCCTCTTCTTCTGGTGCCATTGGGGTGAGCCAAGAAAATGTTTTTCGTCACCCGAATGTCGTTCATCCGGCTCAAATGTCCTGCCCATTTTAACCGGTATTGAGATAAATTTAACGATAACTGGTTCTTTACATAGTTTATAGAGCTCTCAGAATTAGTTTTTCTTCGCTATGTATTCTCACATTTTATTCCGCCAAAGATGCTTCTTAAAGTTTTTCTTTCGAAAATGGAGATGGTTACTTTGTCCTTCTCAGTCAATGTCCACGTTTCAGATGAGTAAGTACGAATAGGCCGAATCATGCATTTGTATATCAAAATTTTTGTTTTTCGACTGACAAAAGTATATTTTAGGTACTTTTTTAAATTGAAAAAGCATCGGTTAGCAGCTGTAACCCTGCTGCTGATCTCAGTTGCGATATCTTTGGATGCATTCTATTCAGATCCCAAATATTTAAAGCTGCGAACAGTTTCAAACTTGTAGTTTCCTACCTCTAGATAGGGAGTGCTATATTTTTCGGTGGTCATGTATTTTGTTTTGTCTTGGTTGATTGCAAGATGCATTTTACTAGCTGCAGCTTTTGTGATACATTAAAATAAATATTTTATGAAAACTTCTTAAGTTTTCATAAATATTTATTTTAATGTATCGTAAAATAAATATAATTTTAATGTCATAATACGAATGTGAATTAGGAAGTAAGTTAGACATGGTAGTGCATTTACAACATATTGTAAATAAATCTGAACACTTTTCCGATTTTAAATAATGGAAAATAATGTAAATCAAATAGATATTTGTCTTGATAGCCAATTTGATAAAAAAAATAATTCGTGATTATATTGTACTTAATTTCAGAATTATGAGAATAATTACTAATTTATGGATGAATACACCATAACACATACAACCTGTAGGACAATTGTACACCTTGTTTTTTAGGAAGTCCCTTCTTAAATACTGGGTTGTATCCATTTGTCGTAAGTAAATCCACTGAACATGCAAGCTCTCATCCAAACAGATCTGCATGTAAAAAGTAGACCGTCTATTTCTCAGTTTTTTAGAGTAACTGGAGTTAAGCTCCACATTTCTCTTCAAATAGCCTACCAGAAAGCAATGAAAAAATACAGTATTTACAAAGATAGTCAAAGAACACTTGTTAGATAATACCAGCTTCAATACACCCCCTCATGTCCTGCAGGCCGCCTCATAGAGTGCTCTTATAGCCGGCGAGAGGGTGTACCCGGGCGGAACGGGTGAGGTACGTCGGGAGATTAATCTCCTGGTAGGGTCACCCAAGGCGTGAAGGCCGTTCCAATATGCTCAGCTAAGGTCTGCAGGCATAGGAGCCAAGTCAGACTTCTACCTTATGTTATAACATAGGACAAAATGCTCCAGGTCTCCGGATCAACAGAAGCTGTCAAATTTTCCCCTTTACCATGAGTTACAAAAGGCTGCCGCCAGTAATCCTTTGAACCCGGAAGATCGCATGGCACTAACACCATCAGAGATCTCTTCCATTACTAAACACCTTACTTCTAAAACCTGGGCTGACCCTCCTGCTCACCCTTGGTACTTCCAAAGACATCCTGGAGCCGCCACAACATTTAAGGGCTCCAGAGTACATCAGACGACACTGTCTTGACTTTCTACTGGCCACTTGAAGTGTATGATCTTTGAGGACGTTGAAAGAAAATACCCATCATGCCCCAAGTGTGACAATGCTCCGTTTTGCCCGCAAAACACCTTGAAGTGCTAGGGTTTTCTTGAGAAGAGTCTGTGAAAAGTCCACATCTGGTTTTGGACTTTTTTAATATCTAGTATCTCATGGATCTGGTGTAGTTCCACTAGACCAGATGGAGATTAGTCCCACCACCACCACCCAGTTTCAAAACAGATCACGAAAACATTTCTTTGCGGTAAAAATTTCAAATGGGAATTCCTACTCCACTCATCATACAAACCTGACTTAGCGCAGTATAATTTCATTGTGTCTGAGCAAATTGTGATTCACTGCCTTAGTCAGCATTGCTGAATCAATAAGAAGTTAAATCTTACTCTATTGGATTGGTTGAGAAACGTTGAAAAATCTCGGTTTTGATGCAGTGGAGAATCTATTGCACGTTCTATACACGCTTAATTTCATGACGTGATTTCATCAAGAAAATAACTCTGGCTTAAGTAATTCAATCAATAACCTTTGTCGCAATATTTTCAGCATTTAGTTTCATTTTAATCATTGACAATTTGTTTCTCCAATATGCTATGGTTTTAACAAATGTTTAGCCGATGTAGCAACTGAATAGCTATTATTCTCGCTTTGAATAATTAGTTCAGGGGTTTGATTCTAGTCTCAAGCAAAAATACTTACACTAACTAAAATGCAAACTAAAAAACATATTGATGAATGTAATAGTTCATTAATATGTAAATTATGATTTAAAAAAAAAGGAAAACAAGCCTTATATAAATCTCAAAAATATTTTATCACAATCAAAAATTTTGAATCTTTATTGTTCATTGCTATAGCATATTAAGCAAAAGGGTAAAATACTGAGCATAAAAATATTTTAATTGAATGCAGAAAACACACACATGTACCATTTAATGTGAATTCTTAATTATATTATTTATTTAATTTTTACTTGTCACCAGTTTTGATATAAATTACCATCTCGGCATCTTTATAATTATCTTGAAGACAATTAAATGAACACATAAATATAAAATCGGACAATTACTGGAGAAGACATTCTCTAGTTCAGTAATCACAGGTATAAGTTGAATCAGTTATTTCTCCTCGGAGGTGAAACAATTTATTTCTTAATTTGATTAAGTTGGAGATTTCAAGCTACGGCAACTTCTGCTTCAGTTGGCGCAAAATTTTTATTTAGTTGAATTTAGAGAGTTTTCTAATTATCTTTTATTAGGCTCAATTAGATACTTTCACTCAGAGAAGAATACAACTGAGGACAGAAAATGCGGTGGTTGCATATGCGTTTGCTATAAGTTCCATCAGAACTTTTGAGATCCACAAAAGTTGAACGCATTAATTGAAATGCGTGATGAATCTTATAACTCGTTTTCATATTACGCAATTATGTTTCTGTACTGCAAAATATAGAATGATTTGAACAGTTCACAATCCATTTTGCGCAATGCGTCGATTGTGTTCTTATAAAAGAAGATTAAATTATGTTATTGACTTCTGAATTTTCTGATAAAAAAAGATGTCTGTGGAACGTTATTTCAGATAGCTCCTACAGCGAATAAACATGAAATAAATCTGTTTATGGATTTATTTGAAATTTAGTTACTTATGTATAAGTTTAATAAAACACACACACATTTCATTTATAACATATTTTTTCCTTAACCCTTTGGATGCACATTTATTCGAATAATTTTTTGCATTTGGAGCACATTTAATTTTTTGGGGTAGAGTAATTTGTAAGAACAGCATATTTTATGCAATTATTAAATTTATTGGCTCCCACCTTTTGTTTCTTTTTTTTCCAAAACCTTTTTCTATCACTTGTCTGGCATATCTATTTGTCTCTTCCACTATGCTATCCCAAAAATCTTCATTTAGGACTTTATTCAAAACATCCAAAGGTTTAGGATGAGCACCTAGCCTTCGCAGACATAAAGGATTTATTCCAGGCACTTCACAAAACCGTTTTACATTAGGTATATTGTCTTTTTCTTTCCAAATCCATTGATCTCATTTCTCAGGAGAAGATTCACTATCACTGCTTGATCTTGTACGTCTTTTGCATCTTGGTTTTATCTCACTATTATCATCACCACTATCATGGTTACTTTGAAATAAACAAGAATGAACATGTTAAATATTGTCTCATTTTCAACTACCTATCAGAACGTCATGTGCGACTTTGGTCAAATTAATGCATGATGTTCTGATATTTCGAATGCGGTCAAAGGGTTAATATTTGATTTAAACCCCCTTTAACCAGAAATATTAATCGGATTCATTTTTAAATAACGCGTTATACAAGGTCATACAAGTGCTTTTTACGAGAATGCGTTTACTTATAAACGCAGAACAAATATACATTAGTATAGAAGGATATCTGTTTATGGATAATTACATAAGTGTACGTATAAACTTCCATTTTTTATGCGAAAAACATAAATTTTGGAAGTACTTATACGAATATTATGTAATTAGAGTAAAATAAAAACTTTGTTATGCACTCTGATTTTCATAGAATTAACTTATTTTAGTAATCTTATATAGTATGCGCCATAGTATATTTAGTTTGAGAAATAGCTCCAATGATGCATGTATACCACAAAAAATGTCTTTTTGTGAAAATAAAAATACTTCTGCATTTAGCTTTGGTACTTAATCATTTTTTCCACAAAATAATTACAAAATACTACCTTCATCTCATAAAAATCATTAAAAATAATTATCCCTAATCTAGAAACATTTTTTCTTGCTATCTCATTAAATCGAACGCCACGAGAAATAGTTGATAAGTGGTTAAAACAGGAAAAACGGCGACAACTTCATTACCAAGCCTGCTTTAATAAGCGAGAATTCGAGAGTTTCAGCAAATAAATGAAAATAGAATCAGGCGGAATGAGAAAAAAGAGGAAAAGAAACAACAGGACAATTAAAGTGAAAAAAAGAAATGTTCCAAATATACGAGACAACGAAGTCCCAAACTATTAAAACTTTCTCCACAGATTTCGCAAAAGCCTTGGATTTCAATACGAGTTGAAGTTATTGCCATTTGAGGGCTTAAGTTTGGGACCTAATTTCTTTAATTCTATAAAAGTAAAAGCATATAATGGTACAATTTTGAACCACAAAATCATTTATTTGCTATTTGTTTTTTCAAATGGAAATTCTTATTTTTTTTTAAATTTGAAATCGCTTCTATTATTATGGGAAAACAAAAATATATTTCTTTTAATATATCAATATCATTCTATTTTTGAGAAATTGTACATATGAACACTTAGTAATCAAAAATAATTTTCTGAAATTTGGTAAAAGTTTTAAATATGTTAAAAATGTAGAATAATGTCAGAATATTAAATCATTATTTTAACTTTGTTTTCCTGCTTCCATAGCCTTTAATCATTATCAAAAACCATTTTTGAGTTTTTTAAATTATTTTAAGCTGTTTTATAAATATTTTGCTTTAAATGTTTCATGATCTGGTTGTTAATGCAAAGTTTGAGTTTATATCCTAAGGATGTCCCACATTTATTTTAATGAATGATATTGGTAGGTATTGGAATTTAAAATGAGTTTTAATTGCTTATCCTTGTTGAAATTTTCCTCGTTTTCAAAAAGCGGTAGTAAAAAAATCGCAATTTTATATTATTATTAACTATATGAGGATTCCTTTTATGTTTAGTATGCATTATCTAGTTACAATAATTTGCCACCATTTTCCTGGATCAATTATCTTTCAAAAATCAATTTTTAAAAATTGACTTTAAAAATTTTTGAGCAAATTATCTTTTGGAATAGTACTTTTTTCTATATTCACAGATTGTGTAATGACACTGCATTAGAATAAAAATATACTTTTAAACATAGTGTTACAAATTTATAAATAATGATTATATTTGTCTTAAAATATCTCAGACAGATCGGAAATTCTCACATTTTGGGCAAAAATTGCGGTATTTAGACGTGTTGTACTTTTAAAAGCGGATTTCCTAATAATTTGGCGACTTGGCGACAGTTGGCGAGATTCTTGGCGACTTGGCGACGGTTGGCGAGATTTTTGGCGACTTGGCGAGAAATCGATACTTCTGGAAACATCCATCACCTAAGCTCTAGGACCAATACTTTTCGAGATAGCCTAGAAGCTTCCAGAACCTTGGCGAAATTGGTAGATTTCTCCGCCAAGTCAGGTATAAATACCGCAGCCCAACATGGAAGAGTTTTAGTTTTGTGAAGACAGTCAGTGAGTGAAGACGATTAGTTGTGACTGCTAGTTGTTCTCTGTCTGAGGTATTTGAGACCTGTGATTGGAAGCTATTTCTTATTGTATCTGACGAATTGTAGCTGTATAATTGTGATTGTTACAGCGGGAATTTCGTTTATCTAGTGAAGTTTTTACGAATAAAAGTCTTGTGTTCATTAAGTGGTTGCTTTATTCAACTCTCAATCAACACGAACCCGTGGAGCTCGGTACAACTGGTGTCAGAATCGGGATTGAAGAGTTGATGCAGCGTGTCACAAGAAAAATGGATATGGATTTAATGAAAAGTCTTCTCGAAAAATTAGCGGAGCAGATGGCTGAGATGAAAGCTGGACAAGAAGAGATGAAAGCTAGACAAGAAGAGATGAAAGCTGGACAAGAAGAGATTAAAACCGAGATGATGAAAGAGATAAAATCTGGACAGGAGGAGATGAAAGCTGGACAAGAAGAGATGAAAGCTAGACAAGAAGAGATGAAAGCTGGACAAGAAGAGATTAAAACCGAGGTGATGAAAGAGATAAAATCTGGACAGGAGGAGCTTAAAAAGGAACTTAAGAAGGACATTGTAAGTGTTAAAGAAGAATTCTCCAACATCATTCAGGAGAAGATGAATGCAATGGAAGATAAGGTAACTTCAGTTGAAACTAAAGTTCTGGAGATAGAAGAAAACGTTGAAGAAGCATTAGACAATATGAATAAGAAGATTGAACGCTTGGAGAAGCAAATGTCAAACAAACATGAAGAACCCAACGTGGCATTTGTGCCTTCCCTAGCCAATATTAAACTCTCAACATTTGATGGGAAATCATCCTGGCAAGTATACAAGACGCAGTTTATGATGGTAGCGGAAGCTAATGGATGGAATCCCCGAGCCCAAGCTTTTCACCTGGCGGCTTCTTTAAGAGGAGACGCGGCTGACATCCTCGAGACGCTTCCGGAGGAGCAGAGGCACGATTTCCAAGCCCTATCGAGTGCGCTTGAGCTGCGGTTTGGAGATAAGTGCACTAAAGAATATAGCAGACTACAATTAAAGTCCCGCTATCAAAAGGCGGGTGAAAGTCTGCAAGAATTGGCTGCCGATATTCAGCGACTTTCCCATCTAGCATTTTCCGACTGCCCAGCTGAGATACGTCAAGATTTGGCCCTCCATCACTTCATCGATAGTGTGCGGGATCCGGAGATACAGAAAACACTTAGACTCGCCGATGTCAAAGATATCGGATCTGCCCTAGTCTACGCACATAAGATAGAGGCTGCCCAGCAAGCCACGCGTAAAGACCAGCACTACATCAGAGCCGTCTCTGCTACTGATACGAACTATGATCTAAGAAAGCAAATTGAAGATCTGCAGCGAAAATTGCGTAGCTTAGAATTGAGTAAAGGTGGCAGAAACACAAAAATTCAGTGTTGGACTTGCGGTGGAGTCGGACACGTCCGTAGATACTGTCCGAAAACAAAAGATGGTGGAATTTCTAAAATGGAAATACGTCAACGCAAAGAAACTCTTCAAAGAAATACTGATGCATTATCAAGGAAACCGTGTAATGAAAGCTGCCGATATTGTTCTAGAGTAGAGAAGAACTATCAGTTGATAAATACTTCGGTACGCCAAGTTACTGTTTCACCTCCATCAAAACCAGACCCATGGAGTGATGAAGGACTTAGGGAAGCCCAAAAAGAAGACCCAGATATAAATCCAATTCTTGAATTGAAAGAATCTTCTAGTATGAGACCAAGTTGGCAGGATATCTCCACCTACAGTCCTGCTACTAAGCAATATTGGGCTCTTTGGGACTCACTCCATATAAGAAATGGTGTCTTATACAGGAAATGGGAGTCCGATGATGGACGTAATTTCAAATGGCAGCTTGTTCTTCCAAAATCAAGAATTTCAGATGTTTTGAAAGAATTGCACAGTAGCTCAACTGGAGGCCACTTCGGAGTAATGAAAACTCTACAGAAAGTTCGAGAACGCTTCTATTGGAGCAAAACGAGACAAGATGTAGAGAAATGGTGCCAATCTTGTGATGACTGTGCATGATGACAATCTGTGATGAAGGACCGAAGAAACGTAGCCGAGGAAGGTTGCAGCGGTACAACGTAGGAGCACCTTTTGAGAGGATAGCATTGGACATTTTGGGTCCTTTACCACGATCCTCAAATGGCAACAAATACATACTAGTTGTCATGGACTACTTTACTAAGTGGCCTGAAGCGTTTGCAATCCCCGATCAAGAGGCGACTACAGTAGCCGAGGTTCTAGTGCAACAATGGGTTTCCAGATTCGGCACACCCTTACAAATTCATTCTGATCAAGGGACAAATTTCACCTCTGTTGTGTTTAAAGGAATGTGTCAAATTCTCGGAATAGACAAGACGCAGACCACGCCACTACACCCACAATCGGACGGCATGGTAGAGAGATTTAACAGAACCATCTTGAATAATCTCTCACTTATGGTTTCCAGAAATCAGCAAGATTGGGATTTGAAGCTACCGCTGTTTCTGCTTGCATATCGCAGTGCTGTCCATGAGACTACCGGATATACTCCTTCACAGATGCTCTTTGGTCGCGAACTTCGTCTCCCTTGTGATCTTCAGTTTGGTCGTCCACCGGATACATCTTCATCGCCAGAGGAATACCTTCGAGACCTTCAGGCACGTCTTGAAGATGTCCATAACTTCGCTCGAGACCGAATCAACCTGACGACCGAAAGAATGAAGACAAGGTATGACACAAGAGCGACAGGACATGAATTTCAAGAAGGTGACAAAGTTTGGTTGTGGAACCCGATTCGACGTAAAGGACTTTCTCCAAAGTTGCAAGCCAACTGGGAAGGTCCCTACACAGTCCTAAAAAGACTGAACGACGTCGTGGTTCGTATAAGGAAATCATCTTCTTCAAAACCAAAGGTAGTACATTATGATAGATTAGCTCCTTATCGTAATGTAGAGTAAAAATTAGTAGACCATGGTCTCTTTGTAAATAGTATAGATAATTTTAATCTTTTCTATTTTCTTGTATTTTTAGTTGCTTGTGTATGTAATGTGCTCTGTATCATCTTGAAATGTAAATTCTCTTATATTAAATTTGGCCTCCTATCAGGGGATTGTACTGCCCGGGACGTGCAGTCCTTGAGAGGGGGCAATGTTACAAATTTATAAATAATGATTATATTTGTCTTAAAATATCTCAGACAGATCGGAAATTCTCACATTTTGGGCAAAAATTGCGGTATTTAGACGTGTTGTACTTTTAAAAGCGGATTTCCTAATAATTTGGCGACTTGGCGACAGTTGGCGAGATTCTTGGCGACTTGGCGACGGTTGGCGAGATTTTTGGCGACTTGGCGAGAAATCGATACTTCTGGAAACATCCATCACCTAAGCTCTAGGACCAATACTTTTCGAGATAGCCTAGAAGCTTCCAGAACCTTGGCGAAATTGGTAGATTTCTCCGCCAAGTCAGGTATAAATACCGCAGCCCAACATGGAAGAGTTTTAGTTTTGTGAAGACAGTCAGTGAGTGAAGACGATTAGTTGTGACTGCTAGTTGTTCTCTGTCTGAGGTATTTGAGACCTGTGATTGGAAGCTATTTCTTATTGTATCTGACGAATTGTAGCTGTATAATTGTGATTGTTACAGCGGGAATTTCGTTTATCTAGTGAAGTTTTTACGAATAAAAGTCTTGTGTTCATTAAGTGGTTGCTTTATTCAACTCTCAATCAACACGAACCCGTGGAGCTCGGTACAATAGATTTATAATTAAGTTTCCCTTTTCAAAATAACCTTAAAATATTAAAAAAGTAGCTTTATCAAAAGCATTGGTTTATGTTTATATATACATACTGCTCACTACTCGTACACTAACCGAAGCTTATCAAGCTTTCATTATAGTAGTTGGCGTTTAAAATCTTTTTTTTTTTTTTTTTTTTTTTTGTAGAGATGTCTTTAAAATTTATTATTCGTTTCAAAAAAGGTCAGGCAATAAATGAAATTATTTCGTTTTTAGGAAGAATTCATACCATTATAAATTTTTTTTACTGTTTTATTCTATATCTTTCGCTGACAGGTAGTTGGTACGAATGACGGTATTTTGGATTCAACAACAAAAGCAAATCTGCTTAGATTAACAGGAAATGATTATTTTTATTCTGAGATTTCTTTTATGCGTTTTTCTATAAACTTTTAACAAAGAAATCAGAATTTAACATTTTATAAGTATATGATTGGTAAATGAAAGTTGCATTATGCATGCATTATATATTTATAAACTGAGTACCAAGCATGCTTGGGAACTAAACATTAGGCATTTCGAGTTAGACTAACCACCTAACTGGGACAAATGCTTCGTGGTGGCCTAGTTATTAGGGTATCGGCCTTCCATCCGGAAGGGTGGGGTTCCATTCCCAATGCCGCCAAACACCCACCGAGTACATGCGATATACGCGCTCGTAAAATCTGTGGAATCGAAAGTCCTGTGGTCAGTCGTTGAGCAGTTACCATGGGTGCAATGGTCTAGAGAAATTTACTCCCCCTTCAGATTAATGCCAAAATTGAGAGAGTAGATCCTCTAGTGCTGCCATCTATAGGAGGATTTGAAGACCAAAACTCGTACTTTCGCCTCTATGGTGCTCTGATTAAAACGAAAGAAGCTCCCAATCTACTTAAATTCGCATACCCAAGGCACAGCGAGCTTGGCTTGTCCAAGTGTCAGTAACAACAACAACAACTAAAACTGGTATGGGCTCTGTGGACCCTGTGGCCTACATGGGCTGTCATGCCATTGGTTTGTATATATGTAGATACAGTAATCCCCTCTTTAACATGGTACTCTTATAATGCAAATTCTTTTCCCTCATATATCACGTGTTTTCCACTGTGCTATAACACGTTATATTTCTTACCGTGAAATTTATAATGATTACAATCAATTATTATTCATACAGATAACATCAATTTCGCGTACGTTTACATATTATGACAATTATGTTCTCTCTGATAACATTAAATTATATTACATCATTGATCTTTGAACATTGTGCTAAAAAAATTCGTCAGGGGAACGTTTTTTCAGAAAGTTCCTACAGCGAATAAATATGTAATAAAACTGCTTTTCAGATTATTTGATTTATTTGAGCATAACTGTTTTTTAGTTACATTTGTATAAGTTTTTTAAGTTTTTTTTTATTTAAAATGTTCTCAATTTAAATTTTAATAAAATGCGCACAAGTTATTTATGCCTAACGCGTTATCCTATAACGCGGATCCAATATACCGTGTTATAGGGGAATTATTGTGTATATATATATATATATATATATATATATATATATATATATATATATATATATAATGAATGATGAAATAAATAAATAAATATAAATATGTATATATATATATATATACATACATTATCGTGTGCCAGCTTGGCTGGCAACATGGGGTGCGCTGCTCCACTTTTCCAACTGAACCCTATTTTGGTGTGGAGTCCGACTTCCTCAGTACACACATGCCTTAGGGACCTGTTTATAGGGTAGGCAACCATTCACACCTCATTCATACAAGAAAATGACAAAGACAGGATAGATAGAGAGAAAGAGAAAGTACATCCATGCCCGAACCGGGATTCGAACTCAGGACCTCTTTATCCGTAGTCAGGCACGCTGGCCACTAGACAAGTTGGTCGGCATTTATATGTATAATGCAGGAAAATACTTGACGGACTATATGATTTTACTTTTATTGAACAAAGATCAATTTATTTTGGCAGTTATATATATTACCAATCTTAAAATCTCTCACTTAAAGAATTTTGGTACTGTTCCATTTTATCCCCGCTTTTGATCATAAAGAAACAGCCTGTTTTTTTATGTAGAAGCGAAAATAATGTAACGTAAATACGATGATTTTATTGGCTCAAAATTTTATTTAAAATTAATGTATACTTAATCGAATTTTTTATGCACTATTTGACTAAAAATTAATAAACAGTGGTAAACAAGCAAAATACTAAACAAAGCTGAAGCTAGTTTCTGCAAAAGATTGCTTAATGATAATTTTGTCAGTTAAATGAAGCATTACGGTCAAAAATCACCAGGAACAAAAAACAACTAAATACAGCCAAAATTTAAATTTGTCTCTTCGAAAAAAAGGTACTTTTACATTACACTTACGCAATCGATCACCGATGCCATTGCTAAATACTTTCCGCCAGAAATAATTATTGGCGTTTAAATAAGTTTTATCAATAAGTGATTATATAAAATGTAAATAAAATGTTTGTATTATTTTTTATAAGTTTCTGAAAATGTAAGCATTTTTAAACAATGCATGAAGCAAATGGAACATTTATGATGATTTTTGATTTTTTTCTTTCCCGTCATGGCGATTATTAAAAGCGGGGGTGTAATGAAAAAGTACACCCCCGCACACCAGAATTTTTTTCTCAATTAATGTAAATGTAATTAATATATGCTTTCATAAATTCAATTAATCTCGATTATAATGGTTAAAAGATTCTATAACATTCCTTGTAGATGCATTGGCCTTGCAATCAATTAAAGCCCATTTTGCAAAGCTGCAAATTTTTATCCATTGATGATACGCTTCCTATTCATTTATATTCTCTCACAATTATGTGCTGTACACTCTAGTACATCATGTTCATCAATGTATTCCTTCCTATCCAATGAAGCGTCATTTCAGTCAAGGGACTGGAGTAATTATATGTTTACGGAAGTTTACCATATCCGACCGCACACAATGAGAGTGGGCGTCACCCCTGACCTCAGGAGATCCCAGCCAGTTACCATGACAACCGAGGGAAGCTTCCTCCTAAGTAGGTTTCTAGCGCACTTACCGTCCCTTGGTGATTGGGGGATTCATTAGAGTAATTATTCTGTTTACTTTGGCTTGATTGAAGAGTAAAGCTCAATTCAGTTAATAAATTTTCTGAAGAAGTTTTGGCTGTCGAAATTTAATCTAACTTTTCCAATGTGTCATGTAACCTATTTGAGAAATTATTTTTATGTGAGAGGTGTATTTTCAAAAATTAAAAGAAATAAAAGTTTGTAAATTTAAATGTTTGTCAAAAGACAATTAATTGGAAGTATAAAACAAATTCAGTCTTCACATCAAGAGGTATTAAATGGATTTTCAATTCAATTAAGTTGTTTTAAAATATAATAGAAAATTTTATCATAAGACAATTAAATGGCTGTAAAATGCATAAACTTAATCTTCAAATAAAAAGGTACTAAAAAAATGTCTTTAGAATTATATTCAATTGCTTAAAACATGAAATGGGATTAAAATAGATCATTTAATAATTTAGTATAGCCGACCGATGGCTGAGTGGTTAGCACTTGTTACTCCTGAGCTGTGGGTCCTGGGATCGAATCCCGGTTCGGGCATGGATGTTTCTTTCTTTCTCTGTGTTTCCCTATCTTTTTTCCGTGATGATGTATGAAAGTGGCCCACCTTATAAACGGATTTGTGGTGGTATGGCGCGGGTAACGCTATTCGCCTCCGTGACTTGGTTCACAGGTGCCCGCTGGGTAACGACAAATGAGTAGCAGTTTCTGGCCTTGTTGTGGCATAGGGTTCAACCCTCTTGTGCCGACCGTTGCAAAAAAATAATAATTTAGTATAAAATTATTTAGTATATATTTTAATTTTCGATATTATAATTAAATAATACCATGTTTTAATATTTTGCAAAATTCAAATATATATAGTTATATTTTATGCATCCTATTCTTTTCGTTCTTTATAATTATAAGAGTTGACATCTTCTGATTTGACTCACTATCAGTCAGTTCAATAGTTCGTGGGTTCGACTCCCTAGTCAAGCGTGAATTCATGATTCAGAATTCTTTCAGTGTCTGATAAAAGTAACTTGTACACAAAATGGGCAAAGTGACAAACGCAATTAATTTCTATTAATGCTTTGAAAGTTATGTATGGAAAAAGAATATCAAAAAAATAATTTTTTTTATTGATGAATGAAAAATATTCCTGAAATAAAGTGAGAATAATGATATAATTATTGATTATAGATTTTTAGAGAAACTTTCAATTTCGTTGTCCCATACATGAAAGGTTTCCAATTCCTCACGGCATCACTCTACGATTGATGAATTCAATAAATATAAAATGATAGGACTTGAGTTTGAGAAAGTATTATAAGCAGATAATTAAGTAAAATTATTCAGTACACATTCCTTATAAAATAAACATTTAAAAATCCAAGAAAATTTTCACTTATTTTTTTATATCTTATAAATTAATTTTTTCACTTCATTTGAAAAAAAATGTCTTCGAAATGGTTAATTTGTATTATTGGTACGCTTAACGGTTTTTTCATATTATAGCTGGTTTGGTCAAATTTTTTCAAACAACTGTAGGCAGCTATTCCTCAGTACTCAGTTGAAAGTATAATACTAAAAGAAAAATTGCAAAGTACAGGCGATCCCATTACTTGTTATTTTATTACTTTGAGCTCACCAGAGCCTAGTGATTAGTCACATCTCTTTAAAGTGAAAGTTTTCAGGTTCAATCCCAGTTACTGGAGAAAATTGTTGTTGTCCAAGAGTCGTAAGTAACAACAAGCCAATCTCGCTAGCCGAAGGCTATTTGAAATTAAGTCAGAAAGATGCGTTTTTCGTTTAAACAGAACAACACGAAGGTGAAAGTACTACTTTTGCTCTAAGGCACCTCCGATAGATAGCAGCACCAGAGCATCCACTCTTTCACTTTGACTTTGATCTGGGCCGAGCTGGCAGCCGAATGGTTAGCGCTCTTGCCTTCGGTTCAACAGTTCGTGGGTTCGAATCCCACCTTGGGCATGGATGTTTGTAGTGGTTCGGAATCCACTTTAAAAACCGTAAGTCCCGGTCTAATTAGCCTTCGTGTGCAAAAAATGACCGTTGAGCGACAAAGAAACCAAACTTGACTTTGATCTGGAGGGGGAGGAAATATTCACCAGAGCATTACACCCAATGTAACTGCTCAACGACCGACTACAGGACATCCAGGACCGGAAGGCCCTAACCACTAGGATATCATGATTTCCCTTTTATAAATAAAGAATATTATCACACTCAATAAAAAATTTAACTTAAGATTTTGTTTGCATTTTTGTAAAATTTGGAAATATAGAAAATACCTATATTAATTATGGATTTTTACAATATAAAATTTCAATCTGTAATATTACGTTTAGATAAACGATATTTCTGTATCTTTAATTTAATGCCTTTAAATTTCAAACATGAGTTCGATGATCATCCTTACTAAAGGTTGAAAAATTGCTTGTAGTTCACTGATTTGTTTTCTATCTAATTATTATTTTTTTCTAATAAAAATATTTTATTTTGTTATTTTTTCATACCTTAATTAAAAAGAAATTGGTTGAAAAATTCTCGCAAATGTGTGTGTGTGTGTCATCCATTTTTTAATATAAATCACCCTTTGTACTTTACTATTAATCTGGAAAAGATTATTTTAAGAAAGCGAAATATCTGATTTATTCCAAAGTTTTGTTTAAGTTTAATAGAATGAAATGTCTAAGCATTTTATTCAACTTTTTTCGCTACTTAATATTTAATAAAATATCCTTCGGTGTTTTGTCTGAAAACTAAAATTAATTGTTTTCTTTCCTCACATTAAACATTCGAAATTCTTCTCATTCTTAGCAATCCTGTTCACCGGCCATAACTATTTTTCTTTTTATTTCTGTTTTCACTCGTAAAAAATATTTAAACATTTCTCATAAGTTATTGCTCTCGAATTATTATCTCAAACATATCAGAATATATGCAGTAATATTCTGCCATTTTACAGAATTTCGTTTAATATAAAAGATTTTCCACAACTTTGGAACGAAAAAATTATTTCCTCATCCTTCGCAACTTAAAAGTTTAATTAAGATCCCTTTTTCAATTCAACGAGAAGCTTTACTTCTTCGATGTAACTCTTTCAATGTTTTACAGAATATTTAAAGTTTTTTAATGTATTTTGGGTGAAACGAAAAATGTTCTAAACTTAGTAAGAACTTCTTTTTTGCGCGAAAGAATTTCCTTCGGTTGTTTCGTTTAAATCGAAAATTTCTTTTCTTTAACACGCAGAAAAATTTCATATGCTTGTTTCTTTTATTTCATGGATTTTATAGACAGTGAATAGCATTATTTGAAAACTTTTATTTATAGGAATGATACAATATTATATACATAATAATTCCATTAAATAATGAAATTGCACTTAGCAAACACATTTATTGCTAAGAACAACTTATTAAGCTTCTAATAAGTTTAGAGCTATAAGAAATTAATGAATAAGGCACTTAACACAATAAATGACATTGTCCATCTGTCTAATGATCTGTAGAGAGGTTGGGTCGGGTATCTGAGCATAGCAATCCTTGTAAGTTCAACACTGCTATAATTTATAAAAAAAAATAGTAATTGACATTCATAAGATGGTAGCCAAGTGGTTACTACTCTAGCCTTTGATACAACAGTTTATGGTTTCGTATCCCATTAAAGATTTGGATATTTATAATGTTTCGGAATCCATTTTTAACTGTAAGTCCCTGTTTAGAGTTATCACTCACGTGCAAGAAATTTCTGTAAAACGACAAATGTAATGATTGGAAAATGGTGGCTTGTCAATCGTTCAGTTAGGCGTTTTAATTGGCCAAATGGTTTCACTTATAAAGGAAAATGGGGACTAGAACAATAGTTCAAACACGTTATGTATCAAAGTCCATTGACAATAGTAAAAACATCTCTTCATCCTATTGAATTCTTGTCTCACGAAGACCTCAAAAATGGTTTCATAGGTTCTAAGGTATCAGAAATGTAACGTTTACAACTCAACAAAGTAATCAAGATATATATCCAATGGTGCTTTTTCCGCAATCCCTGATTATGGGCCAATTTGACGATATTAAATGTATATTGTTTGTTGCACCAGCATGCCCCAGTACCTAACTTATCACCCCAGTAATTTAGTACCCCAGTAACCAGTTTGTTGTTCCAGTACCTAATCCTGAGTTGGGATCTACCAGTTAGATAGAAGCAGGTAGATGGAGTCTTCGTGATTTTGAAGCAGGGTCCGAGCAGAAGACCCCCAATACTTGGTCTATCACCCCCAGAGGGTATCGTTTCAGTGCCTGGAGAGCCCTAGGCACTCAAGGATATGTTCAGGCGAAGCCTGCTCGGTAGAACAGTTGGTACAGGTTTCAAAGGTTCGGGAACCCTCAGAAAATTTTAGGGTTTTAAGGTGTCCACTTCGAAATCCTGCAAGAATAGTTTGTTCCTGGCGACTTAAGTCGGAAAAATTATGTTATATCATCTTCATCGTCAAAAGTCCATCTTTAACAAAACTATGGCTTCCGCTCTAACATTCCATGGTGCAGCAAATGTCATCGATCTGTTCTTTCCCACTCATTGCTCAACAGGTGGCAGGAATGAATTCTGAACTTTACCCTTCAAAGGGCATGGTCTTACTATTAGAACACCGTGACCACTCGTTATTAATGGGGGACTCGCTTCTCCCACGATCTATCAGTAAATCAATCTCCCACATATAAACCCAAACCATCAATATATGTAGGTATATCTATGTTTTTTTAGAATAAAATTTGTTGGAAAGCTAATTACTCACAGCTGTCGTATAATCCATCAAGCCAATTACTGAATTTGGAGATTTTCTTTGAGGATATACTTGTTTATCTAGTAGCCTGGATTTTTAATACGTCATAGAGATCGAGAATAATGAGAATTATGAAGAAAATCCTAATTTGGCAACTTAGTATTTTTTCGCCATCGCGAGGAAATCAAGAACATTTTGCTCCAATCTCGGATTTTATTAAAAATTTCTTGCAAGGATAGTTCGTCTGAATTTTTTTAGTGTGTTCTACAGATTTTTTGACCTTTTGCGTGCTTAAATTCCAGGTTGTGTTCTATTGCATCATTTTATATATAACTCTTTTTATTCTGTCTTAATTGCTTAAAGTAACTGCTTAAAAGTGTGTTGGCAGATCCTTTTTAATTTACTGTATGACATTTTTATTATTGATTGTATTAATAAAAAACATATTTTTAAATAAGCTGTTAATTTAATATATATATATATATATATATATATATATATATATATATATATGAAAAAATGCTTCTTTTTGCTAATATCATTTTTAAAGTTACTTGGAAATAATTAAATTGTATTTTATAATTTATTTTTACTTACTTTTTGTACATGTTCCTACCCTTGCGTTTCAATTCATGTTCCTATTTTTTTTTTTTTTTTTTTTTTTTTTTTTTTTTTAGAATTTATACTTACATTTTCGAAATTATTGTTCTTTTATTTTCCTTAATTATATTTACAAGTATAAAATTAATGTTCTTCTGAATTCTTTTTAAAATTCCTGATATTTCAAATATATATATTTACCCTTATTCTTATGTTAAAATTCATTATTTAGATACGTAAGCTTTTTTACAGAAATGAATTTATTACGTTGTGCAATTACGTCATCTTGTCAACATTTCCTAGTCGCCAAAAAAGTTTAGGAATTTCAATTTTGGATAATAAGGCAGCTGTGCCCAAAATTATAATCCTTTGATATTTATTTTCGTAATATAATCAGAAAACTTTGTTCGAAATTCCTGGTAACAAAATTTATTAGATATATTACTTAATTGGATAGCTTGGGTTGAGCTTATACACGTGAATTGAAGGGTGAAAAAAATCCATTTGTTTATCAATCGCAGATCATATCACAATTGTTTTCCAAGCACACTTACAGTAACTTCTCTTTTTTCTACGCATACATGTCATGTAGACAGACGATAAACCCAATTCAACTTTTGACTACCCTCTAATCAATACTGTCTAGTGTGGTCGTATGGATGTATGCAGAGCTAGGTTAGTATGGCTCCATAGATATAGGCAAAAATATGCTCATACGGCTAAATTAAATCCCTACCTTCCTGTATGCCTTTTTCCTCATCCCTTACCTAGCATATTTTAATTGATAAGGACTTTTCTGAATTTTAATGCTTGTATTTTATAATGTGTTCCTTTTATTTAGTTCTACCAACTGAAACCATTAAGCAAAACCAACAATCTTTTAATTCTTGGTCAAATCATAGGTTAAACTAGAAACCCCTCTGGAACACCAATGGTTGGATATATTTACTGATACGAATATTTAATCTGTATATGTGAGTGCAAGTTTCTGCAGCATAGCAGGTTTTGAAGGAGTTGGGTACCTAATTTGAAGCTTTTAAATCAGTGCATATCCTTCTCCGTTAGCCAATTTTTCCTCAAAAATACATATAGTTGTTGTTGTTTTCTAATAACACTTGGACAAGCCAAGCTCGCTATACCTTGGCTATGCGAATTAAGTCGGTTGGGAGCGTCTTTCATTTTTAATCACAGCACCATGAAGGTGAAAGTACGACTTTGTTCTACACACATGCCATAGGTACCCGTTTATAGGGTAGGCAATCATTCACACCTCATTCATACAAGGAAACAACAAGTACAGGATAGATAGAGTGAGACAGTACATCCATGTCCGAGCCGGGATTCGAACCCAGAACCTCCCTATCCGCAGTCAGACACGCTGACCACTAGACAAGTTGGGCGACATACATATAGTAAATTATGTTTTGACTGTCCAAATCCTAAATTTCTTATGATATTTATTCTTAAATTTATTGGAAATATACTTACTCTTTTGCTTCTTTCTCTGCTATACATTAACCCCCTGTCTATAGTCATTTGATAGCATGTCAGTCATGTGACAACAATAACATCGCTGTATCTGACTTTAACATTTATTTCTTAAACCTAATCGATATATGTATTTGTTATCTGAACTGTTTGTCTCAAAATAATGAAAATTTCGTTTCCTTACTTAATTTGAGTTGTCATTATGTTACAATGGTTCCCCGAATGTAGTCTATTTTGGGAAGCAGAAAAAAGTCATATGACTCCCAGAAAACTTCGCCCTGTCCCCTGTTGTCATCTTCCTGTTTTCTTCTTTTTGTGGAAGGTTTCCGGTCGGCTGAAGAGAGTGAACGTGTTTTTAAGCTGCTCTTCCTCTATGATTGAAATATGCGGTTTTCTTTGGAGTTGTGTTTATAGAGTTATATCATTTGATAGATCTCAAATTCAGCTCCAAAAGGATATTTTTTTCAAAAATATTGGTTAATTAGTGAATTAATTAACGATTTTTAAGTGTTGCACGTGTAACGAACTTCAAAAAATTTTCTAAGTCCCGTCCGAAAACCGGTCCCCACCGGAGGGGCTTCACCTAGCCAACGCAAAATCGTCTCCTTTCTACCGGGTCGAGGAGCGGAGAGCTGCCGCTAGGCTTAGATTCATCTTCCTGGTACCTCTGACAACGAGCGCACCACGTTAGATTAATTAAATACTTTAATTTGCGAATTATGAAGGACTTCCATCAACGGATTACTCTAGAACTGGTTGTAATTGACCACTGATTCTTATTCTACTACTGGGTGTACGGAGGACTAAATTAACAGTTACTTTGGACACTTACCGCATAATTTTAACATCATGGCCTCTAGAGAAAAATATTCTACTCGAAGCAAAGTTGTAAATTATGAAGAACTAAATACGTCTACGAGCTCAACTGATGCAGAAAATGGAGCTTCAATTATACATGATGACATTAACTCGCAAAGTAGAACTGTCAATTTAACAAAAGTCAACGACTTCTTCCTCAATAAGGTAGGGCATCACGAGGATAATGATGAAGTAAGATCTACGGCTTCTTCTATTGATCAAGATGTACTTATGCGTCCAGAGGATGAAGCGGATGATCTCTGCAAAAAATTCAAGAAGATTATCTGGAGTAAATCAGGTACCAAATACAACCTACCTCTACCTCTTAGGAAAGAAGCAGACAAAATAATTAATGCCATTAAACAACAATATTTTTCACAAAAAGTCATAAATTCCCCTACGCATAAGGAAAATACTACAGCTTTTAAGGATAAACTGGAAGAGATTAACTCAAGCCTAGAAGAAATTAAAATTCAAGGCCTAGAAACAAAATTACTCATCGAAAAAACATTAAGTATTACTCCAGAGAAAGAGCGACCCACTTACAGCCAAGTCCTCAGTGAAAGATTGCGAAAAGATAAAGAAGTCTCCCTCATTGTCAAGCCAGCAGAGGGAAAAACAACAAAAGAATTAAGATCCAACCTGGAGAAGATAGACTGCAATGTTAAACTAAAGAAAATAACATGGGGTAAATTCGTAACAAAAATATCTTGCCATAATGTCGAATCAAAGGAAACATTAAAGCAGCAGTTAGCAAAACACTCGATTGTGACAGAGGAGCCTTCCATAGCCACAAGAAAACTGATACTTCTCAACGTTCCTGAAAGAATAAATGATTGCAATATTGCTCAACATCTTTCTGAAGAAATATCTATAGAAGACATACCAAATAAAATAAAAATTATGGAGATCAAAGCACATCGTAAGAAAGACAACTTACAGCACTTTGTTGTGGAAGCTAACAAAGATCTTTATCATGCTCTGATCAAAAGAAAAACACTTTACTTTGGGCTACAGAAAACAATAGTTCGTGAATATAAAATCCTACGAAGATGCTATAATTGCCACGACTTTGGGCACATAGCCAATAGCTGTAGATCCTATCGCATATGCGGAAAATGCGGAGAACATCACAGTGAACTAGCCTGCAAAACTAAAACGCTATGCTGTATTAATTGCAGAGAATCTAATAAACGAGGAGAAAATTTCTCAACCAGCCATGCAGCCTTTTCCACACAATGCTTAACATACAGAAGTTTACTTCGAAGAAAATGAAGCATATACAGCAATCATCTGTAGCTCAAAAGTCAAGACTCGGAACTACTCCATTTAAGGAAAACCCTGGAACAGGTATTATTAAATTTACACAAATAAATCTGCAAAAAGCTAAAGCGGCAACATCTCAACTTACTACTTTCATCGATCAACATAATGTAGATATAATAGGAATCCAAGAGCCGCATACTGTTAAAGGTAATATTCCGGGTTTCCCTCAAGCATGGAATTTTAATTATTCGTCAAACATTGATTTTTATCCTAGAGCAGCTACTGTTAGTACAAACAATGACTGGAATTGGATCAACATTCATGCTACAAGAGATGTCGCTGCAAATCTTCTTAATTTTAAAGATTTAGAACTATGCATCATTACAGCTTACGCATCACCACTAGAAGACTTAGAAGACACCTTGAACATCATCCAGAACCTCTTGACTACCTACAAGCATCTCCCCACAGTTATTATGGGAGATTTTAACAGTCATAATATTATTTGGGGTTATACCAGCAATGATGGAAGAGGTATAAAAATGGAGGATTTCATAGCCTCAAACAACTTAATTATTGCTAATACCTTTGGATGTCCACCTACATTTGTGACAAATCAAGGAAAAGGTTGGCCAGATCTCACATTGTACACGGGAGCAAACTTTATATCAATTGAAGATTGGAAGGTAGAAGATGAACTTTCCTGCTCTGACCACCTCTACATTACCTTTACAATCAAGACTGATACTACTGTAATTACAAACCGAAGATACAAAACAAACTGCAGATTGAAAGCTTTTCAAAATCGAATTAGACCCTATCTTCTCTTGGAAATTCCAAAAATCCAGAATGCAAAAAACAGAGAAGAACTCGAATATATAGTCGAAGACATTAATAGCAATATTATTAAAGCCTGTGATGAGACATTAAAAATAAAAATTGCTAAGCCGAAAACTAATATAAACTGGTGGACTTCTACATTAAGGCAGATGCGTCAAAAAGTCAAAGCTTTGCGAAGACGCATGAAATCAACCCCTGAACCAGCAAGAGGATTAGCACTTCAAGCTTATAAAAAAGAACTGGCTATTTATAAGCGCTCAATCCAAGAAGCCAAGTTAAGTAGTTGGCGCAAATTCTGCACCAATAACAAGGAAGTATATGGCACACTACAGAAGCTCGCTATGGGCAAAACATTCAAGCCAACTCTCTTAACAGATAATGGTACAGGTCCACAGCGGAAAAGACAAGTCATAGCGGAGGATATTATAAACAAAATAATGACTTCTTGTTTTCCTGAAGATAACACCGAAGAAGATACACCCCACCAAAAACAAATTCGAAATTCCCCAACATTAAATACTACTCCAAATGACCAATGGTTCACAAAACAAGAAGTCACTCACGCCATTAGAAGACTTAAAACAGGAAAGGCTCCGGGACCGGATGGTATAGATAATGCTCTTGTCAAGGCTATTCACTATGCTGCACCATCACTCTTTAATACACTATTTAATAGGTGCTTGGAACTACACTGCTTTCCCAGTACTTATAAAAAAGGCCAAATCATATTTTTTCTAAAAAATGGGAAAAATCCAAATCAACCTGGATCCTACAGACCTATCTGTCTTCTGCCGGCAATAGGTAAGGTATTGGAAAAATTGCTGGTAGAAAGAACGAGTTACCATCTCGAAAATAATAAGAAGCTGAGCGAATTACAGTTTGGATTTCGAGCTAATAAATCAACAGAGCATGCTTTGAAAAACCTGATAAAAAAGATCGAAGAAAATAAGAACAGAGGACACTACACAGTAGTAATCAGCCTAGATCTCAAAGGCGCTTTTGACTCAATCTGGTGGCCAGGAGTACTAGATAAAATGGCCAAGCTTAACTGTCCCAACAATTTATTTAAGATGTGGGCACACTTTCTCACCGATAGAAAGAGTTTAATTAAACACGATGGAGGTTTTGTACTACACCAACATAACAGGGGTTGTCCGCAGGGATCCTGTGGGGGACCATTGCTTTGGAACATATACTTTAATGATTTCCTTCTCCAGAAATGGCCAAATAACACATCATTGCAAGCATTTGCCGATGATGCACTGCTCATTGTTTCAGCAAAAACAAAAGAGCAGTTAAAGCTAACAGCCAATATTGCACTCGCACAATTTGAAGATTTGTGTAAGGAACATAAATTAATTATAGCCCATGAAAAAACTCAAGCCATCTTTTTTGGCAGCGGCAAAAAATGCTTAAAATCATATCCGAAGATTGAAATTTGTGGAAGAAGCATTAAAAAAGTTAAGGAAATGAAATATTTAGGAGTAATTCTTGATTGCAAACTATCATGGCTCCCTCACATCAGGCAACAAAAGATAAAGACTATAGCTATTGTAAACAGCCTAAGACGAACAACGAATAGAAACTGGGGTGTAAATACCAGAATCCTTAAAATTTGGTATAAAACCATTATTGAAAGAATGATATGCTATGGATCAGCAGTCTGGGCGGAACCAATGACAAGCAGAAAAGTCAGACAACTATCTAGTTTGCAGAGACATTTCACCTTAAGTATCACTAGATGTTTCCGCACGACTTCTACGGCAGCATTAAACATCTTGGCAGGAGTCTTTCCATTACATTTAATGGTTCAACTAGAAGCTGCTAAATCTAACATTTTCCAACATCAAGAAAAAATCACTTTCCTGGATGCAATTTATAACCCAGATGACTTTGAAATTCCCTTCAAAGCATTATTCCACCCAGCAACACAGATGGAAGGGATAATGGTTCACACTTCGAATCCTACACAGTGCCAAGGCACTCACCAACACTTTTTCACCGATGGTTCAAAAATAGAAGGCCAAGTGGGAGCAGCTTTCTGCATTTTCGAAAATGGACAGGAGAGTGGTTATTGGCAGGGACAATTAAGAGAAGCTAACAGTGTTTTCCAAGCAGAATTGGTTGCGATTGATAAAGCATTAAAATATATAGCCGACAATAATTTATACAAGGCAGTGATTTGGTCAGACAGCCAATCAGCTCTTTTGGGAATATTTAATCCATATCACAGAAGCCCACTGATTCAGGACATCCAGAATCGCCTCAGGACATTTAGCAATAGATGGCAAATTTGTCTTCACTGGATCAAGGCTCATGCTGGACATACTGGTAATGAAAGAGCTGACATACTGGCAAAGCAAGCTGCCAAAGCATGCTCAAACATGCCAAAAATTGAATTAAAATGGCCCAAATCATACTTGATTTCTAAATTACGTAACCATTTACTAATGGCCTGGCAACAAGAATGGAATGAGGCAGAACAAGGTAGATGGACATACAGCCTTAAACCCTCTGTCTCTCTTGATTTCCTTGTCAAGGACCACAAAGAAGCACAGTTTCTTTCTGGACATACTCCAACACCGGAGTATCTCAATAAAAGGGGCATGGCTCCAAATAGTGCTTGTTCATGCGGTCAGGTTGGGACCATTGTTCATTATATGTTTGAATGTGATTTCACAAAACAATGGCACCTAAAAGCGCCTAAAAACTCGGAAGAACTTACTCCGTTTCTCCGCTATGCTAGCAAAACTCCTTCTCTTCTGCATAAGATAAAAAACATAATCTCCTTTATCTATGAAAAAGGATCCGAACTCTGTAAGGATAATGCCATAACTGAGCAACGGATTTCATCATAAGAACAGTTTGGTAAAGGGTAAAAATTATTGTAAGGTATTTCTCCACTTTTTGTCATAAAATATTAATAGGTATTGTATTTGTTTAGAAATTAATTTTTATTATTTTGATAATAATAATTATTCAGATTAAGGTGTTGAAAAATATTGATTGACTCGGCACAATGTAATGTGCAATATTAAATATCCTAGCAAAGTTTATCAATTAGTAATTTTAATGTCTAATTTTGCATTATATTTCCTAAACATTGTAAACCATTATAAACTGTGAACAGACAATGCAGGTTTTTTATGTGATAAAATAATGCATTGTAATATTTCACAATTAGTATATGTTTTATTTATGTATATACTATCAATGTATTGCATATATTTGCGCATTTTCTATTACAATCTTTATATGGTACGTCAAGTCATATATCATTTCCTCTATCTAACCACTATGTATAAAACTAGGGGTTAATATTCAAATTTGCTTTGAGTATTCAGAAATACCCTATTTAGCAATTTTAGTGCAATATATGTTCATTATTATTTCTAGTAATGTTAGAATGTCTATAAAATATTTTGCTGTGTATTTTATTCACTTTTTTAAGCCATTTTTATTATTCATTGTATTGTAATTATATTTTGTTCAATAATTTTCTTAATCGTACTAACTATAGTGCACAGACTGAGCTGCTGCAAAATATTAACTGAATCAGCAGATTGCAATCTGTAATACTTTAAATATTCTACTGTTTATCACTTACAGCAAATGTTAAATGTTCAACAGGATACCTTTCATGCATATTTAAACTTAACTATTAGTATATATTTGCTCTTTTTCTAATACAATCTTGTCATGTAATATAATACGTCATGTGATAATATGATACGTCATGTGATATAACACTTCCCTCTATCTAACCACTATATATAAAACTGGGGTTTATATTGAAGCTTGCTTTGAGTCTTCAGAAATACTTTATTTAGCAATTTTAGTGCAATATATGTTCATTATTATTTCTAGTAATGTTAGAGTGTCTGTAAAATATTTTGCTATATATTTTATTCATTTTTAAGCCTTTTTATTATTTATTGTATTGTAATTATATTTTGCTCAATAATTTTCTTAATCGTGGTAACTACAATGCACAGACTGAACAGCTGCAAAATATTAACTGAATCAGCAGACTGTAATCTGTTATACTTTAAATATTCTACAGTTATCACCTACAGCAAATGTTAAATGTTCAATAGGATACCATTCATGCATATGTAATCTTAACTATCTGCGTGTAGACAATGTAGTCCTTTGGTATTGCGAAAAATGCAATGTTAAATTAAAGGACCCAGTTAAAGCATGAGAGAGTTACTAGTACTTATTGAAAATCTCTCTCTGTCCCAATTATTTGCTCTTTTTATACTCTTCTACTTAAACTTAATTATATTGCTTGCATATTTGTGTTATAAACTACTTATATCGTCTGCTATGACCATCATAAAGATAATTAATTTGTATCTTTACCAGAGTTACTTGGAGTGTTAGGATAATCTATCTTCACAATTTTATAGCAATATTTAACTCATGTCATCGCCCATAGTGAAAATTTTGTAAATGTTTTGTTGTTGCTGTTATTTTTCTGTCAAATTATTAATTTCAAATATTAGAGACCTATTGAAATTCAATTTTGTTATCAAATTTCGTGACAATTCTGTCACACCAGATGTATTACGTGATGGAGCTATACCTGATAACCTAAGGTACAGACCAGGTGTTCCACTGCGTATGTCTATGTCTATGTTTTCTTTTTGTTGAAAGAGGTTATTTGCATAGCTTAAATGTTTGCTGGGGGGGCTGCTTATGATCGATATAAGATTAATCGATATGCTTCAGCTGTCAGCACCATATTTCTGCTTGGCGTCAACTATTTAATCATCTTTGCGGGACTCGGAGATGTTTATCTTTCCAAGGAAGAATATTCTTTTCATTAAAGCTTCTCTTCGGAAACATTCAAAACTGCTTCAAAGTAATTTATTCGTGATCTCTTGAATGTTTTGGATTTTCAGAAAATGTTTACGTATCTTTTCAAAGTATTTCTCTTCAAATGCAACGAACTTTCTTTTGTAGATGTCAGAAAAATATTTACTTGTAAACAAAATGTGAAATGCTGTCAAAATGAATCTAAATAGGGTCTAGAGTCATAATTTTCGGCGAACTTCATGAAAATAATTTGTTATGTTACTGAAAGATATAACATTATTTAATTTAAAATACTAGATACATATACATTATTTTTGATTCGTATACAATAAGATTTTTGTTGAGTTGTTGTGGTAGTAAGAAATTGTGCTGTTATTATGTAATTTTTATAGGATAGTTTATATACATAAATCCTCTTTTAATAATTTAGTTACAGTTGACTTAAATGTATTTAAAATATTCATATATAATCATAACAAAATAACATTTTTCATTTCTCTATAAGCAAAAGGGGACAAATTTTGTAAACTCAAATTTGAAATAAAACATTTGCCTCTTTATCACCAAATTTACAGATTCTTATTCATTTTATTATTAATAGCAAACCCTATCGCGAAATTCGATGACATATTTCTTCAGAATGCTTTGCCTAGTTATTAGCTGAAACGTTAGCGCTCTGGTTTTCAATTCAACACTTATGAGTCAATTTCTACTTTGAGTGTGCATGTTTTTACTGATTCGCAAATTAGTTTAGTACGCAAATTAGATAGCTTTAGTACTATAATACTTGTGTCAGGAACTAAATTAAAATAATATTTTTTACTTTAAATTCAACGTTTTTGTAATGCTTTTAATCTACTATGAACTACAAGTAACCAATTCAGCAATTAACAAAACGATACTAATTTATGTACTTTAATTTTTTTAATATACCTTTATTTCTTTGCGACGATAAACAATTATTCAATATTTATTTCAACGGATAAGAAACTATAAATCTTTGATATATTTATACCATGGGCGAAATACGAAAGCACAGAGTTAAACAAAATAAAAAAGAACTCTAATGGTATTGTGAAATTTACTCTAAATTGGCTTACGCAACCTAAATTGAAATTTCCTAAATTTGGTCACGATATGAGTTCCTATTTCTCTTACGTTATTGTAAACTTTACTCAAGGGATCTACATTTTAATTGACAACTTCATGCATTCTGAGGGTTGAGCATTAATTCGGATCTTCAACATCAGATTAAAGCCCTTAAAATAAGGAGCTGATTAAAAACCTTTTATTTGGTTACATTGACACTACTATTCGATCGTGAATATTATGTACACTATCTATCAGTAAGTGTAAGTATGTAGACACCTGTGATTAAAGCAGTGTCACAAATTATTCATATTCAATAGTTGGTAGAGACTCCACCTGTTGATTTAAAAGACTCAACCCTCCTGTACATACATTCCTGGAGTGTTTAGAATAAGAACAGTAACTTATCGTCTGCGGCACAACTATGAAAACCTAGCAAGCAAATGTGCCTCCTTAGAGATGATATTTATTAAAACAGCCCCGAAGGCTTGTTGAAATTATTGGAGTAGTGGAATATCGGTTTGATGAAGATTCTCCAAATGTCTTTGGACAACTTTCGTTGGTTTTTATCTCTTGATTTCGTGAGTGTGTCGGGTCACAAAATCCATTATGACAATTCACCGCTCACCTTCCACGTCTTAATCACAAAAATATACAGTCGTTTTTGGAATGCTTACCACACTAGATATGTCCCTTTAGGATAGACAATTTCTATGATATTCGACTATGACGCATTTCTTGAAGTTAGACATCTCTGAATTTCATGGCATTTTGCATGCTACAAATGACACACTGTTTCCTTCACGGTATTTAAGTACAGAAGATCTAGCCGTACCGTATCTAGCCAGGATCAAGGCAGCAGATATACTCTTTTGCATGGATGCCCAAATACTTTATGGATTGTGTATAAGTGGATCATTTCTGTACTAGGACTAATACAATGCAAAACTGTGCTTTTTAAATTTAAATTAAAAATGACGATTTAAAACAGAGCTGATATCTGCTTTTTGATATATATAATGGGAAAGTGATGAAACGTTTCTGCTTGTACATGCTTATGTGTGCATTGGAAAGTTTTCTCAATTTCCTTTGCGCCACGCTAATATTTTATTTTCCATTGAAAATGAAAAATCCTTTGAAAAGGAATAAAGTAATAGATGCTTAAAAAACCTTACAAAATCTCATTTATTAAATTTTTGGTCAAATGACGACTGATTGTGCTTTACTCGTGAAATGAGTAAGTTCGTATATTTCTTTCACAATTATTTTTTTCCTACGGTGGGCACACTTGGGTGACGAACCCTATGCCACAACAAGGCCAGAGACTGCTACTCATTTGTCGTTACCCAGCGGGCACCTCTGAACCAAGTCACGGAGGCGAGTAGCGTTACCCGCGCCATACCACCACAAACCCGTTTATAGGGCGGGCCACATTCATACAACATCACAGAAGAAAGGACAGAGAAACACAAAGAGAACAGAGAAAGAAGGTAAAATCCATGCCCGAACCGGGATTCAAACCCAGGACCCATAGCTCAGGAGTCAGAAACGCTAACCACTCAGCTATCGGTCGGCTCTTTCACAATTATTGAAAAACAGATTTTCGGGATCATTTTTTCTAGTTTCTGCAAATGTTTTAAAATGTAGTTTTACGTATGAAAGATTTTAGGATATAATTAGTGGCCTCTTACTAGAACGTTCTAAATTTTATATAAGCTGGCTAGATAACCTTTATCGACCTTTTTATTTTCATTTTACGTCAATCAACATGAAACATCATTTGACTTATTTACGTTTTATTTTTTTTAATTAAATTAACATTTTTTTTTAATATTTATGGTGCTTGTTTAAAAGGAATTTGATTTCTCCATAACATTTATAGTTAGTTCAACTTTGATGTGATGATATAAAAATGTCATCTTTTATAAGACAGCTTTTGATAGAAAAAAATAGCCTATAATTGCTATAATAGCCTATAATCCATGATGCATGATTAAATGTGCAATACAGTCTGGTTAGCAAACTTAATAAAATTGTTCTAATAACTGCGCAATTACAAGGAAAGGAGTAAATCATTTGGGCTTTTTATGTTTTGAAATATTTGTTTTTCTAGACAAATTCAAAATTATGATGTGTATGATAAAGTACGATTATTTTTTCTCGCCAAGTCTGAACAGTGAGTACGTTGTTAAAATGTCCACTTAATAGAACAGATGAAAGAAATGGCTTATCACTTAAAATAATTAGAATATTTACAAATTTTTCATCTTCTTTACTGAATAGAGATAGGATATTCAACTAAGCGAAAAAAAGTCACCAAATTAATTATTTTGCTAGTTTATTCTATCATTCAATAGTTTATTTTTGCCATCCAACTTGTCTAGTGGTCAGCGTACCTGACTGCGGACAAGGAGATCCTGGGTTTGAATCCTGGTTCGGGCATGGATATACTTTCTCTCTATATATCCTGTCTTTGTCCTTTCCTTGTATGAATGGGTTGGAAATGGTTGCCTACCCTATAAACGGGTCCCTATGGCATGTGTGTACTGAGGAAGTCGGACTCCATACTACTGAGGAAGTCGGACTGGCACACGACAACAACAACAATAGTTTATCTTGTCTGTTTTGCTTTCTTAGGGCTAACTCTGTATTTTAGAAAACTCATACTTTTCTTCATTAGACTAGTTAAAATAGATCAATACAAATTCAAATATATTTGCTGATTACCTATCTAAGCTGAAAGTATTTTTATAAATGTTCTCATGTATGTGTAATTTCTTAAGAAATATCAATACTTGGTATTTATTTTAACCATGCCTTCTAGAAAAAGGCCATAAAAATATTTATCTTGAATATACAGTTAACATTTTCTGGAATGGGGTATTTCTATACGCTAGAAGGGAAATATCTTTCTTGGCTTCTCTATGAGCACATACAACTTCATTATATAGAAGGCACGCGTTATACAAGGAAGGAAATAAGTAAAACGTTTTTATCAGTAGAATAGCTTTCTGAGTTGACGAGTACAGATCTACATGCCTTTATTTAAGAATATCGATATTACCTTTTGCCCATCTATAACAGACTAGACTTTCTTGGAATACATGTCGAGTTTATTGTTAGTAAATTATACGATACAAACTAAAGAGCTTTTACATAAATAACTTACATACATCCGAAATAGTTATCGTATCTACATTTCCTCCACGAAAAATCACTTAATATTAATGTTCTAACTAGTTGTAATTTCCCTGGTGACAGCGTCCACGAATTATTTCCGACCCAAATGAGACACAAGACACGTCAGATTTCAGTATCTGCACGTGCGGAAAACGCTCTTCCGTGTCCATTTCCTACAATTCCAAAAATCTAATATCCTGAGCACATCATGAATACGTGATGAGACTGCTGTGGGATCGAATTCGTCGGGAATCGACTTATTCAGAAAACGGCATTTATTCTTGGCGACAAGCGTGTGATCTACAAAACAGAACTAATAGGGAAACGGAGAGCATTGTTTCAATTTCCATTCTAACAAGATTCTGCGCTCGCCAAGAATATCAATGAGACACGCCTCTTTGACGTGACGTCAGGCAGGGAGGCTGAAGAATCGGGCTTTCGATGTCTACATACGTGAATGTAATGATGTTGTTACTTGATTTTCGGGATGTGATTAAGGTGCAATTAGTTTCGTATTCTAAAATAGAACGGCATAAAATTCTTTAATTCTGATTAATGAAATGTATAAAGAAATAGCTGATAAGAAGTTATATTTTTTATTTTTATTTTTAGAAATATGTAACAAGTGCTTAAAAAATGATGCATGATGTTATATTGAATAAATCTGAAATATTTCGCAAAATAAATTTAATAATATATAGGGTGATCTTTTTTAAAGTGACAATGTTTGGAGCGTAATGTAGCGTGATCTATAAGCCGAAACCACACCAAACTTGGTATTTAGACTAATCAAAAACATGGAAAAAAATTTTTTTGGTTCCAAATATTACCGCTAGAGTACTTTGTGGCGCTGTTGTAGTTTACACTAACGCCATGTAGCATAAAACACGGGTATCAAAGCGAAATGCAATTGTTGTGCGATGACAGTGGCAGTAATAGGGGCTATAAAAGCAAATAGTAGGCAGTTCCGACAAATTTTCTCAGCTGAAGTAAACGAGCTCCAGTAACCATGCCTCTCACGTTACCGGAACGTGCGTTTATGTTGGTGGAATATCAAATTTGTCTATTCTATAGGACAACATAACGAAGTCAGTGCGGAATATTCCTCGTGATATGATATGTACGGCTGTGGAGAACGTTGTGCGCAAAATGCAAGGGGTTATTTCTGAGAACGGTGCTCACATGGAATGTGGTCTAACTCCTCACCGAGGAAGTTAATGTTTTAAATATACATTAATAATTTAATAGTGTAATTGTATGTGTTAGTATTTTCCTTTTCTCACATTTTATACATTGTAAAGCGCCACAAAATGCCCTAGCGGCGATTTTATGGACTAAAATGTTTTTCCACAGAATCCTTTTTCCCGTGTCTTAAATAGTCTTAATACCAATTTTGCCCCCAATTCGACTATTAGATCGTGCTACAGGGCGCTCCAAGCACTCACTTTAAAAAAATGATCACCCTGTATATATGTACTGCCACCGCCGACCGATGCTGAGTGGTTAGCGCTCCTGACTCTTGAGCTGTGGGTCCCGAGTTCGAAATCCGGTTCGAGCATGGATGTTACTTTCTTTCTCTGTTTTGTTGTCCTTTCCTCTATGATGATGTATGAATGTGTCTCACCCTATAAACGGGTTTGTGGTGGTATGGCGTACGCGCAACGCTATTTGCCTCCGTGACTTGGTTCACAGGTGCCCGCTGGATAACGGCAAATGAGTAGCGGTTTCTGGCCTTGTTGTGGCATAGGGTTCGTCGCCAAAGTGCTCGCCGTTGGAAAAAATGTACAGCTACTTCATGATAATTCCCATAAATAACGATTATATTAGGTCTATCGGAGACTTCTGTCCATTGATTGATGCTGTTAGACTCGTGTTAGAACAAGACCTTTTTCTTACAACATCGGAGATCGCAGGTAGCCCAATTCAACTCAGCAAACTATTTCGGATAATATTCGGAATGTAGAACTGGTATGAAAATATTCAAACTGGGTGTCACATGGATTTAATCCAAAGTATTTTGATGATTGTGTCATCCGAGGCTGTTCTTAAGAAACTTCAGACCTTCTTGAACCGGATGATAACTAGAGGTGAAAAGTCGATTGCAACTACGAAAACATCGCATATGGAAAGGCATACTGTACTGAAAACCTAGCCCTGACAAATCTAAAACAAATTTGACACTGATTAAGAGATTGTTGTGCATATGGTGAGACATTTGAGGAGCAATGCATTATCAGCATTAAAAACTGAACGAAAAGCTCGGTTCAGAAAAGTATTGTCAGGAACAGGATAATTTAATGGGGAACAATGCAAAAGAAAAAGAGGACAGCGATGTCCAAAAAAAAGATCAAGAAAAAAAGTTAATTGAAAAATTTCAGAACTAAACTGGGAAATTCTGTCCCATACACCATCTTGGCCAGACTTATCACCCTCCAACTATCACGTGTTTTTGTCCTTGACAGAATTCTTTGAAGGGCAAAAAAATCGAAAATTATGAAGATATCAATCAAGCAGTTTCAATTTTTCGCATGGAAAGATGAAACATCTTTCAAAAATGGGATAATGAAAATTTCTCTCACAATGGCAAGAAATTGTTAATAATAATGGCAATTATATTTTAAAATATATTGTTATAAGAAAAATTTGTATATCGTTTTATTCCAAAAATGGGCAAATATTTACAGTGTGACCTGATATATTTGAAGTGGCTGGTGTTGGTTAAGGCGTTCGGAGATACAACGTGTTAACTTATAACGACTGAAGGAATGTTAAATATTCTGTGGTTGCAATATCGTCCATGTGAAATGATACCTCTAGAGGCTTTCATGCCTAGTCTGAAGCTCTTCTGTTTGGTCCTTATTTCTATATTAAGAAGACCCACTCATTTTTGGGGCGACGATGATACACCCATTGGATGCCCCATTATATAAGTTGCCATTACTTGAGTTCCTTGTAGTGCTTAAAAGTGGAAATCATATATCAACAGGGCATTGGACATAATATTTTATGTTATATTCGTATATGCAACTGATGCATGTATCAGTTGCATATACGTATATAAAATAAAATCTTATATCCATTGCTATCAGGCGGACATCATATATCAGCTGGGCATTGCAAATAATATTTTATGTTGTTTACAGTATAAGCAACTGATGCTTAGTTTTCATAAATTTAATCAATATGTCTGCTAATCACTGGATAAGTTACAATTGCAAATATGTTTAAAAATGAGGCTATAATTTACCTCGTGAAATTTGGATCCAATAAATGCACAACCATAAATTAGAAAAACGACATTTTATGTTCCATTGGTTCAGAAAATTGCATAAATTATATGTTTTCTTAAGCAAATTCTTAAAGGTTAAAAATTGATTATTTATTATCAAGATTGTCTCAAATATTTTCACATCTGGGTTTCTTGTTCAACTAAATTAAAAAATATAATTATTAGCAAATCGGGCCGTAATCTGTACATTTTTCATAAAGTTTAAGACAAAAAAAATCTCAGTTTTGCAACTATGTATATATATTTCAATTAAGAAATAGTTATTAATATAAATAACATTTGTAGCATATTGAAATTATATGAAATTATTACATGCTTATTTCAAGAAGCAGGAAACATAAGAATAAGCTCAACTGATGCATCTACAATCACAATCGCAAATGTTTGAATCATGTTTTGCTTTAATTGGAAATAATAATTTTAACTAAGTTCGTTGTCTCATTTTTGCTCTTTAACACATGGAATTTCCCGGATGTACCTTTGGATTGGCAAAAAATTTGACGATAAATAGTAGCGAATATATGTATATATATTGTTACAAATTAATAAATAATGATTATATTTGTCTTAAAATATCTCAGACAGATCTGAAATTCTCACATTTTGGGCAAAAATTGCGGTATTTGACGTGTTGTAGTTTAAAAGCGGATTTCCTAATGATTTGGCGACTTGGCGACAGTTCGCGATATTCTTGGCGACGATTGGCTGGATTCTTGGCGACTTGGTAAGAAAGCGATACTTCTGGAAACATCCATCACCTAAGCTCTAGGTCCAATATTTTTCGAGATAGCCTAGAAGTTTCCAGAACCTTGGCGAAATTGGTAGATTTCTCCGCCAAGTCAAGTATAAATACCGCAGCCCGACATGGAAGAGTCAGTTTTGTGAAGACAGACAGTGAGTGAAGGCGATTAGTTGTGACTGCTACTTGTTCTCTGTCTGAGGAATTTGAGACCTGTGATTGGAAGCTGTTTCTTATTATATCTGACGAATTGCAGCTGTATAATTGTGATTGTTGCAGCGGGAGTTTCGTTTATCTAGTGAAGTTTTTACGAATAAAAATCCTGTGTTCATTAAGTGGTTACTTTATTCAATTCTCAAGCGACACGAACCCATGAAGCTCGGTACATATATATATATATATATATATATATATATATATATATATATATATATATATATATATATATATATATATATATATATATATCTTATAACCTTGTTACTTACATTGCATTAACTAGCCTGGTTTTAGAGTTACCATATTGTTATTCACATTTCGGCGTCTATCTTGGCGTCAAAAAATCGCCAAAAAAATCTAGGGTTACCAATAAGTAAACTTTGTCCTGGCTTCGTTCTCACATTTTTGCAACTACTAAAGAAATCCCCCCTCGTTTTTGTTATTTGCATGCATGTCCATATTTTTCAGATTTTTTCTTTGTGGTATGCGACTTTTTACGAAAGTATTTTTATAATAATTCATGGAAGAATAATTTCACAACAAATTTCTACAATCAGAACTAACTATACTAAGCTGTTTTAAAATTTCATTAATTTACAAAACATAAGAATTTAATGTGAATAAGAGAATCGATGAGATAACATTAATTGCAATTGCAGTTTCAATATTTGCTTTAATCCATTGTGTTCTGGAAAAATTATTAAAAATATTTATCAAATATATTTATAAATTACGATCTCAAATTATGCACCTTTTGAATGTTATCTTTAAGAAAATCTTGTTTTTAAGAAAAATTAAACTTCCTATAATTTTACTTAAAAATATTATCATGTTATTTTTCTAATGTATAAATATGTTTTTGAATTTATATTATAGCGAGACAAAATACAACACTTTAATGCTCATATCTATAATAACTAAATGTAATATAATTTATTATAATCAACAAATTTAGTAAGAAATTCAATAATATTTAACTGATTTCAATTTAGTATTCTTAGCTATATCATTACTTTTATATTATTTTGTCTCCCTAAAAACACTTTTTTGTCCGTGAGGTCTAATTTGAGTTCGATTTACGTTTTTGAAGTTCCACAAATACTATTATATCCAATTAACTAGATGTAAAAGCGAAAACTACCGTAAAAATCGATGTGTCTAAAATTCCAAATAACACTAATCAAAAAAATAAAAATTAATAAACATTTTTGCTTGTCAATGATTTTATCTGTGAATTAAGTATTTTCTAACATTTAGCATATTTTTAAAAAAAAAACTATATTCAAAATGCGGTAGTTTCATTCTAAAATCATATGATTATAGATGTTTATCATATAAAAGTATGATAGATACAGTAATGTATGGTAGCATTTTTTCATCTAGTTCACCGTCAATTGTAAATTAAAACGCCAAAAATTTCTCAAAATATAATGCTTTCTTAAAATGTTAATAAAATTCTTTATTAATTTAATATAAAGAAAATGAGTTTGAAAAGATTTGTAGTATAATATACTGATGTTAGTTTGCCATGCCCTTTTACATTTGAAAAATGCAACTTGGATTGGTAAAATGTAAAGCAAAAAAGTAATGTTCACTTTATTTGTAATACTAAAACTAAATTTCAGTCTCTATTTAAAAAGTTAATTATGCTCTAGAATGAATAAATATATCTCTGTATGTATAAAATATAATGATAATATGATAATGATAACTTAAATCTTGATTTTGTGTTGAGGACATGAATTTCCAAAGAATTAGCAACCGAATCATTAGAACTGTCTTCGGTTTAACAGTTTATGGCCTCGATTACCGAAATGACCTTAAATATTTGTGATGATTCAGAACCCATTTTAAACTGTAAGTCTTGGTCTAATTAAACACCGTATGAAAAAGTGTCAATTCAGTTATAAATAAATCAAACCGAATATACTAAAATAAAATATGGCGAACATTACGCATTTGTTAACTAATTTTTAGAATAAATATTGGTCAACAAACGCGAGTATTTGTGTGGCTTTTGTTAAACTCGCATTGTTCATATGAAGAGTTTAATTTCTTTGCAAAAAATAGTAAACATTTCTGTGTTAGATATTTTTTTATTTGAATGTTTGCGCTCTCTTGTGCCCAAAATGCGTAACACAGAAAGTGTTTTAAAAAAGGAAGATGAGATTGAAATTCAATAACTGATTTCAGTTTCTCGGTATTTACAATTTTCATTATTATATTATATAATATAATATCTTAATAATATAATAATTTTATACTTTAATTAATAATATAATATTATATTTTTGGTAACAATTTCAAATAGAAACTATATAAAAGATAAAATTCCAATTAGTTATAGAATATTAGAAAATGAAAGAGAAAATTTATCTTAATTGATTGTTCCTTAATAGAAACGAACTTTTTTAAGATATGTTACTTTTTTTCACTTATTACTAAAAATGAGATAACTTCTATTCATAGGGTTTCTTAGAAACAGATATCTCTCGTATTTTAGAAACACGTGAAGAATAGAAAATTAAATTCCTCTTTTATTTTTTAACAACTATCCTTTGAACTTTTTTTACTAACTACTTTAAATAGATTTCTTCTAATGGCGGCTAAGGGAAAATAATGAGAGATTGAATTCAAAAGACATGAAAGGGTTCAGATTCATTAAGACTTGGAATCTCTGCTCATGAACGGTTCTTTCATCTCATGATTAGCTTCTTCAGCTCTCATTTTACCCTCTTTTTATCCTCATTAGTTCCAAAGGAGGAATTATTTGAGACATTCGAAGATTAAGTAATAAGGATTTTTAACGTTTATAGAAAACGCTGTTTCATTTCAGATATGAAACTGTTTTATTCATGAATATTCTTTTTTTGAAGCTTATGATATCATTTTTTAAATAAAATTTTGTTTGCATGTGTCAAACAAAATGTGCCACTCGGGAACTTCTAAGTCAAATATTACTATCTTTAGGCTTAACTGTTGCTACTTGGGAGAACTATAAGTTCTATTTTATACATTTTAAAAATGGTGCTCTTATTTAATGTCAGATTATAATATTTTTATGAATACAAAATATAAAGGAGAAAGAAATTAAGAATAAAATCCTACAGCATTTAACTTAAAACTATTCCATTGATTAACAAATAACAATTGATCTGTAAGAAAAAGTTTTTTCTAGAACAAAGAGGAAAGGAACACACAAAGGTGTACCCAGTAATAGTGGATCGCTTTGGTTTTATCAAATCTTATCACGAGAAAAATATTTGTTCGCCCCCACACAAATGAATACAAAATGGAAGAAATTTCATTTTTTTATTTTAAGAACATTCATAGAATACACAATTTTTCAGGTTTATAGTAAGTATGCATTTACATTAACATTCAGATTTCATTTTAGACACATGTTTCAGGAAAAAACGGTTCAGAAGACCTCTGTAAAAGAAAAAAAGGAGTAAAATAAATAAAAAGAAAAATAATTTACCGAGGTAAAGTCATCGCAAATTCTGTTTTACAAAAAAAAGCCTAGATGAACAAAATTCCAACATCGCAATGTCGAATCCAACGCCAGACTGCTGAAAATTTCAACAAAACGGCAGTAAAAAACTTTGCGTTGCCAAAACAATACTTCTAAAACAAAATTTTAGAATTAAAAAATATCCACCAGCAGACGATAAATAGAAAACAGACGACATATAGAAATTAGACGATATGTAGAATCAGACGATATATAGGAAGCAGACGACACTTGCTGTATTTTGTTTCATTTTATTTTTCATTTTTTTTATTTATTTGTTTTCCAGGAGAGCCGCTAATTCATGTACTCTGCCACTAGAAACTCGAGACTCTGTAAGCCTATTTGACAGGAATCGATTTTGTTAAACCTTCTTTAAGTTTTTAGAGAGAGTCGCGTAGGAAAAAAACTGTATATATAAATAGTATAAATTCTCTCTCTCTTTCTCTCTAGGTACTATTCCATTATACCTCGTGTAAGATAATCTTCATATAATCTTTTTTTGGAAGGGGGTAAATAAATCGCAATTACTTTTGTAAATATTTGCGTCGTGTATTATTTAAAATTTTTACATTTTTAAGAACAACTAAAAAGTAGCCCAAACATTTTATTTACATTGTTTAAACTAAATAATTATCATTTATAGACAAAATTTCTTTTAAAGCCAAAGTTTATTTCTGGCGGAAACTTCTTGGCAATTAGCTTCGTTGATCGATTGTAGGGATGTTACGGAATGGTACTTTAAATTCTAATATCCTCACGCTGGTGTAGTGTAAAATAAGACTGAAAGTTTAAGTGTTTATCCTGTCTCTTAACCATAGTCCAAAATTACGAAGTGTATTTGAAGATGGTGAGACTTAACCAGTTAACCAACGGGGTATGAACAGGTGTCTTACCAATTCGTTATGCAGTTTTATTTACACAAATATAAGCATACTTATAAATATACTATTCTTAGTTAAATAGACCTTCATACAATCATTTAAACTGTTTACTTTTTTATTAAAATATTGCTTTTATAAAAGACTTCAAACCAATTGAGCTATATACGAATATGTCTAGGGAGGAGACTTAGAAACTATCATGCACTGTCGCTATAAAATGTACATATAGAAAGAAAATATCAGCCTTTCATCCCTTCAGTAGGTCGATTAACTGAGTACCAAGCATGCTTGGGAATTAAATACTGGGGACCTTACGTTAGGCTGACCACCTAGCTGGGACATATGCTTTGCACCCCAAGGCCCTCGGTCATGAAAACAGTTATGGGCACTGTAGGCTTTGGCCCATATGGGCTGTCGTGCCATGGAGTTTAGTTTTTAGAAAGAAAATAAGCCTAGATGAGCATTGGGAAACAAGATTGTTTTTTTGGCCTTTCAATATGCTCATTTGTTTTAGTACAAGATTGTTTTTTTGGCCTTTCAATATGCTCATTTGTTTTAGTACAAGATTGTTTTTTTGGCCTTTCAATATGCTCATTTGTTTTAGTACAAGATTGTTTTTTTGGCCTTTCAGTATGCTCATTTGTTTTAGTACAAGATTGTTTTTTTGGCCTTTCAATATGCTCATTTGTTTTAGTACAAGATTGTTTTTTGGCCTTTCAGTATGCTCATTTGTTTTAGTACAAGATTGTTTTTTTGGCCTTTCAATATGCTCATTTGTTTAAGTACAAGATTGTTTTTTTGGCCTTTCAATATGCTCATTTGTTTTAGTCTATGTTTGAGAATTGTTTGGATTTCCTAATTTGGGGCATTCTTTAGTGTGGCTTAATAGCAAAGTCTTCGAAGAAGGCGAAATTGTCGAAGCACTTTTCAATAATTTTCAACTATTTTGTGGTACTTTATCCTTTATCCAGGGAATTAATGGTAACCTTCTTCACATAGTGAACATATAGCCCAAACTATATAGACTTTTGAGCTCTGATGAGAATGGATGGGAAATTCTGAGTGGAATTGATCAACAGATGGTGCTTTTACGAAAAGTATTTGTCACGTGACAATTACCGAATGTAGCTTTTTCATTGTATAGTTATGCATAGTTTTATTTCAATTCTGTAAATTTGAAAATTTAAATTTTATTCATTAATTTCATTTATTTTTTCAATGTTTGAGTTCATAATCAATAATAAATAAACCGTTGACAATTTGCGCTTTTCTCAAATTCTACTATGTTTGAATATACTGAATAATTTTCGCAAATATAGGAAAAAAAGTATTTTGACGAAAAATAAAGGAGCTCAATTGTGACAAAAGAAATTTGTCACCGGAATTGATTTATGTAAATAAAAAGATAATGAAACAGTTTATATTCATCACCAGAGCAGATGCCAAATTCTTTTGCCGAAATAACCAAGCAGCTCAAATCTGCTCATTTTAACATTACCAGGAAAACGCTTGAAAAAGATTATTTTCATTGAAAACCTTATCATTGTCTACATTGGAGACAAAATGGCCAAATACTGGTGTGTGTTGCCATTTTGTAAATATGCAAAATGGCAAAATAAATATCCCTGAAACTTTTGTAGTAAGTTTATTCCACTGTTACCTTAGTTGAATTATTTAAATTAGTGATTCTCAACCACTGAGTGCCGCCAAATTTTAGAAATGTATATAGCAAAATGTATTGTTTTTTTATTACGAGTAAAATAATAAATGTTCTGTTTTTTGGAGCACATATATTTTTTTAAATTTACATTCCAAACTATTATCATAAACTATTTTAAACAATATATTGTTAGTAAGTTAACAATTTTTAAACTTATTTTTATTTGTCGCCAAATTTCGGAGTAGTTAAAAACGGGTGGTGGCAAAAACTAAGGTTGAGAATCAATGATATAGCTTGTATGCCGCTATCCAAAGTATAAAAAAATTAAATCAAAAAGAATGTTTATTTGGCTTAGTTATTAATCATTGTGGATTGCAATTTAACACTTGAATTTTACATGCCTTATCTTCAATCCAAGTCTAGTCCATTTATAATAACCCAAATATTGTAAAAACATTGTGAAAACTAATAAAACCCAAAATTATAACTCGTATATATTAAAAGCAAAATTTAATAACCAACGATTAAACTATTCTTCAATAATAACACAGTTATTAAAACAGCATTTTATAAAGTGATTATATAAATTGCATCACAACCATTAAAAATAAAGTTATTCAAGTTTTAGCTGAATAAATAAATTGAAAGATATGGAAAAAAAGGAAGGGTTAAAGCAAATTATTATTCAAGTCAGAAAAAGAAATAATAAACATGCTGATGAAGTGGAAACCGGAAGTGACGTTAGCATAAATTGTTTTCAGCTAAGACACTAATGACTAGCCTGCGACTGAATTCTTTTAATTACTCAGATAATTAAATATCGAGTACATTTTTAATGTCATCTAAAGTAAATGCTTTCTTTTTATTTTGAATATTCTTTAAATACATTATTAAAAGTTCTTCGACTCCATTTAATATATTTTTGTAGAGGCTTATTTATTCTCTGCTGTGTATTAACTTTCTTGGTTTAATGGACTGAAAGGAAAAATAATCTACTGTTTCTCTATCCACTGCATTAGCGCATTTCGTGAAAAGTAATTAAAACAGTTCAAAGTTTTGTTGTTTCGTCAGTAAATGTTTTCTATTTTTCTGGAAGAAAAGTATTTAAATTTAATCCATTGGATATATTAAATCTTGGAAATTGCTACTGAGTTCTTCTGTTTAGTGTTTATGACACCAAATTATGTTTATTGTCTAAAATACGAATACTGAATATATTTCCGTGAAAATAAATTACTTCATTTCTTTAGTGAGATTTACATTCAATTTAATGGATTGGAAGAAAACAAACATTAGTTTATGTTTAGTAGAGTTTTAATGGAATAACAGTTCCGAGAGAGAGAGACATAAAATTTGAATAATTCGAATTTACGATTTAAAGCGATGAAAAGTTATTTCATGGGGTTAGATTTAGATTAGATTTAAAATTAGGGTGGTCCAAAAGAACCTAGCACCGCGACCATAGGTCTATTGTACTATACCCCTCAGAAAGCCCTATTTAAAGAGACCAGTTGCTGAAGCAAAGTTCAGCAGACATTTTACAGGAATTTCCTGTAACATCCTAGGTTCAATCAAGTGCTGACCCAGGTGTTCAAATCTATGTGCAGAAAAGGTTTCACATTCACATAAGATGTGCATTGAAGTTTCTTCCATATAATGACAACCTCTACAAGTGGGATCATCTGAAACTCCCATTATCGTGAGATGTCTTTTAAGGTGGCAGTGTCCTGTAAGTAGTCCCACTGCTTTCCTTAGACTGTCTCTATTGAGCTTTAATAATTCTTGTTGCCTTTTGCTAGGGCACGTGCTATTTAATAGCCTTGCTTGTCTTTGATCATTGGCATTGTGCCAGTTCATAAACTGTTGTTTTCTGAAGAGATCAAAGACATTTTTTCTGATCAATTCTTTTGAAATACCTAGCACTGGTTCAGGACCAAAAAAGTCAGTTGTTGATCCAGTCCTTGCTAGCTCATCAGCTAATTCATTGCCAGGAACACCAGAGTGCCCAGGCACCCACATTAAAGTGGTGGGGTTATTATTAGCTAATTTACACAGAGTGATATAACATTCCCAGACAAGAACAGAAGTTATAGTAGACTTCTGTAGAGCTAGTAATGCAGCTTGACTGTCAGAGCAGATGATTATTCTTTTACGAGAATAGTTTCTGTCCAAGCATATTCTACTGCACATAAGAATGGCAAAGACTTCTGCTTGAAATACAGTTGTATATTTACCCAAAGGGAATGATAACTTAGTGCCATCAGCTGGACAACAAATACCAGCCCCAGTATTGGAATTCATTTTGAGCCATCAGTGTACCAGTAAATACAGCTTTCACTGATAGCAACATTATTCCAGTCTTCTCTCAAGGGAAATTTGATTGTATAAGGCTTATCAAAAGCATGCTTAACAATCGTGTAATCAGTAGGCATACTTATAAAAGGATGACTAGTTACGTCAGCATTGAGGTTTCCCCATGATAAAAATCTAGAGTATTCCTTCCACTGACCTGTATTTTTAAGCCTCTTCATGCTAAGTATTGCTTCTGCTTCAATACGCATATAAAGAGGATGCATACCAAGCAGAAGCTCCAGTGTAGATGTGGGAGTTGTACGAATACACCCAGAGATAGCTACACAAAGCATCCTTTGAAGTTTTGTTAGTTCTGCTTTGGCAGTTTCGTTTCTGATTTTAAACCACCAGACCACTGAACCATAGGTAATGATGGGACAAATAATCATAGTGTAAATCCAATGAATAACTTTGGGATTTAGGCCCCAAGTTTTTCCAAATGCATTTCTACAAGACCAGAAAGCTTTTTTTGCTCTTTCAATACAAAAGTTGAAGTGCTTGTTCCAACTTAAGTTCATGTCAAAAAATACTCCTAAGAATTTAACTTCTTTGGAGCAAGTTAATTCTTGACCAAAAAAAGTGATCTTTTTCAGATTAAGATTCTTTTTCTTTGTGAAGGCTACCATAGTGGTTTTTTGAGGATTTACAGAAAGGCCTTCTTTTTTACACCAAGTCTCAACTTGTTTGAGGGTGCTGGACATGATGCTGGAGATTGTTTCACCAAACTTACCCCTGACGATTATAACTAAATCATCTGCATATCCAATGGTGGTTATGCCTGGTTTTTTTAACACCTCTAGAAGGGAGTCTACAACATAACACCATAAGATGGGTGAAAGAACCCCTCCTGTGGACAACCAGCTTTGGCTTGGATCATCATGTTTTCACCTAAAAATGAGGCAGTGACAAATCTGTTATTGAGCAGATTTTCTATCCAAGAACAGATTGTGTCATTAACTCCCTTTCTAGCAAGAGATTGTAAAATGGTTTCAATGGGTACCTTATCAAAGGCACCTTCTATATCTAAGAAAATGGGGTTAGAAATTATTAGAAGCATTTTGAAAAAAATCGTTAAGATAAAACATTATCTACGTTCAATGGATTCTAAAAACTATTTAAGTTTATAAATACATTAAATAATTTATGGCATACCTTTCTGCTTACTTTTTTGACCAAAGCTGCAAAACCACGCCGCAACTATAAACCAAGATTTTCGTGTTCTAGGCATAACCATTTTTATCATGGTCAAAGCATAATCATAACCATAACACTTGGTGTTTATCACACCACAACACATGGTAAATATCGTATGACAAAATTGAGGTATAACAGTTTTAATATTAATATATCTCAATATTATCATGAGCACTATAAATATTTTTATTCATTTAAATTGATACTCTTTACTTGAGACCTACAATGGGTTCACTAATAAAAATATTGAGACTTAACATTTTTAATCATGACCATAACACTTGGTATGTATCACACCACAACACATGGTAAATATCGTATGACAAAATTGAGGTATAACAGTTTTAATATTAATATATCTCAATATTATCATGAGAACTAAATATTTTTATTCATTTAAATTGATACTCTTTACTTGAGACCTACAATGGGTTCACTAATAAAAATATTGAGACTTAACATTTTTAATCATGACCATAACACTTAGTGTGTATCACACCACAACACATGGTAAATATCGTATGACAAAATTGAGGTATAACAGTTTTAATATTAATATATCCCAATATCATCATGAGCACTAAAAATATTTTTATTCATTTAAATTGATAGTCTTTACTTGAGACCTACAATGGGTTCACTAGTAAAATTATTGAGACTTAACATTTTTAATCATGACCATAACACTTGGTGTATATCACACCACAACACATGGTAAATATCGTATGACAATATTGCGGTATAACAATTTTAATATTAATATATCTATACATTGTGTCGTGAACACTAAATATTTTTATTCGTTTAAATTGATACTCTTTACTTGAGACCTACAATGGGTTCATTAATAAAAATATTGAGACTTAACATTTTTAATCATGACCATAACACTTGGTGTGTATCACACCACAACACATGGTAAATATTGTATGACAAAATTGAAAGGTTGAACAATTTTAATATTAATATATCTCAATATTATCAAGAGCACTGTAAATATTTTTATTCGTTTAAATTGATACTCTTTACTTGAGACCTACAATGGGTTCACTAATAAAACTATTGAGATTTAACATTTTTAATCATGACCATACATAATCCTGACCATAACGCTTCGTGTATATCACACCACAACACATGGTAAATATTGTATGACAAAATTACGGTATAACAATTTTAATATTAATATATCTCAATATTGTCGTGAACACTAAATATTTTTATTCATTTAAATTGATACTTATTACTTGAGACCTACAATGGGTTCACTAATAAAAATATTGAGACTTAACATTTTTAATCATGACCATAACACTTGGTATGTATCACACCACAACACATGGTAAATATCGTATGACAAAATTGAGGTATAACAGTTTTAATATTAATATATCTCAATATTGTCATGAGGAACTAAATATTTTTATTCATTTACATTGATACTCTTTACTTCAGACCTACAATGGGTTCACTAATGAAAATATTGAGACTTAACATTTTTCTTGTAAGAAGATATAATGTAAAATCGCTATTTTTATCAAATATTTAACTTTTATACCCTACAAAAAATAATATCCCGAGCGAAAATCACGTTGTTAGTAATACGAAAGTTAACATTCACGGATCAGCTTGAAAATTGTTTTTGTCATCAATTTTCTCTTGTTCCATGATTTCTTTGATTACGACCACTACTGTCATGCGCATAGCAAAAACATCTCATGACTAAAGGACGTCCAATAATTTTGGAGTTCATTGGGAGCAATTACTTTCCTTAGTTCGATGGATTACGAGAAACTGAGGGAGTAATTACTCTCCTTAGTTCACGTACGGAAACGTTGATTGGAGTTAAGGAAAGCGGGGAAACTTTTGCCCTTGCGCAAAATGAAGAAGAAAAAGTGCTTAAATTTAGTTATTTTACTTGTAAGAGTTTCGTAGAAAAGTAAAAGAAAGTATTTTTTCATACTGTGTTGGTATGTGATGTCAACGTAAATTACTAATACAAAAATCGTGATTTAAATCGGGTTCAATGATATTAACATAAATAAGTGCAAATAATTTAAACACATAATAGAAAATATCAATCAATCTATCAATCGGAAATTAAGATTCTCAACCATAAATTTATGAAGGAAAAGTAACTTCATTACTTTTACATTATATTTCAAAGAAACAACAATAAACATTTTTTGTAAGAAAGTTTGTTATTACACACAGATATTAGTACCTATTAATAAAATAATTATTACATAAGCAGTTATAAATTTGTCTAACAATATTCTGAATTATTTCGTAGTGTATTTTAACTTAAAATCTACCCAGATTCACTAAATAATTCACTAAATAAAATGTATACAATTTTTAAATTAAAAAATTGCAAATTAACAATGAAAAAACATATTATAAACGTTTGATGGATATATACATTATACAAATAAAAATACATCGGTATGAATATACATTCAATATGATGATGATTAGTGGACGAAAATTATACCTATGGTTCTTAGGAATATGTAAATTGAAATTTTGTGAATATTTACTTTTTACTTACTTAAAACTTTGATTAATAAACTTTTTTGCTTGCATTTACTTTTAATATTTTTTCCAACGGTGGGCACTTGGGTGACGAACCCTATGCCACAACAAGGCCAGAAACTGCTACTCATTTATCGTTACCCAGCGAGCACTTGTGAACCAAGTCACGGAGGCGAGTAGCGTTGCCCGCGCTATACCACCACAAACCCGTTTATAGGGTGGGCCACATTCTTACAACATCACAGAAGAAAGGACAGAGAGAACAGAGAAGGAAAGAAACATCCATGCCAGAATCGGGATTCGAACCCGGGACCCAGAGCTCAGGAGTCATGAACGCTAACCACTCAGCCATTGGTCGGCATTTAATTTTAATGTATAAAGACCAAATCGACCGATGGTAAAGCGCATCTTTTATTCTTTTTTCGCTTTTAATTCAAAATCTAATTCAAGGTGTGGTTGTATTGTCTATGTTCACTTTTAACATATGAAAGTTAATTCTATATAAATAACAGTGTCCAATTAAAATTCACTTTTAAAACAATGGCTAATTCACCTGGTTACTGAATATTATTCAGCTACCCTCACTTTTAATACATGAAGCCTAATTTAACCGAAGCAAACTCTTTCCCAATACCCGGTTACTAGGCTTTTCAACTCTTTCAGCACTACAAGGGTACAGATGGAAGCACCTTTATATAGAGTGGTACCCAATGTGTGTGCCATCGTGACTCGTGATTTAGAAGCAGGTATCAAGCAAAAGCCCTGACTTGACCTGTCATTCTCACGTGTTTCATTTCACACAGAAAACATTGATACAAGGACTTTTAACGGCTCAGTCCCTTTTGGTGAACACAACGAATTATCGGATGGTTAAGGATTTCAACTTACTACCTTCTGATGCAACATAAGGGAATACTGAATTGTAACTTATATAGATTTTGGTAATAATTCAAATTACCAAACGAAATCAATTTTTAAGAGAAAATTTACTCTTATCTATCCCAAGATTCGAGAACATTGCACCTAAATTCAATATACATGATCAAAGAAAAATTCTCCAATATCTATATTTATCTATTTATTATTAACTCGCCGACCAACTTGTCTAGTGGTCAGCGTGCCTTACTGCGGATAAGGAGGTCTTGGGTTCGAATCCCGGTTCGGGAATGGATGTACTTTCTCTCTCTATCTATCCTGTCTTTGTTCTTTCCTTGTATGAATGAGGTTTGAATAGTTGCCTAGCCTATAAATGGGTCCCTATGGCATATGTGTAGAGTAAAGTCGTACTTTCACCTTCATGGTGCTCTGATTAATATGAAAGACGCTCCCAATTGACTTAAATTCGCATAGCCAAAGGCATAGCGAGCTTGGCTTGCCCAAGTATCATTAGAAACAACAACATTATTAACTCCTTAAACGGTTTGCCCGCATTTTTCCTTATTGTAAAGAGACTATTTAGTATTAATATTTTTCAACAGATGGCCATGTAATTGCAGTGCTTTTCATCCGGGTTTTTCTTTGTAGCGAGAAAGCGGGAATTTTTCTGTGAAATTTTTGTTCTACTGTATTCAACGCTTGTGATTTTAAAACCTTGTCTTTTCTTATGGAATAAACGATGAAAATACTTCTTGTTAGATGATGAACTACATTCTGATTCAGATATTTCTTTTAATTATTTGGATTATTCCTGAAATGACACGTGTAATGAACTCAGCTTTGTTGAAGATTTGAGTTTTGCAAGAGTTTTTACCGAGGTTGATGTGACAAAAACCACCTGTTCCATGTCCGGTCCGGATTGCGACGTAGGACTTTGCATTACACCATGATTTAAATTGTCCCATACACAAAAAGACTTCTGAACTGTTTGGAAATGTGTAAATTTCAAAATTCAATGTAAGTATGAGAGAAATGTTTGTAGAATTCGTAAACCATTCTTCACTGCATGCAAAATGTACTTGAGAAAAGCAAACATTTAGGGGGTTTTGGGTTCTAAAATTGTAAAATAAAAAATGTCGTATAATCATTAAAAGTGAAAAAAAAATTCTTATTATTTTTATTCTATTAAGTATGGTACTTAATTATATGCATAAAAAAATATGCCTTTTTTGGAAGCATTTCTGGTAAAAAATTGACCGCTTAAAGGGTTAAAAACATAAAAGGACATATATATTTACAATAAATTATTTACAAGGTTTTCAGTGCACACGCATCTATATTCCTTACAAATAAAGGCATAGTAGCATTCTGTTTACATTTTTTTCGCGTGGGAGTATGGGATCTCAACCTGACGTCATCAATGCTCAATTGGCAGAGGGTTACATTATTTTTTGATGATTGCGAAGATTTTCAACAATGGACATACAACATATTGTGTATATAATGATATTACCAGTGTTATACGTATCTTCTGTTATTCAACAATGGCTGGGTTCGAACCTGAGATCTCCCCAATCGAAGAAAATATTCATACCAATATTTGTACAATGAGTACTTAGACATTCTTCTCGGTCAATGCTAAAGACAGCCCGATCTCCAAATTTAACGCAATACTGACACACAAACGACAGTAAAAAATGTTGCGACTGCTTTGCAAAATGGGAACTTATTTGAAAATCTAAATTTAGAAGACTTATAAGTGCTTTGGGTGTGAAGACAAAATAAAGAAAAACTAGATTTTTTGGATGTTTCATAATTTATTCGGTGTTTTATAGTGTTGTCAGTCCCAAGTTCGAATCTGGATTCGGATATGGATACTCATTTCTCTCTCTCTCTCTCTCTCTCTCTCTCTGTATATATATATATATATATATATATATATATATATATATATATATATATATATATATATATTCCCTTGTCCTTTCTGATGAGATGATGAATGAATCTGGTCCATTGTGTAAACGGGTTTCTGGTGGAGAAAATTCTTTTTTTCTTTGAGGCGGTGGATATAGTAGAAAATGAAAATTCGGGAGAAAAATTCAAGGGTGTTGTTGTTGCTTATGGCAGTTAGACAAGCCAAGCTCGCTATGCCTTTGGCTGTGTGAATTAAGTCAATAGAAATCATCTTTCGTTTGGATCAGAGCACCACGAATGTGAACGTACGACTTTGTTCTATCTATAAGTTGCCTCGTAATTTTGAACCACGGTCAGGTGACGAGGCCACACCTGAGTTGGCACCCTCTTCTCCACATCCACGCCACACCAGCGGAAGGACTTTGGACGCCACATATTAACGTGGACACGTCCCCAACCCACGGAGTTCCAGCAGCCCAGTGAAGGAGAGTACACCGTGGTCACCCTCCCAACCACTGCCCACAGCAAATGATGCTTCACTTTGCTGAGCTTACGGGAAGCGGAGTGAATATATTGAGCCACTGGAGATTATATATATATATATATATATATATATATATATATATATATATATATATATATATATATATATATATATATATATATATATATATATATATATATATATATATATATATATATATATATATATATAGTTATTAAAAATTGCTTACACAAAATGAAAATCCATTTGAATGCATGCATATTACGAAAATAACATAATTCATATTGTTTCCCTAATGATATTAAATTTAATTACCTGTTGAAAACTTTAATATTTATCTTCTAACGAAACAGAAATTTGAGGAATTCTCTGTTTAACTGTATAAACTGGAGTATTGTGCTAAATTTAGGGCTTAAGGTCCTGGGGTTCCAAATATATCGCCAATCAAAAGATAAGCCCAAGTCTCTGCTCCAACGTATAGAAAGAATCATTAAGATTCAGAAAACTATTAATTGGGAAGTTCTTAATTGAGTATCGCCCAGCATGAGATCGCTCACGCATCGCAGGAGAGAATTTCGAAAACTTCTCCTGATTTATCAAAGTTTATGCCTACAACATCTCCTTAATTATCCTTCGTTACAGAAGAGTTTGAAATTATCAGGCAGTGAATTAGAAGGTAACGATGCATTTGCGTAGGTCACTGTAACCGTGAGGTGTTATAAGAATAAATGTTTTCCATGTGTGTTGTGTTGCAAAAGATCGTTGTCGAAGCTGATGGAATAGCAGTTGAAATTAAAATAAAAAATTTAAATCGTCCTTGCCGATGGACACTAGCCATAAAGTGGATATATTTTGTCTCGTTTTTTTTTCATTTGCGTTTTCTTCAGTTCTATTTTTAACGTATTCAAATTTGGAGGCAAATCGCTAAATATTTCAAAATTAATTATTCAGAAAAACAGATAAATTTTTATTATTTTGAAAGCTTTTACAAACTGAAAAATTATAATTAAAAATATACTACTTTTTTATTACTGGTAAAATTCAGGACTGGATTTTTTCTCTTTGCCGACGACATCCAGGCATGGTGAACTTCGCCTTGTTTGCTGCCGGTCGATAAAAGGGTTTTAAGGCAGGTAGCAAATGCGTCGATAAGTCAGATGTACGACTCCGTCTCAAAACGATGTGACGTAAATGAAAAGTTATCTGACGTCGTGGATATTTTAAATCAACGAGAACTGTAATAAAGTGACGTAATTGTGATCTCAACTAGAACAAAAGAAACAACCAATTTATCGTAAATAAATTTGGGTAGTTTGTAAGTATGAAAGGAAATTATCGTGCTTCAGTATACGACATTAATTTCTTATCTGTGCCAGAAAAATGCTTCATGTGAATAAAAAGTTTTGAAAGCTTATCTGGGTGATATGTATTGGAGAAAGAATTTCGCCTATTTATCGTAGCCATTTTACTTTTTAAAATATCGTTAGCTTTGTTAGAACTATATCAGAATGCCGTGGTAGCCTAGTGGTTAGGGTATCGCCCTTCCATCCGGAAGGGTGGGGTTCGATTCCCAGTGCCGCCAAAGATCCACCGAGTACATGCGATATACGAAAATAACCTCGATCAGTTTTTTGCCAGCAAAGACAAAAAAATTTTATAAGCGTGGAATTATGCTACTACCAGAAAGATGGCAAAAATTGTTGGACCAGAACTGCCAATATATAATTTAATAAAATATTTGTTTATTATATGAAAACTCTTTCATTTCCACACAAAAAAACGAAATTACTTTCTTAACAACCCAATAATTATTTTTAGAATAATATTTTTTGCATAATAATTTGATTTCGATTCTTGTAAAATAGTTCAACCACTTTTGGGAGAAGTGAAATATACGTTAAAATAAAAGAGACTAATGATAAAGATCTCATAAATCATGAGTTAGTAATTCTGTCCATGGTTTAAAGAACCTATGCTGTAATGCGAGTTCTCAATTATTCATCTTAAAAATCGTATTTATATTGTAAAATATATGATATACGACTAAAGAAAATTACATGTTTGTGCTTGAATAATTTCTGTACGTAAACATAGTTTATTAAAATACCATGAATCATATTAATTATTCTCATAATGATATCCATTGATTATCTCTTGCAAGCGTTGGAGCATTATTTGTGACAATACACAGAAATTTGATAAGGCCTCCATTTAATTGGATAACTGAAGGGCGTAAGATTCTGCATTAAAATATATCGTCAATTACAAAGATAAGCTGAGCTCTTGGCGACGGCGCATTAAAAGAATCATTAAAATGCAGAAGGCTTTTAATTGGAAAGCTCTTAATTGAGTATGTCCCTGCACAAAAGACGCTCGCACATCAAAGGGAAAGAATGTTGAAAACTTCTCCCGATTTATCTAAGTTTATCGCTAGGACACCCTCCTTAATTGTTCGTCGTTAGAAGATTTTGAAATTTTCCGCTGGTAAATTAGAAGGCAACGATGCATTCCTCCAGTCACTGTAACCGTGTGATTTCCATTAAAATGAATGCTTGACACCTGTGTTACGAAAGCTCTTTGAAGAAGCTGTAGAAACAGGCATTGAAATTTAGTACCATTTTCGGTAGTTTACACCAACTGGAAGGAAATTATGAGCTCCAATGTAAAGATGCTCATTTCCTATTTGCGAGAAAGAAATGTTTTCCCTTTTAGCATTAAGTTATTTTAAAGTTGATATACATCGTACTTATGGAAATATTTTTCTTGTTCTCATATATATATATATATATATATATATATATATATATATATAATGTATATATATATAATGTATATATATATATATATATATGTGTGTAAATGTATATGTATATATATGTGTATATGTATATATATATGTGTGTGTATATGTATATATATATATGTGTGTGTGTGTGTGTGTGTGTGTGTGTGTGTGTGTGTGTGTGTGTGTGTACACTCTAAAAAAATCGAGAAAAATTATATAGATAACAATAACCACAGTGAAGTACAAATAATATATTAGTGAACTGGAGTAGCCAGTACTTTATCAAATGGACGCAAAATGATAATATTTAGAAAAACTTTCCTTTCTCCCACCCTACTTAGAAGTAAAAAGGAATGCTTTATAAAATATAAAATTCTTTCTCTGGAATCAAAATAATATTTAGCGCGCTCATTTTGTTCATCATTTTGTTGAATTCCAGACATTTTGCCTAAGAAAATTCCGTCAACTGTAACTTTGATAAATCCATAACGGCTAATTTTTTTTTATTTCTACTAACTGACTACATTTTAGTGATGATTTTTATCGCTTTTATTTATTATCTTTATTTCTTATTTTATGCCTAGTTTTTTATTATTTTTAGAAATTTTAATTTTTTTATTAGAAAAAGCATTTCGCAGAATTTTTTTCATTTTTTTAAAATTCATATTTTTTAAAATTATTCCTAATATATGTAAATCATTACTGCAAAAGTACATCAAAACAAAAAAAGATTGAATTTGGAGAAATTTTAAATTTATAATGAACTGTTTATCAACGTTGCATATACTTTATATACAGTTACGAAATATGAAATATGGTAAGATCCACGAAGAATAATTATTAACCAACTATATTTATATTTTAATATACAAATAAGAATTTTTATTTAAACTTTGTAGCCACTTAGTAATTATTTAAAACTTTAGTTTTCTCGACAATATGAAATATTACATTTTCGCCGAGTATTACGATACATTATTCTAAACTTTAAAAAATTGGTTTCGTTTGTGTTTCTTTAAAATTATTTTATGAAATTATGATTATGTATTATTATATATTATATATTTTATTGCATAAAATTATTATTTTATATTATTAAAAATTTTTCTTGACAAAATATTATAATTTTTCCGAGAATTTAGGATACATTATACTAAATTGTAAGGAAAAAAACACCTTCGCTTGTGTTTACATAAAATATCACTAGAAAATGTATTAAAATATTTAAAATATGAAATAATATTTTATTTTTGAAAAATCTCAGTGTTTCAAAATTAAACAAGAACCATTTATATATTTGTTGCAAAATATAACAGAAGAAAAATAGAATGTGGAAACCTAAAATCTGTCAACAGTGGTCTAGTTAAGTCTCTTTGATAAATGCACATTATCTAATTTTAGGTTGAAACCTCTCCCCAATTACTTAAATTACTGTCGAGGATTTATCATCATTAAAGCAGACGATTTTAAGAGGAGGTACACGTGATTTGACTGCGAATAAAAAAAATATCTTTAAAATGTCGTCTGCTACTTTCAAATTAAGTTGGCAGACGATTTTCTTTCGTGGAACATTTGTTGCTTTAGAATTGTGATTTTATTCATCATTATTTCACGAGAACTTGTGATTGATTAATGCAACCATTTGCTTTCTCAGTGTAACTTTATTCATTTTTATTTTATGAAAAATATTGTGATTTCGTAATTCGCTTTACTTGTCTATGTAAATTTGTTATTCAGGTAATTAATTTTCTTTCATTTAAATCAATTATTGTTTATTTTAACCTTGTTTATTTTCTGCGTTTTAGTTGAATTATATTTGATTTTAAATAAAGTGATTCAGAGTAAAATTTTCTTTTGGTACACAGTTATAAATGTTTAGGTTCGAGAGTAATCATTAACATTTAATTTATAATTGGTTTTTTATGCTATCTTTCGTAAACAATACAATATTATATTAATAATATAAATTTTGTTTACATAATTATGTTATAGAAATTATATATTCAACAAATCAATTAAATATTTATATTTCGCACCGGTGTATACACCATTCATTTTTATTTTAAAACACAAATCAACTTTTGTTTCAAAATTGCTTAATATTACAAATTTGAGCGATTACTCTTAAAATTGCTTAAGTGACTAATAAAACTACTGAAAAATATTAATTTTATTATAATATGTTAATATATACAGCATATAGCATATAAGAATAGTTTGAAAATATGTTTTCTCATGATAAATCTTTGAAGCTCTCTTGAATTTATATGTATGTATTTGACATATATTTACGTAAAAGACATTGAATTTAGAAGTTGCCTATAGTAATTATAAACCAAAAAATAGTCATAAATCAACAGGTGATCAAAAATCCAAACTCTGATAATATTCAGTTATTTATATTTTTTCATAAAAATGAAAATCCTTACATAAATAATAGATGATTTTTTATATATTTTTATTAATTAAATTACATTAATTAAACTGATTATTATTTTTTCCTATATTATACCGAAAACTGTATAAATGAGCTAATATGAGTACTAAATGTAAATCAGTAACTGTACCGATTTTGTGTTATCTCACCATTTTTCTTAAATTTTAAGTTTTTATTTCCCTTATTAATTTAAGATTTTTTTATAAAGCCTCTTATGAAAAATGATTTTTAAGCAAGAATTATGTACTTCTTTTAATAATGTTTTCTAGTAAAAATTAATGCCTAAATATAATTGGCAGTTTATGCTTTAGTCTTTATTTTAATCATTCACGATTTTCTTTGATTCATTACAAGAAAAAAGACCAGTCTACTTTATCACTATTACCGAATAATTTCCGCGTGCAAAAATTGATCATAGTAATTATACCATACACTAAATAAATATGAATATCTTCATTCGTCAATATTTCATATTTAATGGAAACAATATACTTGAAATATATAATAAGATGTGAAAAGAGAATATATAATAATTATGCAGTATAAATGACACATTTTAATTAATCGCACCTATTATCATTTTCAGATGCAATTCGTTCTCCTTAATGAATGCATGCAAAATGTGTTTTTTTCATTCGACAGGAAAAATTAGAGATATAAATTTACATTTTTCTGTGCTAGGCGTTGGTCGGAAGCCAATGCTCAACAACGATAAAAAAAAAAGAAAAAAAAGAAAGAAAAACGGAAGGAAAAAGAAAACAGCCATTTTCGCGCCAAAAAGTTCAAGAGCCCATTTTCTTCTTGCCATTTACCTTGGAAGAGGTCGTTGTCTCTGTGCTTTATGTCATTTAGGTTAGTTGGTTTCCTAGTTTAGGTAAAGGCCGATCGAAGTAGAACTTTTAATGGGGAAAGTTAAAGTTACAGTGTGAGTTAATAGTATTCCAAATGCTGAACCAAAATGGCGGTTTCGTACTTTTCAAAAGGTGATATTTGATGTAAAAATATTTTAGTTTGTGTCGAAGTATTATTGATAAAATTTCTTAATACTTTTTAAAATAATTTACAGAAACTATTGTATGATCATCTCTTAATTGAACGCCTGTCTGTATTTTTAAGACATCATACATTACATATTTACAATAAAAAGCTACATGTCCTTCAGTACGAAAGTAACTATGCTGAAATTTAATAAAAAATAAAGATTTCACTATAAGAAGAAAGTGTTTTTAAGCAAAAATATATATATTCGATGGCATCCATTTATATGATAGAAAAATATATTAATACCATGATACATTTTTCAACGAACTCTACAACTACATTTTTCAGCTAACTGTCAACTAAAGAAATAATAGTACATCCCAGAAGTGTTCTTTGTCAAAGGAAATAATATGGGATATGGTGAAAGGAAAATTATAGTATCAAATTAAAATCATTTAATAATTTCTTAAACTGATGTTTTAAATTCTTAAAGTAAATTTTAAGATATTATAATGGTATAAACGTAAATTTTAGTATAAATGCATCACTTAATGACATAGGTAATAATGAAATTATATATATATATATACTCAAACTAATTCGATAGCAAAATAAGTCTATTAAGTAAAAGTCTATTTTCTACAAAAGAGTTATAGGGACTAACTTTTAAAAACAAACTCTTCAATATTGTAAATGCAGCCGACCGATGGTTGAGTGGTTATCGTTCCTGACCCTTGAACTGTGGGTCCCGGGTTCGAATCCCGGTTCGGGCATGAATATTTCTTTCCTTCTCTGTTCTCTCAGTGTTTGTCTATCCTTTCTTCCGTGATGATGTATGAATGTGACCCACCCTATAAATGGGTTTGTGGTGGTGGCGCGGGTAACGCTACTAGCCTCCGTGACTTGGTTCACAGGTGCCCGCTGGGTAACGATAAATGAGTAGCAGTTTCTGGCCTTGTTGTGGCATAGGGTTCGTCACCCAAGTGTGCCAGCCGTTGGGAAAAATACGTTTAGACCTTAAGTACTGAAGATACATATTATGCTTAATTTTTGCATATATAACCTTGCATATATATACTTGAAAGTTTTCAATATTTTCTATATTCTGATGCATGAAGAGTGTCCCATTTCCAATATTAATGAGTCTTTTTAATGAACTCACGTGCATACATGTGCATGCATCCCTGTATTACTATTTGTATTACATGCATGCATATAATGCAAACAGTAATGCAAGCGTTTTTCAATTTTTAGAGATTCTCCCCCACGCGATTATTATATAACTATAACGTTACGCAGAAACTATTTAAATGTTTCAATTGTAGTATATTTATTTAGGCGCCATATGAAATAAACATGAACAAGATCGAAATTTCGTATATTCAACAGTCCAGGAAATGGTTTCGTAATGGAAGCATTTCACTCCACAATCGCAAACGGAAATCCAGATACTAATGTTTGTAAACATATTTTCCGGAAGATGTAAAATAAGGTGACTTATTTCATATTAAAATTGAAAATACTGAAAATATATATAATGGTTTAATTTTCTTTTATTATTATATATTTTAAATAATTTTCTTAATTTGTTTTCCTTTGCACTATATTTTTAGTATAAAAGGAGAATTATCATTAATAAATTTGACTTTTTACATTTGTTCATTGTATATATGTAATATAATATATAATACAATACCCAAATTCTATTTTATCTAAATTATCGATTTTAACCCTTTGATCGCATTCGACGTATCAGAACGTCATGCATTAATTTGAACCAAAGTGGCACATGACGTTCTGGTACGTCGTTGAAAATGAGACAATATTTAACGTGTTCATTCTTGTTTATTTCAAAGTAACAACGATAGTGGTGATGATAGTGAGATAAAACCAAGATGCAAAAGAAGTACATGATACTTATCAAGCAGTGATAGTGAATCTTCTCCTGAGAAATGAGATCAATGGATTTGGGAAGAAAAAGACAATGTACCTTATGTAAAACGGTTTCGTGAAGTGCCTGGAATAAATCCTTTGTGTCTGCGAAAGCTAGGTGCTAATCCTAAACCTTTGGATGTTTTGAATGAAGTCCTAAATGAAGATTTTTGGAATAACATAGTGGAAGAGACAAATAGATATGCCAGACAAGTGATAGAAAAGGTTTTGGAAAAAAAGAAACAAAAGGTGGGAGCCAATAAATTCTAATAATTGCATAAAATATGCTATTCTTACAAATTACTCTGCCCCAAAAACTTAAATGTACTCCAAATGCAAAAAATTATTCGAATAAATGTGCATCCAAAGGGTTAAAAATCCATATACTTAGAGCTGCCCGCGGCCTGGTGGAAGAACCCGTAATCTTTGCAATGGAAAGTTCTTAGGTTCGATTGCTGTATTAAACTTAGGAAAGCAGGAAACATACAAGCCATACTTCTATCTCCTTTGGGGCTTTCAAGTTTTCCAAGTTTTCTACTTGTTCATTCATGAAAGAAATTTCTTATCTAGGAAAATTCCTCATAAATGGCAGTATTCGATGATGGTTTTATTGCCTTACAATAACCTTCGGTTAAGTAAGGCAATAAAACATTCATTAGTTTGTTACTATGTATAACGGTCTCTTGGATACATAGACAAACTTGTGCAGTCGATTTATTGTATTTCTATTTAGTTATCTTTTATCAATATGAGCTTATGATATTTGTATAATCTTCGATCTAATTTCCTCAACGAAATTCTATTCCGAAAATAACTGCACGACAATTTCTGGGTATAATTAAAGTTCACTAAAATTGGCAAATTATTACGTTCTCATTTTCATTCGCCAAGCAATTATGCGCGTGCATTTAAGGAATATATCCACTCTCAAGTACCTATTTTTTTTAATTCAGCTCCAATTCAGCAATAATTTCCCGTTCCTAGTGATGATATTTCAGGTGACAACGTTGGTTGATAAATCTGAAATTCATATTTGACTTAAAACTCATTACAAATTGCTGCATCTCATTAACTCGAGGACGTCCTACTTAATTCTTCTACTTTCAAACTTTGCGAAATTCGAAGACCTATTTTTGGCAAATGATTGCGAGATGAATGTATATTTGATCTTAAACTTTGGGGATCTCCTCTGCTTTAATAATACCTTTGGCATATTATCAGTTTTGAATTGCAGAGAAATAAATTATTAGAGATATGTTTTCCGGCTTCTCATCTCGCCAATATAGATCTTGTTCAAATAGCCCATATTTGACTTTTGATAGAGCGGAACCATTATTTGACTTTAAAAGATGCAAATGATAACTTTTGTGCTTATGAAATCATTTCTCGGCTTCGTAAATCCAAATGAAATCCTATGCATTCAATCCGCAGACTCCACAGTGAATATTAATTGTTAAATTTATGCACTCTAGAGTGATGTCAATTGATTAAAATACATATGCACTTTCCTAGAAATGCCGCATAAATTGATTTGCAGAAAAAAGTTTTTTGATATGCAGGATGTCTATAATCGACATTTTTATTTTCTTTTTAACAATGTTTCTTATTTCGTGTTTTATTTTGGTAAAAATATATTTGAGGGTGCCCCTTGGCGAGATTGGCGATTTTTGTTTGGCGCCTATCCTGTTAGCGCGGAACGCTGTGCAAACAAAAATGGCGGCCAAAACACAATGAAATTTCAAAAATAATGCAGTAAGCACATAAAAAAAAGAAAAAAATTTACTCACTTTATTTTGCTGGAATATCCTCACTTTGAGGTACAAAGAATTCTCCAAGAGCACCTACAGATATTGCTTAAATTTATCCTGAAAAGAAAACCAATTAGAATCGTGAATGGATTTCAGAATAACGTTTAGAGTTACCATAAATAGAACAACATCGCCCAGCTTGGCGAACTTAGTGAGAATTCAAGGGACACCCTCAAGTATAGCCTAACCTTTATTTTTTAATTAAATTATTATTTATTAATATAAAAATAGCTAAATATATTTTTATTTGGTGACACTTTTCAAGCTGGCAGCTGGATGATTATTGATCTAACTTTGATTTCTATAACTCATGAGTTTGATTCCCATTTCTGACATGATGTCTGTAATGATTTAGAACCACTTTTAAACTTAAATTCTAATACAATTTAAATCTTGTGCGCAGAAAGTGACCCTTAATGTATAGCAAAAATACTATAAGCTGTTCGATAACTTACAGCAAATTTATGTCCTACTTTTTGACTATCGAGCTGGTAGCCTATAAGTTAATACTCTGATATTTCGTTCAACAATTCGTGGGTTCGAATACGTGCTGCGTGGGTGCTTGCAGTGATCCTGAATCCATTTTAAACTTAATTCACTTCATGGTTAGTCCCAGTTTCAGCAAAAAGTAAATGTTGAATGATAAACCAAATCTAATTTTTGGCTACGTATTTAATATGCTTTCTTTTAACTAATATGAATATAATTACTTTCGGATTTGATGTTTTTGTGTGAAAAAGTTTATATAAATTCACGAAGTGTGGGTACTGGAGTCGAAAGTTTCTTATAAATTAAAAATATTAATTCATGTTCATGGAATCATGCTAAGAACACTATTTATTTTAAAAGAAAACCATAAAATGGTAGTTTTTTTCGTTACAGTTAAGATCCTGAGTACGCCATTTTATTACGATTCAGCCATGTCACATCGTGTTGAGACGGCGTTGTCAATGCGACTTATTGACGAATTTGCTGCCTGCCTTCATATCACATTTTTCGAGCGGCAGCAAACAAGGCGAAGTTCACCATTGAATGTCTGAGAATAGGGTTCGAAGTTCATTCTGTTAGTAAAATGATTTCTTATGCAATTTGCAAAGCATTGGTTTGAGAAGCCATTTTCCATTGATTCAAGCCATTAGAACATGGACAATAGAACAGCAGATGAAGCAAAATGAAAAAGAACTGACAAATCATCCACTTTATGGTTGATTTTTAAATTTAAATCGGGGATCAGATTTACTGTGTGGTCAACCTTGGCGTGATTTTTTGGCTCTAAATTTGGCGATCATTAACATCAAATTTAATCAGATAATTTTATGGATAATTTAACGTATTAATTTTATTATTTTACCATTGATGTTTGATATCTATAAATCTGCATTTTTTGTTAAATTTGTAAAATTAGTTGAGCGTATTGTTAGATACCAACAATGTATGAAATAGTTGTCAGTATTCCAGCCCTTTTCCTCCCGCCGTTTTCTCGAGCAGAAATTCTTTTTACGATCACTCTTGGCGAAATTTTGCCGAGCTGGCAGCCGAATGGTTAGCGCTCTTGCCTTCGGTTCAACAGTTCGTGGGTTCGAATCCCACCTTGGGCATGGATGTTTGTAGTGGTTCGGAATCTACTTTAAACCGTAAGTCCCGGTCTAATTAGCCCTCGTGTGCAAAAAATAACCGTTGAGCGACAAAAAAACAAACAAACTTGGCGAAATTTTCAAAAAGTCGCCAAAAGTGACCGTACGGTAAATTTTTACCTAAATCAGCAAAGATGATTTAAAATCTTAGAAATTTCACTAAGAGAAATTTAAATAGGTTAGGTTACAACAAAAAAAACTGTTTTGGAGCTTTATTCTCCTAGGCTATAGCTAGAATTGAGTAAGATTGAGTTTTTATTTAAAACCTAAACAAAATTAATGGATTGATGATTTCAAAAAAATTGATTGAATATTAAATATCAATACGATGAATTCTAAACGATAAAGATGAACAAAGCTTTTGATTGACAAATGAAGGGAAAATTAGGCCGTCTAGAAACGCAAAGACGCGAAAAAGAATTAGAGCTTATTAATTTGTTCCAAAAAAGAGAAGAAATTTATATTAATAATTGCAATATTTGTAAACACAAGCTGTCTTGAATCTTATTCCTTGCTTACGCCAACATTAAAATTTTCCTTTTAATTAATATTGCTGAAATAGCTTAAAATTAAAGATTGGTTAGAAAAATTGAAAGTTATTTATATCATGAAACATCTACAAGAGAGAACTACTCTTCTGCTGTTAATGAAGCTGCCACAGCGCTTTTAGAAAATATCCGTAAGAATATAAGAATATGAATTTACAGCGAATTAAGATTTTATTGCTGGTGAATCCAAACCTTGGTAATAAAAATGTCAACAGAACCTTCTATTGAAAAATTGTACATAACAACTGAATTGAAAATTATATTGCTTCTTTTTGTAGCTGCGCATAAGGGGAATTTGTGATCAACTAACGTCATACTGGTTTACATATTTTTAAATCACCGGTCATTTTTAAAAGCGTAAATACAAGTCCTCATCGGTAAATTAGAAAGCAAAGTATAGTTTGATTCTGGGAAATGTATTTGAAGATGAGCTATCAATTTTGCGTAGAGCATTAAAAATTACTCAACACGAAAAGAATTTGATCGTCAGGACTACTACTAAATAACATTCGACATCACACAAGATTTCATCCATCTCAATAATCACAGTTCAGTTCCGGGAAATTTACTTGAAAATTAGCTATTAATTTTGCATAGAATATTCAAATTTTGTTCGTGTTGAGTAATTTTTATCTTCAGGACTACTACTAAATATAATATTCGACATCACACAAGATTTCGTCTATCTTAACAATCACCGTTTGGTTCCGGGAAATTTACTTGAAAATTAGTTATCAGTTTTGCGAAAAATAATAAAAATTACTCAACACGAAACGAACTTAATCTTGAGGACTACTACTAAATAACATTCGACCTCACACAAAATTTCATCAATTTCAACATTTAAAAAGTGTTCCTACCATCTAACATTAATTCGTTACTGTAATCAGTGTGAATCAAGGTATTTATATCTCTTAAATTTACACACAACATAGAACAAAACACACACACACATTACCGTGAATTCAAGATGTAACCGATTCGAAATCAGTTTGTTCAATGGTATTTTGGAGGCAATCTTAAATAAGTTGCGGCATCGAAATGACATACCATTGTTTTCGAAACAAATAAAAACTTCAATGTAAAATAATTTTTGAGGGGAAAAAATTTGGTTTAGGATATCAGAGGAAACTCAAAATTCCTTAGAGGACAAAATTGTCAGATGGTGTCAATGTCATTAGATGAAGAGGATTTTGAGTATCAGCACTAAGGAAGATTGGGAAGTTAATAACTTAACATTATATAAAAATTTAGTGAGAGAAAGTTAACTAAAGATCTGTATAATCATTTTTTGATCGAAAATCCATCTGCAGAAATGTGTCAAAATTAAAAAAAAAAAAACGCTGCATATTATCTGTTTTCATGTAACTTCACAATAAACTAGTAATAACCATCAAATAGGCATCTTTTTCTTTCTTTCCTATTTCCAGCGACTTAAAAATTTCCCTACGTTCGATTGTTAGCACAGTAAGGGACTGTATTGATGGCAAATTATTTAGTAGGATATTCTGTTGTTGTTGCACCAGCGTGCTTCCCTGTATCTAGCCCTGAGTTGGGTTCTACCAGTTAGATAAAAACAGCGGGGTGGGGTCATCTTTATTTTTATGTAGGGACCAAACAGAAGACTTCTCTAATACTTGGCCCCCAGAGGTATCATTTCACTTGGAAGACATTGTAACACACCCAGTTTTAACGTTCTCCAGGCGGCTTTAGCTTACATGACGAATCACCAGTTAAGCCGGGATTCGAGCTCACTGCTTTCCGATCATAAGAACGACGCCCTAATCAATCAGGCCATTGCAGCCCTGAGGGATATTAAGTGGATATGCTAGCGTCGATCTAATGGAGGTTAACTTTTCACAGTGTAAAACAGAAACTAGGCATAATATTCCATGTACTTAGCTTACCACTCACAGAAATATCATTTCACGTGGAAGACATTGCAACTATTGTCATTCATGAAGGGAAAAAATTCACAGCCATACATTACGACTATAACCGAAATAACGTGTCCCAGCTACCATGTGTTAGCACGACATACTTTTGGTTATGTTGGGAACTAAATTCTATCTAACGGTAATAAAAATGATGCCCCTACAAACCAAGAAACGCCGAACTGGCGGCCTACAAGTTAGCGCTCTTGCCTTCGGTTCAACAGTTCGTGGGTTCGAATCCCACCTTGGGCATGGATGTTTGTAGTGGTTCGGAATCCACTTTAAAACTGTAGGTCCCGGTCTAATTAGCCCTCGTGTGCAAAAAAATGACCGTTGAGCGACTAACAAAACAAAAACGAAACCAAGAAACTCTTTAAAATAAACGAAAATTTCAGATTTTTTAAAAAAATATAAAATATGAAATTCTGAATTTAGAAAGTTTCTAACTTAGAAAGTGAAAAATTAAGAAAACAACCTTACTTAAACGAGCTGGAACCCTAGTGATTAGAAATTCAGTATTTTCTAAAGTAATTCATTAATCTGTAAATTTATTATGTTAAAATATTATTTTAATTTCTCTTGTTATTTATGTAATGTCTTTTTAAATTTACTAAATTAATAAAATTACTTTAATTTCGCGTTAAATATATAATGTTAGGTGTAGATTTATAATTTTAATAAAAATCAAATTGGACATTAAAATTTAAAAAATAATTCAATAAATATTCCAATTATAATTCCATTTTTCACTATTAGTCCTTAGGACTTATACCACAATATTATGGTAATTTAATAATAACATGGTAACAATAACATGATATAATACAATAACAAGATCATTATCTTCCCTATTATACAGGACTACTTGAATTTGTTTTTTAATCTGACTTATTATAGTGTTAATTAGTTTCTATTTTTAAACTCAAACTTATATATTTCTATTATTTTCTGCTAAAGTGAAGTGGGGAAAATGCCCCGTATATGCGATTCATTTCTTTTTTCTGAGCTCCAGTAGCTTCAGGCCGCTTCCCGTAAGCTCAGCAAAGTGAAGCATCATTAGCCGCGGGCATTGGTTGGGAGGGTGACCACGGTGTACTCTCCTTCACTGAGTTGCTGGAACTCCGTGGGTTGGGGACGTGTCCACGTTAATATGTGACATCCAAAGTCCTTCCGCTGGTGTGGCGTGGATGTGGAAAGGAGGGTGCCAACTCAGGTGTGGCCTCGTCACCTGACCGTGGTTCAAAATGACGAGGCACCTTAAAAAGAGCAAAGTCGTACTTTCACCTTCGTGGTGCTCTGATCCAAACGAAAGAAGCTCTCTCTTGACTTAATTCGCTTAGCCATCGGCATAGCGAGCTTGGCTTGTCCAAGTGTCATAAGCAACAACGACAATACAATAGAGCTGAATATGATTTTTATTCAATAAATAATTTTTATTTTTTTCATAGGAGATTTTTATTTTAAGGTTATTTCAATTTTAGATTTTTATTCATAGGAGTGCTGCCCAAGTTGTCTAGTGGTCAGCGTACCTTACTGCGGACAAGGAGGTCCTGGGTTCGAATCCGGGTTCGGGCATGAATGTACTTTCTCTATCTATCCTTTGTCCTTTCCTTGTATGAATGGGTTGTGATTGGTTGCCTACACTATAAACGGGTACCTATGGCATGCATGTACTTAGGCTTAGCAAGCTGGCTTGTCCAATTGCCATAAGCAACAACAACAACATTCCTTTTTTCAGTGTTGATATATTTTACGTTTATATTTCGAAAAAAAGAAAATTAAAATTGGGATAAATTCCTGGACGTCTGACTTAGTTGATTATATAAATTGAGAGACATATTATATCCTATGCTATTAAGAACCGAAGTCTGGATCCTGTTTATATAGCTGGGGGGAGGGATGATTTGATGTTGGTTTAAAAGACTCATTTATCAAATACCAGAATCGGTATCGTTCTCATATGACAGTTTTTTTTAAATAAATTTTTGAAAAATGAATAATATGATAGCCAATACCCCATTGACTATATAAATAATCTCAGCTTAATTTTATTCAAATATCTCAAGAAGGCAATTGAAACTTAGAACAAAATCTCATTAATCAAGTGAGGAAGAAGATTTATTTCCCCTGCTTATTTGAGAGTGTATTACCTTTTTTCATTCAGATCATTATTTTTTGTTTTTAGATGCGCTGTTTCCTTGGGATTTGAAATTTTCTATTTGCTATTTAATGAAACAATTTTATGTTTAAAGCTTAAATTCTTTAGAGCGAACTACACAATTTTATGTTAAACTTTCTATGTAATTTTGAATAAATAGAAGTAAAAGAATATTATGGAATAAAAGTTTTTATGTGTTTTAAAATTTATTCTTGAATTTATATTAGGATTGATAATGTGCATACGAAATTCAAATTTTTTTGTATATAGAATAATCTACTAAATGCTGTTTCTTCAAATGTCATTAATAAAATTTTGTTGTTACAAATGACACTTGGACAAGCCAAGCTCGCTATGCCTTGGCTATGCGAATTAAGTCAATTGGGACCGTCTTTCGTTTTAATCAGAGCACCATGAAGGTGAAAGTACGACTTTTCTCTTCTTCCTCTTAGAGTTGGGCTTGTATGTCATTGGGCACCTCTGCTTTTATCAGCATTTTGGACTATTAACTCCAAACCCAATGTTTCCTAGTTCCAGTTGCTCGGGTCACCCACTTTATTAATAAAGTCCGATAACCCTTTAATGGAGTCTAAGTGTAACTCTCTAGTATGGATGATATCGAAGTTAATCTAGGGAGCCTATCGAAATTAATCTAGGGAGGGCAAGGAACTCGCATTCGTAAATGATATGCTCTGCCGTTTCCTCTTGCGTATGACAATTACAGCAGATAGGGTCTTGCTGAACCAGTCCCATCTGGTCAGAAAGTCAGTCATGCTAGGGATAGTTTCCTGACTTTCACCAGAAGAGGATGGTTTGGAGGTCATTTCTACCTCAAGTGAAGAGTTCATTGCTGCCCCTTTACTAGATTGCCTCTGAGTTCCCTTGTCTTTTTCAGCAAGGTCTACTTCAGAGGCTTCACCTTCAAATACAGAAAGGTTTGTTATCTATTGTTCTTTTCAGCCACAAGATAACAATAAGCTCAGGTAATATAAGTCCACCCAGCATTGCCTGAGTTACTGGGCAAGGCAAATTACTCTAGAAGTTCGCTAGGGAACTAGAGGCTCCGTTAAGACACCAATACCGTGGTGCCAAATAACCCTAGGCACGGGTCGCATAACACCAGGGTTTACGGGACCTGGTTCACGGCCTCTGATTCTATATTCAAATCTATCCTGTCATTCCTACTGGACATTTGGCGATCCACCACAAGCCGACGCGCCTGGTGGCTGCTCAAGCCCCAGGAAGGTACGTGTACCCCCTGGTTCCAGGACGACTTTGCTCTACACACATGCTATACGTACCCGTTTATAGGGTAGGCAACCATTCACACTTCATTCATACAAGGAAAGGACAAAGACAGAATAGATAGAGAAAGTACATTCATGCCCGAACTGGAATTCAAACCCAGGACCTTCTTATCCGCAGTCAGGCACGCTGACCACTAAACAAGTTGGGCGGCAATAAAATTTTAATTACAATTATGTTTTGATCTATGTTTTCGCGTATGTTATTAAATTCCGTTTAAATTAATAAACGCGTACGTGACAAAAGTTAGAAATGTAGGTTCTTACTCAGTCCATGAACATATAAGTTATATTTTCTACTTGAAAACCATGATGTGCTGGTTGGATGTGGCGTTCCTTTATCGTTATTGGACGGTGGTGAATTCGAATTCCGACCTAATCAAAGATCCGTCATATTCGCTGATAATGGCTGCGGCACATTAAATATGTCATGATTGCAATGTCTTCCATGTGAAATGATACCTCTGGTGCTGACAAACTAAGGCTAGCTTCTGAATTATGACCCGCTTTTGGAACGACAATGGCACACCTACTGGGTGCAACAATATATAATGTGTTATTCTTTTTACCTGTTATAGATAACAGGTTTCTAGTACCCGGTTACTACCCTACATACGGTTGTAGATAACCGGGAACTAGGAAATCCTAGTTTCCGGGTACATATTTTCCAGTTGTTCTTTGATATTCGAACAAGAAGGCACGTAGCATTCAATCGAATTTAGCCTAACCATTGAACATGAAATCCTAAGTTTTCTTAAAACATTTGTTCTCTCTAATCTATAAAAGCAATGTTTCAAACAATCATTATGGAAATGTATTGAAAGGAAGCAGGTCAAACGCTTTTTTTATTATTTTTTACTTATCCATGTTTTTACTTGTTTTAGGAGCAAACTTTATTTTATTAGTGATCTCACAATATCCCCAATTTATGACAATGTACTTTAGCTTTAGTCGGAAGATTCCACGATGGATCTAGTTAGTCATTGTTGAGTAACAAGAGATAGATATCCAGTATCAGGGTTCAGTTCTTAAGCGTTTTTCAAACTTGAATCATTCAATACTTGAATATTATTCACTAACTATCAAAATCGCCGACCGATTGGCTGAGTGGTTAGATTTCCTGACTCCTGAGCTGTTGGTCCTGGGTTTGAATCCCGGTTAGGGCATGGATGTTTCTTTCCATCTCTGTTCTCTCTGTGTTTCTCTGTCCTTTCTTCCGTGATGTTGTATGAATGTGGCCCGCCTTATAAACGGGTTTGTGGTGGTATGGCGCGGGTAACGCTACTCGCCTCCGTGACTTGGTTCACAGGTGCCCGCTGGGTAATGACAAATGAGTAGCAGTCTCTGGCCATGTTGTGGCATAGGGTTTAACACTCTTGTGCCCGTCATAGGAAAAAAACTATCAAAATCTCTCTCACGAAAAACAAAACAGCTTGGCTGCTCTAAAATTCATATAACAATTATCAGCTGTGTAATAGTGTCAAGTACATAACTGATTTTGGATGGTGTTAAATTTTTAATTGATGCAATTGTAGTGACTCGTATTTAAGACAATGCGAAGGTCGATTTGATTTGACTATTCTGCTTTTTACATTCGTATAAAAGCGATAAACTCCTGGAGATGAATTATTCTTCCCATCGACAACGGATTTTGAAATATCTATATTTAATAGATAGCTGATTATTTATTTGATTTATTACCTTTTTTTACTATCAACACTGTTCTGGTGTTAATCTATTGATATGTTTTAAAAATAATAGAAATTCATCTTTTTCATACCAACTGTACCCAATGTATTGCACCTCTGAACACTAATATAATACGCTGAAAATGCTTTGAAGAATTATAACACAGGATTTACAAAAGTTTCCGTTTTGAAAATTCTATATTTTCCAAATGTAAGCATATGTTTGAGCCACAAACTCACCAAGTTTGTCTTATCTCCAAAGTAGATCTCCATAGGAAAATGACCTGTGGCATATGTGCTCTGGTTGACCATAAATGATTTGAATGGTGATCAACCGGAGCACTTCGCTTAATACAACATCCCGAGTAATGTTCATCCGATGGATGATGTCATTCCAACTGATGTCGTCCCTTTCCTAAACTACATATCGCAGAAACTATCACAGAATAATTCGTCAAAAGAACACGTCATAAACTGACATAACATTACATTTTAAATTTTGCAAAAAGAAAAACTTAAATCAATTATTCTCGCAAAATAAACTGGGAAATATGGGCAGACTTTTTTTAAAAAAGAATTAGTATTCAATTGGGGTAAAAAAGATATTTTATGCGGCAGCGTTCTTTATAAATGAAAATATGAGTGATTTGCAAATAAATGCCACGTTTTTTTTTATCTTCATTATTTAAGGAATTATTTAACATCAAAATATCTCCAACATTTTATAGATTCCTTGTTTGTAATGTAAGAAATTTTCTTATGAGAATTACTTTCATTCGATTATCGGGATATTAATTCTTTAATTAAATCTACCGTAATTTAAAGGAATTAATTTTACTTTTTCATTACAGAATAATAATCCGTATGACTAGTTCAAAAGAAAGAGCTGAAAATGCATGAGTTAATTAATTTATTTAGTTAAGTTGATTTGGCTTTTATCCATACACCTTTACAAACCTTGATTTAATTAGTAATTCGTATCATTAAAAAAGTGGCTATTATTAATGTTCGTTATTGTCTTTTAGACTGAAATGAATCTTGCATACCTTAATCTAATCTCGACCTCAAACAAAAATGAGTTCCAAAAATAAATCTAATATGTGATGTTAGTCGTCCTTTTTAAACTTCACGCAAAATTCTCTTGTCAGCTCATATGTTTAATGCACCTGTTCCCGCACGAACGCAAACGATTTCCGATCCGATAATAACCTGTTGCCATATCTTGCTTGACTAAACATGGACAATAATTCTTCGATATGTTTTCTACCCTATGTCAATATTTGCTCATTGATTTTTTGGTCTCAAAAAGCCAATTTAATAGAGAAAACCGTGAGAGTTAATTACTGTCATTAATTATTTTCGCATTAATTTAGCTCGATGTAATGAAATATTATATTCTCTTAAATGTGTAACAATAATTTTGACTTTTAATTGCAAAATATAAACTAAGAATGTTATGAATTTCTGAATTATCGACTACTATGTTGTGTCCAGAAATTAAGATAAACAAAATCGTGTAAAATTTTTTAATCTCAGAAATTTTTTCGCATTGTCAAGTAATATAGAATAGTATTTTGACGAAAAATCTTGAGACCATGAACTATACAGAATAATCGAAAGATAATGCTATAAAATATATTAGTTTACAGTTTTGTAAATATGTTAAGCACTATATTAAAAAAAACCAGTAAAATCTGAAAGTTTTAAAATAGATTCTTTTAGTGTCATAATATGCAACAAATCAATTTTTGTTAGATTTAAAAACACATAGTGGTAGAGCTTCGCACTCCTACGCCATAAGTCCGAGGTTCGATTCTCTGGCTGGGCATAGTCGACTCAGCCTTCCATCCCTTCAGTGAGTCTGAAAAACTGACTACCAAGCATGCTTTGAAGTAAATACTGGGAGTTTCGTGTTAGGTTGACCATCTAACCCTAACATATCCTTCCCACTCCAAGGCCCACGGTTCTCAAAAACAGGCATGGGCATTGTAGGTCTTAGTCCGACTGGACTGTCGTATCACTAAATTTAGTTTAGTATGAAAATCGTCAATATTTGAAAATTAAAATTTGAACTAATAATACAAAATTCCTGCAAAATTTTTATAATACAAAATTACATTTTTTTATTCCAATGGCGGGCACTTACAAGGGTGACTGAATCCTGTGGCACAACAAGGCCAGAAACTGCTACTCATTTGTCGTTACCCAGCGGGCACCTGTGAACCAAGTCACGGAGGCGAGTGTCGTTGCCCGCGCCATACCACCACAAACCCGTTTATAGGATGGGCCACATTCATACAAAAACACAGAAGAAAAGACAGAGAGAACCGAGAAGGAAAGAAACATACATGCCCAAGCCGGGATTCAAACTCGGGACCAACAGCTCAGTTGTCAGGAAAGCTAACCACTCAGCCAATGGGTCGGCAAATTACATTATAAAAACTATTAATTTTTCAGTAAATATAATGCTATACACACTCATACAATGATAACATAAGAATAAGTATCAGATTAGCTTAGATAGGTGATATATTTTTGTTTGTTTCCCTCCATGGAAGTTGCTAAGTTTTGTAAAATGCTTTTAAGCCACTTGTGTGTGTGCTATTATTATTTATGACAGTTGCAAAACCCAAGCTCGCTAGCCGACGTCTATGTGAGCTTGGTTTTCCTTTTTCTTACTTTCTGACTTAGTTTTCTTTCCTGCCATCTGACTTAATTTCGCTAGGCGAGGCTATGCGAAATTAATTTAGAAGGGTGCGTCTTTAGTTTAAATAAAGCACCAAGAAAGTAAAAGTACGTATTTGCTCTGAGACTAATCCGATAAATGACAACACCTGAAGATTCACTCCTTCAATTTTGACATTGATCTGGAGAGGGAAAAGATTTTCTCCAGAGCATTATTACAACCATGGTAACTGCTCAGCGACCGATCACAGGACTTTCGATTCCACAGATTTATAACAAGCACGTGTATCGCATGTAATCGGTGAGTCTTTAAAGCTATTGGAAATCAAATCTAGCTCTTCCGGATAGATGGTCGATATCCCAAGCCTAAGTACTCGGACTTAAGTACTTAGCCTAAGTGCTTAGACTTTACTAAGCAAACAGCAGCTTCAACCTGTTTTAATGGACTCTTTTCAATAGACTGTTCTTGATTTATGAGTTCCTCTACAAATTAATTTTTTCAGAGTGTTGTTCTTTTAAAATCATTAATTGTAATCCTTCGTTTTTTCATACATTTGTAATTCTATGTATTCCTGTAATTGTGTGCTATTCCACGTATATTTGCAACTTCGTGATTCTACATATTCTTGTAATTTCATAATCCTATGTATTTTTGTACCATTGTTTTCCTATATTATTTTACATCCCATACCAAAATTGAGGCCACGGGGCCTGGTTAATGAGGGAGTCATTTTCATTTTCGGAAGGAAGCGAGATTGAGTCCCAGGCTGGCCAAGGTTCCGTTGTTTTTGCTAAGGGCGGCCGGGGCACACTAAATCTGGCCGCAGTGTCCTCCAGGTGAGGTGACGCATCTGGGGGTGGCAGGTCAAGTCTTGGGAATCTTCTGCTTGCTCTCTGCTTCAAAATCACGAAGACCTCATCCGGCTGCTTCTATCCAATTGGTAAAGTCCATCTCAGTGCTAGGTACAAGGAAATATGCTGGTTCAACAACAACAACAACGACTCCCAAAGCTTTATATAAGTGACAGTTTGAACATCTTGCTGGCAGGCTTCTATCTATGTCTCTACATAACATTAAGACTGTATAATTTTCACATGCGTGAGACATCCAACCAAGATCATACTCATTGTGATCAAGTATCAAATTCCGAACTTACTATCTGCTTAAAAAGCCCCCCTCTTTTCCCGATGCTTTGTCTTCAGAGACATGGAAGGGCGATAAGTTGTTGAGTTTTGATTTTCATCTTGTTCTCACGCTATTGCTAACGATATACTTGTCTGCCGCACTGTAACTTATTTTAAACTTTCTTGATGGAAGCACGCAATTCCCTCAATCTTTCGTGCCTTGTGAGTTAAATTAGAAAAATAACAGAAACTCTAAATTAAAGACAGAAGTTACCTATATATACACATCTATTGAAATACTTCTTCTTCTACAGGTTGGGTTTGTATGTCATTGGCACCTCTGCTTTAATCAGCATTTTGTACCATAACTCCAAATCCAATGTTTCCTAGTTCCAGTTACTCGGGTTACCACTTTATTAATAAACTCCGATAACCCTTTAATGGAGACTAGGTGTAACTCTCTAGTATGGATGATGCCTAAAGAAGTTCATCTAGGGAGGGCAAGAGCCTCGCATTCGTAAATGATATGCTTGGCCGTTTCCTCTTGCGTATGACATTTCCTGCAGATAGGGTCTTGCTGAAACAGTCCCATTTTGTGGAGGTGTTTTCAGAAATAGTAGTGCCCAGTTATGAAGCCTACGATTAAACGTATCTTCTGCCTAGAGCATCTTAGAATTTCAGAGGAAATCCTCGCTGATGATCTACAGATCATACTTCATGCACTCACTCACTGTGACAAGTGATGATTCAGTTTTGCTGATTTTAGCATAAAATACAGCTTATTGGAATACTTGGTTTGGAAAATTTCGGGTTTCTACATGCATAATTCATCAATGCGGTTCACGATCTACGAAACATTGCAGACATTAGAGAAATATTCAATTAATTTTTTTTTAAAAAAAATATCTTCTCAATAATAACCATTTATGTCGAGCTGCCATGCATTTTTGGCAAGATGTCTTATAAGGTATGCCATGCCTTTGATTTGGTTTGTTACTCTCTGATCATTTCGTTTTGCTCACGAGATTAATTAGACAGGGATTTACTGATTAAAGGGACTTTCGAACCATTACAAACACCCATACCTGAGGTGGTATTCGAACTGGCGAACTGTTGACTCGAAGGCCATTCTATTCCCAGCTCGGAAACTGCTCTTCGAAGGGTAAGATTCAACCCATTCACCTTTTTGAACAATTAAATGCCTATCATGTTTCTGAATTAAGAATTCAAAAATTTGGAAGTTTCGAGGTTTTCTCCTTTGCGACACGTGAATATGACCCATTATTTATAAGAAAAATTCCTGTCAGAATGCTGATTCGTATGCTTTCAGTTACAACTACTTTATCCTTATGTTACAAGAGCTTTCAGAGGTTAAAGTAGTTCAGCAATAAAAAGTACGATTATAAAAAATGCAAGACATAAAGGTATCCGCTTATGTTCGAACTAATTTTTGTTTAAAAAATTAACATTCTTTCATCTTATTTTTAGATAAATTATGATGTGAAAACATAAACTTATGCTTCATTTCATAAAGAAGAGCACTGGAAACATATAAGATAAATTTCATATCTTCATTATTACTTGAGATATCTTTTTAACGGAGATGGAGATTTTGTGAAAAACAAAGTTATGAAAAAATCTCCTTTAAAGTTATAGTCTCGCTTGTGATGGCGATAATGTTGCTATTTCCTTATGAAGCCAAGTCTCGCTTTCCTCATACACATTATTAATCAGCACATTATAGAAAAAAATAAAAAATAGTAAAAAAATAAAACATCACTTTTTTACAATTTCCGGTTTGAAAAATAGAAGTTCCTGTTCCGTTTTTTTAAAAAAAACTATACATTTTGAAACTCTTGTAGTTTAATTTCCATTTGACATGCAGTAAAACGAAAAAGTGTTTTGGAAACTGGAAAATCCTGAATACAACATTCACAAATAAAAACAAATGGCACATGCAGTCGAAAATCAACTTTTTATCGTAGGCTGATTGCTTAAGACAATGATGAAGATTGATGACGTAATGTTTTCCAAAAATTATGTATTTAAAATATATGAAACTTAATTAAATTTGCTAAATTATTTCTCAAATGTTATTAATAGTCCTTTTGGAAAATACTTTGAAGTAGAAAACTCAAAAGAGCGAGACAGAGGAAGCGATAAAAGAAATATCGATCTTCATTCAACAGGAAAATCAATCATACATTTTTATTTCAATTTCCGAAATTTTTTCCCTCTACTTTGTAAAATTGAATTTTTTTTTCCATTTCAATACTCCAAAGTTTTAGGATTAAAAATAATACTGGTAGGCAATTAGTTCTTTTTCCGTCAAAATCCTTTTCTCTAACTGGAACCGCGTCGCCGAAGATGATTCCCTACTCCTTTGAGAATAGAAAAGGGGGGGTTATCGATTCCCCATGCCCCTTTCCGATGAGTTTCTTTAGAATTTGTTTCTCTGGAGTACTTGCACTAATTGGTTTCATTCCATTGAATGTATGAAATCCCCAAATTTCTCCTTCAACCTCCCCTTTAATTGCCTGATGGCATTCGTTAAGTTTTATTCGAGTGTGTACCTGCTCCCCCCCCCACCAAACACACGACAGCCCCTCCACGTTTCCGTTGTGCGCTGAGTAGTTTGAGAAGCGCTACAGTTGAAACAGTGTAATGAGACAAAACTTGAACTGTTGGAAAGGCATTTACGGAAGGCGACATTGTCTTCGAAGAGTTTCCCCAATCCAATTGAGTTCAGTTTCTGTAACACAATCACACAAACGGAACTGAAAGCTAAAGCGTGTTGTATTTTCTGTTGGCCGGTTGAATTGAAATTGATTTTAATGCCATTGAATGAAAGCGACGTTTGAAAGGATCTTCCTACTTTTGTACAAAAAAATTATTTGCTTATTGTGGAAAAGAATCAACATTGAAATATATCAATAGTATTCTTTTATTTTCAATATCTGAGAAAATATCGATCGGCTTATGCCAGAATCAAATCAAAGATACCAAGTTCTTTATTTTCTTTTATTTTTATTTGTAAATTTTTGATACATGTTATCGGAAAAGAAATTGTTCCCAACTGTTAGTATGACCAAGCTCTTCGGAATAGAAGGTCTCGAGTTCAATTTCAATCACTGTGGAACAGCGGGAGATGAGCTCCTGTTGTTGTTGCTTATGACACTTGGACAAGCCAAGCTCGCTATATGCCTTTGGCAGTGTGAATTAAGTCAATAGAGAGCGTCTTTCGTTTGGATGAGAGCACCATGTAGGGGAAATACGACTTTGCTCTTTTTAAGGTGCCTCGCGTAATTTCGAACCACGGTCAGGTGACGAAGTCACACCTGAGCTGGCACCCTCCTCTCCACATCCACGCGACACCAGCGGAAGGAATTTGGACGTCACATATTAACGTGGACACGTCCCCAACCCACAGAGCTCCAGCAACCCAGTGAAGGAGAAGAACACCGTGGTCACTCTCCCAACCACTGCCCGCGGCAAATGATGCTTCACTTTGCTGAGCTTACGGGAAGCGGCGTGAAGTTACTGAGCCTCTGTAGCTCAGATGTGCTCCTAACATTTATAATAATTTGTTTTCTAGGTTTCGCCAACCGATAGCGGAGAGGTTAGCGTTCCTAACTTTGAAGCGATAGGTCCTGCGTTCGAATCCTGGTTCGGGCATGGATGTTTCTTTCTCTCTTTTGGTCTTTCTTCATCACTTCCCTTTCGGAGAGAAGATGGCATTCCCATTGGGTGTCCCACTAAATGACGTCATCACTTCGCTCATTTTTGAGCTGAATAGGGCAAAGCCTAAGGGCAGCCGGGCATTAGAAAAAAAATGTTTTACAGGTCTCTCTCTTTCAAATAGTAAATAGGGATCGTTGTCTATAAAAATATTTTTAAAAAGCTATACGCAGTGAATATTTTTTTTAAAAATTATCGGTTTCCGTACATTAAATGTATTTTAATGTCTATTAATTTTTACATTACGTTTCAAACATACGTTTTATGACATCATCTAGAACATAGGTTTCCAAAGTGGTCCACGTAGACGTGAAAAGAAACAGGGGTTCACAAGTTAAAAGTGGGGGTCCACGAAAAATTTTCTGGTTTTCATAATAAAGAACAAAACTTTTGGCTTGGATTTACCTATCAACGTAGACAGATAGCATCATTCACTAGGTAGATATTCAAAAATATTCGAGACTCAGTTCAAACACAGAATTGAATAGAACAATAGATAATAGTACAAGTGTACTTGATGAATTGAAATTAATGAAGCAAAATATTAATCGGCGCGAATTCTCCCTTGTCACAGATAGAATGTCTTGATGAGGATATTCAGACTTACGCTCAACATTTAAATACCCTGTATATAGTCTTCAAAAACAGATTTGAAGATCATTCTGACGAAGGAAATACCACCATGGGTCATAACCCCATTTGATGAAACGGAAGAGGCGAATGTGGTATTACAAGAGGAGCTACTTGAGCTCAGCACCAACGAGGAACTGAAAATGAAATTTAAAAATGGCTATAAACATTTTGGCTGCAGGCAGAAATCACCGAAAAACATCCTGGGCTGTGGAAAATTGCGAGAAAATTTTTGATAACCTTTCCCTCGTCATATCTTATCGAAAGAAGTTTAGTGCCGTTACCAACCTGTTAACAAAAAAAGGAGCAGATTGAACATCACAGAAAGGGCACAGATTTAAGATTACTTCTTCCAAAACTGAAGCCAAATATTGATAATTTGCTGTCAAATCATCAAGTACATCCGTCTCATTAAAAGTAAAACTTTTTCATTGTTGATTTACATTTCAGAGTACATTGTTAATTTTTTTGTCAATTGTTGATTGTAAAAATGTTCATAATTTTTTGTATAAATATTGTATTATATATAGTAATTGTATTATAACAAGTATTATTTTTTAATAAGTAGGACACACGAATGTCGGCAACTTTTTTTCTTCTTAACACCCCTAATTTAGTGATATTTTTTACTGGTGATATTTTTTAGGAGTTTCGGGAATACAGTAAAAATGTAGCAGCAGGGGACCTACTGAAAATAAGAAAAACTATGAAAGTGGTCCACGAGAAAAAAAAAGTTTGGGAACCCAGTATCTAGAATGTCAATATAATTATAATCACACACTCACAAAATTAACAATACTGTATTTATATAACATAATTGATATTTAATTATATTAATATAATTATGTCTAGTAATTATATTTATATATTCCAAATGCTGAGGCCATTTGTTTTGAAATTGCTTTCCTATTGATTACAACTCTGACCTCCCCAATTTAAGAATTCTTTATTATGTAACTTTCCTACTTCTGGAATGGATGTTTGTATTTAGGAATAAAATTTATGCCATTCTTTGTTCAGTTAGCACACATATGCAAAAATTACTTGACGATAGACAAACTAAATTAGATTTAAATTGTTTTGCATTACTATGTAAATCTTGACATTTAATATATTCTGTTTAGTGTTTTCAATCATAATTCGGTTATGTTTGTGTGTCTTCTTTAGATAATTAAAACGAAATAACAAATCTGCTTGAAATTTTTATGAATGTCCTAGTACTGCATATTTCCACCAAATCAACTTGTGATTGTGCTGGCTATACTTTTCATAAGCAAATCTATACCTCTTTTTTTAATTAGTCAAATATTTTATAAG
>CM075850.1:114233163-114273163 GCA_037975125.1 Latrodectus hesperus | reverse complement strand
AGTTCTATTCTATCAAATAATTCTACATTGACAGCTATGCTTAATAAATTATTTTATAAATTTTCTTTATTAAACGCAACATTAGTGATTAACTTGTTGTTGTTGTCGTGTGCCAGCTAGGCTGGCAATATGGGGTATGCTGCTCCACTTTTCCAACTGAACCCTATTTTGGTGTGGAGTCCGACTTCTTCAGTAAACACATGCCATAGGGACACGTTTATAGGGTAGGACAACCATTCACACCTCATTCATACGAGGAAAATACAAAGACATTATAGATAGAGAAAGTACATCCATGTCTGAACCAGGATTCGAACCCAGGACCTCCTTATCCGTAGTCAGGCACGCTGACCACTAGAGAAGTTGGTCGGTATTGGTTAACTTGTAAATACTGCAATAATAACGTCAAGAAATTTTACCCTAAAAACAAGTCAAGAGCCATATCTGCACTGGTAAAGGAGCAAAACTTACACCTGAACGCTGGTCTCGGTAAAGCTTGAAATAAAAATTGTTTTAATTCGATATTTTGATTTCGTTTTTCTTGTATTTATTATTGTAAATATACAATAAAGCTAATTTGAACTCCGTATGATATTATTTATGCATGTGTGTAAGTGAAATGAGTGATATAACAATCCGCTTTGGAAGGTCACTTCAGGAAAAAGACTCATCATTTTTCTTTTAAAATTGTCATCTGCATGGCACTAAAAATACAGAAATACATATATGTCATCGGGTTTTTCTTTCTTTCTACGCTTCAATAGTGCTTCATTTATATAAAAAAATTCTCATTCTTGGAAAAGTATTTTCGCCCATACTAGTTTATGAAACTAACCTTTATAGTCTAGTGGTTTGGGCATCGGCCTTCCATCCGGCAGGGTCGGGGTTCGATTCCCAATGCCACCAAAGACCCGAGTACATGCGATATATGTGCTCGTTAAATCCATGGAATCGAAAGTCCTGTGGTCGGTCGTTGAGCTAGTTACCATGGGTGCAATGGTCTGGAGAAAGTTTACTTCTCCCTTCAGATCAATGTCAAAATTGACGGAAGTGGTTTCTCTGGTGGTGCCATCTATCGGAGGATTTAAAAAAGATCTAAGACGTACTTTCATCTTCCTGGTGCTCTGATTAAATCGAAAGACGTTCCCTATTGACTTATATTCGCATTGCCAAGGCATAGCGAGCTTGGCTTGTCCAAGTGTTATAAGTAACAACAACATTAATATCGCAGCCGATAAGAAGAAAACAGATGAAAATTATTTGAAGCTGAACCACTATTATATTTTGAAAATACGACAAATTTATTATATTCAATGGTCTCATATTTACTAATGAAAATTTTCAAGCTGTCACAAAAGCTCATTTAATTTGCCTTTAAATGATCTATACTTTAATTCATTGTAGTTCAAAAAACAGCATTTTGAGCAAAGGTAACTAATTCTTATTTTTTCGATTCGCAATATACTCCTGAATGCTTAGCGCCCACTGTACTCCATGCAGTGCTAATATATATATATATATATATATATATATATATATATATATATATATATATATAAACATCGCTTAATGGACTACCTTATGCCCTAGGGCTTTGTTAAGGCATTTTAACGTTTATCACATAATTACCTTCCTGGAGGACATTTTCATAGATAGTGAGGGCCGTATTTACGTTTCGCAAAGGAGTAAACCCGGAAAGCTCCTGAGCACCCTTCTAAACAGACGTAGATGCAGTAGTTAAAATCTCAGCATCCATCTCCTTTTGTTCAACAGTGGTTGGAATCATGCGAAATTCTTCGTTCTCTAAGGTACTATTCCAACTATTAGGTCATGGTGGTCCCTCATTTTGAACTTTAGGGTAATCCTTCCACTACTTTACAAATTTAATTGCAATCCTTTTATAGAAAAATATTCTCTTCACCTTACAAGAATCCGAAAAGTTGGCAGTCATATTTTCTTTAAATTACCGGTCAAAAGACTAAGCTGTCAAATTGATTGTAACTGGCAATGTGAAGACATCATAGAACTTAGTAAATGCTTGTGCTCTCCCCAGTTTTGTGTGGGTATAATCTGCGTTATGGTGTTTTATGTAAAAATTAATATTATTGACAAAAACTATATTTACGTTTATTTTTCATAATAATTTTTTTAATTCGAATATTCATTGTATTAAATATTGTTTTGTAGATATAAGATCTCACAAATATACCAATTCATTTTCACAGCTAGAGTTGCACTTATTATTTTTTTGTTCAAGATAGGATAATAATCAATTCTATTCTTGTCGAAATAAAAAAAATGGGTAAAAATGAAAAGAAAAATCAAACCTTGTTTGAATGCTCAGAATCTAGTATTCATCTGAAGTGACGGGTATACAAACTTTCTTTATGGCTCAGAAAAATGAAGCCAAAGCGGTGGAAAATTCCTCGCCAAATAATGTCCTTAATGATGGGGATTTTGATTACCGTAACATAATGATTTAGCATATTATAGACGTAAATAATTAATGAAGCCATTTTTTTCTCTTTTTTAATGGTGATTTTTGGAAAGTAATAAGATTTTCTAAGTTCGTGATATTCGTCTTAGTGCTTAAAGCATAGCACTAGGTAGGATTAGTTAAGAAAATAAATTACTTCATAGAAAAAGTTTATTAGTTCCTATTATGAGCCTTGCCTTTATTTTTAATGAGATTCAGCCATCTTAGTTTATTTCTTCCCAAATTTAATAAAAGAAAAAGCTTAAGTGCAAGTAAAATATGTAGGTAATATTATACGTGTAAATTATACACCTTAGTGTATCACACTGCACATAATAATGTATTTTTGATTATTTAATAAACCAATTTGGCTTTAAATGAGCAACAATTCTTAAAAAGAATAACAATTACCATGGCAACAAATCTCGTTACACTTTTTTTATTCCTTGGTCAGGATTTCAAAGCTTTTCTCTTTCTTTATTTATTTATTAGAAATGCCCAGAAATTTGGTTAGGACGCCATTATTTCTCTAACCTTCCTCTATTTCTGAACTCTACAGTTTAAAAACACAAGTGCAGAGGACGAATCGAGATGAATAGTATCAAAAATTTGATCTTGTCTACACAGAATACATAAGAGAGAGTCACTATATCCAAGAAACTAAACTCCATGGCATGACAGCCCATGTGGGCCAAGGCCTACAGTGCCCATAACTGTTTTCATGACCGAGGGCATTGGGGTGCGAAGCATATGTCCCAGTTAGGTGGTCAGCCTAACGTAAGACGCCCAGTGTTTAATTCCCAAGCATGCTTGGTACACAGTTAATCGATCCACTGAAGGGATGAAAGGCTGAGTTAACCTTGCCCAGCCCGAGGATCAAGCCTCGGAACTGTGTCATGGGAGCGTGAAACTGCTGCCACTAAGCCACCGAGCTTCTCACTAAGTCCAAACCTATGCATATTGTTGGGCCAAAGAGTCATGGCCCATAGTCAGGCGGAGATTCACAGCTGAGCTTCTAGGGAAATCGGGGATGGACTGTGCATTCTTGAGCAGCAAGGCCAATGGCTTACTGGCAGAGTCAAACAAATGTTTTTCCTTGTGTTTACAAGAATTAAATAATTCAACTACAGTTGCTGATGAAGTGGAATTTCAAATAAGGAATACAGACTTTTGTTCGGTTTTTAGATCAGCGCTGATTCCTATCTGGACACGGAATTACAATACGTATATCAAATAAAGAGACAACTACATGTCTCGATTTTGACTGTGATAGTGCCCGTCGATATAAAACATAACTCGACTGCTTTAAGAGACAGGACAAGCCTGGATATTTTGAATCTTCTCATCGGGCTTTCTTCTAGTCACTTTATCCATTTTCAATGGGTCCCATCTCTTGTTCGGATGTATGTAAATGAAAAGTCTAACTACCAGGCCAGGACTGTAGCCGAGGAGGGGTTGAGCACTTGTTGGACTCTCACATAGAGCGAGATCTCCTTCCTTTAGGAAAATGGAATTAAATCAGTTTCGAATAATTTCTCCCCATCATCTGCGGTACTTTGGAAGAAGCCCAAACTAGTCTTTTGGGCTTACGCATAGAAAATATCAAACGGATACATGAATGGCCATGTCAAAGCACTCACTTTTCAGCAGATTCTTTCTTCTGTGATGTTTTGTAGTCTCAGAAAATAATATTCTTAGCTACAGCCTCCCTAGTCCCTGCTCCATCTTCACTGCTGAAGCAACTGCAATTTATTCTGCTCTTCAGCACGTGAATAAAAGGAGTCTTTCAAACGTTGTGTGTATACTGACAGTTTAAGTGTTTTAGAAGCGTTGGGAAGTGATAATTATCAATGTCATCCAGTTGTATCTAGGATTTTCAAGGAATTGGATTCCCTTGCTGGCGAGGGTTATGCTATATTGTTCTGTTGGATCCCTGGTCATGTGGGTCTCGATGGCAATGAAAAGGCATATGGAGCGACTAAAGCTGCATCCGGACCACTTATGCCATGCGATCCCATGTCTGATGTGAGGAAGAGTGTCAAAAAACTAATATATTCTTTTTGGGAGGAATCATGGAACCTGCAGGTCAATAACAAACTACATGCCTTATTTCCATCTATCACTCCATTATCAATTTTACATTTACGAAGTGCTGATGCCCGTTTGACTCGCCTTCGTGTTGGTCACACACGTTTCACACACAGGCATTTATTTCTGAGTGAGTTGAATCCATGATGCGAAACGTGTAATGAACCTTACACAGTATATCATATTTTAATCTCATTTCAAGATTTTAACCATTTACGTTTACACTATTTTAAAACTGACATTTTAACTTTATTTGATTTATTGGGAGATCCACCCCATAGAAACCTATTTGCATTTTTGAGAGCTATAGGTTTCTTAAATTTTACTTAAATATATATTATGAAATTTAAAAGTACATATTTTAACCATTTTTCCTTTTATATATCATACTAAGATTTTAAAATTATATTTACACTGATTTTTGTTTTTTAAAATTTTATTGTTGCTTGGGTTTTTTGAAAAAAATTAATTATAGAAAAAAAAGAATAAACAAAATGAAATAAAACAACAATAATCATAGACTTGGCGCAGCTTGTCCTTTTTGGACCTTGCGCCAGAAAACCCAACCAACCAACCAATCTTCTGTGATGTTGTATGAATGTGGCCCACCCTATAAGCGGGTTTGTGGTGGTATGGCGCGGGCAACGATACTCGCCTCCGTGACTTGTTTCACAGGTGCCCACTGGGTAACGACAAATGAGTAGCAGCTTCTGGCCTTGTTGTGGCATAGGGTTCATCACCCAAGTGTGCCCACCATTAGAAAAAAATCTTTTCAGCAGAAACAGAAGATCTTCCCTGACTACTATTGGTGTTGGGCTAACAGGTTGGCCCCTGTCCACATTTTATTTTGCTTGCACTTCAATAGGGATGAGTTCTTCAGGGTCATCTATTAATTTTAGACTTATTGTATATTTTTGGATTTAGAGAGAGAGAGAGAGAGAGAGATTGTCTAGTTTTGCTAGATAGTCTGGGAATTGTAACTACAACACAGTCTTAAAAAATCATCAATAATTTTTCCACTAACTAGTAACAGCCTTTAGCTGACATCTGTTTAGATAAGGTCTATTTATGATATTAGATGTTTTAAGTCACGATAAAGTATAAGAAATATTCTCAATTTCCGCGTCATGTTTACTAAAAACAAGATGCCAACCTCTTGATTTTGACTTTATTGTATGCAATTTGCAGTGATAGAGTGGCAATTTACATGACTAGTACAGTTTGTCGCATGGTGATTCTTTTTAGTATTTAAATGTAAATTCGAGTGGGACTAAAGTATGGGATTTTCTAGTTTTAAGCGCATTATCTAACGGGATTCGAGTTTAAAGTTTATCCTGAATAGCTAATCATCACCACTTAATATACGAATCGAGTGCATGAACTGTTGTTAACCCATATTAGTAGTCAGTTTGTTTTCTTAAAAGAATATTTTCTTACAACTCTAAAGAAGAATTTAGTACAGGTGAAATTCGGGAGATATTATTTGCATCTAAGAAAGCAAATATGAGATAAGAAAAAATCTCTCTCTCACTCACTTTCTCTTCTCTCTCTCTTTCTCCAAATCGATATTGAAACCAAGATGATGGTTGAAAGGATAACTTTCTAGCCTCCAGTAGATCATAAATTCGATTCTCACATCATTTTTGGAAATTTTTAATGATCTGAAATTCCTTTCATAAACATTGGATTCTGATAAAATTAGAATTCTATAAAAATCAATTCATAATGATAATGCGACAAAGAAACAATCAATGTTAAAGCTTAGTAAAACAGAACCAATGACATATCACTGCAAAATAATTTGTTTTTAACGAACGTATTTTAACTGCACCCGTAAGCATTTTTAATAATTCAATGCTCTAGAAAACAGAACGAAAATGTGTTTCTTTATTTTAACATTTTTCTGCAAGTTGCATTTTTGATCACAACCGTGAGATATGAATATAACTTTCAAAACTCACGTTTCAAAATGCTTCTTTTATAGTTTTTCCTGTGGAATTTATTACTTGAAATATTTTTCCAAAACGGTTTACCATGCCGTAATTTCTAGGTAAATTTTATTAAAACAAAGGCACGTGAAAGTAGCGAACTCTTAGCGAATTTATGATTAAGCACTAGCATCTCTTTAAGGATATAAATGGTGAGAAATTCGTGAAGTAATAATAATAAGTTTATGATCTCACATTTTTAGATAAATGAGAATGATATATTAAAAGTACTTGCCGAGCTCTAGATAAATAGCCATTAAAATATATTTATGTACTCTTTAACATCCGCTTTGTTTCCTTTCAAATGATTGTTCAAAATATAAAGCATTTCTTTTTTCTTAGCATATATTTTCGATTTTTCCTTCCATTTAGAATATTAAGGCATAAATTTCAAATGAAATTGCACGCTACACGCATAAAACAAAACATAAAAAAGCTTTTACCCAGTTTGGATTAGTTTTACAGTAAATTATATATGATCGTGATTGGAAAGTAAGAAATTTCTTTTAGAAATATTTTGGATATTGTAATGTTACAAATCACGATGGATACCTATCGTATATAAAATGCAATCTAATTTTTATAATTGAGTAAAATATTTTTTGAATTTAACTGATTTTTTATTGTTTTGATAGTATATGTATATATTCTTTTTTATATGTTTAATATTCTCACGTCTATTGGTCATAGTCCGTGACTATGGATAGGGAGGTCCTGGGTTCGAATCCCGGTTCGGGCATGGCTGTACTTTCTCTATGTATCCTGTCTTTGTCCTTTCCTTGTATGAATGAGGTGTGATTGGTTGACTACCCTATAAACAGGTCCTTATGTACTGAGGAAATCGGACTCCACACCAAAATAGGGTTCAGTTGGAAAAGTGAAGCAGCGCACTTCATGTTGCCAGCGTAGCTGGCACACGACAGTGAATGAATGAATGAATGAAAGGTTTTTAACTAATAAACGTCTGAAAAGTGTTTTGAAAGTGTATCATAATTCCCTGTACAATGAAACATTATACTGAAATATTTCAACTATTGATGTTTTAAGATGACTTTTATTGAAAATTGAAAGGGGGGAAAACTATAGATTATTACTGTATATATATATATATATATATATATATATATATATATATATATATATATATATATATATATATATATAATAATGCCAATTTCTGTACCAGAGAAAGCTACCGATGATCTCGTCCAGAGGTGCCTTCCTTTCAACAGCAGGTCCGATAAAATTTGTTGTACCTAAAAAGTTTAATATGCATAAATTTTAAGGAAACAATCCTGTTTTACCTTATCGAATTGCCTCTTCTAACCAAAGAATCAGTGTCACATTTTTTAAAATTCTTTTTCATATGTGAGACAAATTTTATTAAATTTCCTCTCATTTTACTTTTTGTGTATTGCTTTAGCCTAGTTACTATAGAGCGAAAACAAAATAAGTTCAAACTAAAACTTTCAAAAATTCATAAATTCTATCAAAACGAGACAACATCGAAATTTGGGGATTGTAAATTTCAGTTTTCTATTTTTGACTAGAATCTATCTCAAGAAACTTGTTCTTATTTCTTATATCACGACAATGCATTCTTATTATTTCCAATTTTTTTTTTTTTTTTTTTTTTTTTTTTTTTTTTTTTTTTGTAGGAAATTTCCGACTTAAAAGAATCGGATTTTCTGTTTCAAATACCTTTTTGCAGCAAGTTTTGTTTCCTTGTTTTCCTCGTTTTTATCATTTCTCTTTATTTAATAAAACAGAATTATTTTGACGTCACGTTTTGTCTTTGGAATTTGGTTTTTCGTGAAATGTTGGATCTGTTATTTTTTTTAAATGTTCTTTATATGAAATTGGAGAATGGTTGATTAAGATCAAAACACTAATTAATGTCTTAATCTTAAAAGTAGTGTAATTACTTTAAATTAAAACTTTTCCCTTTTGATAATTTTTAGAATATTTGAATTCAGTTTTTCTTCAATGAAAAGTAAAGAAATTATTACCTTCGCAAAAATGTCTGCAAAAGGATATTATTAAAATGGTCTCCATTTGAAGAAAAATGATTTCATACAAATTTTTGCATCATCAAATTTTGCTTTTCTTAAAAGCTATTTTTCTTACCCACATTGTAATTTATAAAAAAAATTACTTTTCATGAAGAAAGTCTTAATTTAATCGAGATAAAATAGTAAGAATTGTTTCGCTTTAATTATAAAAGTCATATTTATTTAATAGTAAAAAAAAATTATTGAAACAACAAGTTTAATACATTTAGCTCTATTCTCAATATTGAGCTGAGCTGGCAGCCGAATGGTTAACGCTCTTGCCTTCGGTTCAACAGTTCGTGGGTTCAAATCCCATCTTGGTGATGAATGTTTGTAGTGGTTCGGAATCCACTTTAAAACCGTAGATCCCGGTCTAGTTAGCCCTCGTGTGCAAAAAATGACCTTTGAGCGACAAACAAACCAAACTATTCTCAATATTCTATTTTTCATTCATTTAGAACTAATTTAAAAGACTGGATTTCATGTACATTTGAATATTAGGCACCACATTTGTAACGGTATGGATTGTCAAAAAAAATGACCATGACTTCTGATACCACTGACATTCTTTTCACACATTAATTCATTCAATGATATAGTCATTGACAAACCTAACGCAGAAATAGCATGTGTGGAGCTAGCAACTGAACGGGTGGCACTCTTGCTCTCCGTTCAACAGTTCGCAAGTTCAAATCCCATCTTGGGTATGAATGTTTGTAGTGAAATGAAAGATACTTTAATCAATATGCCTCATTGTTTAATCAGACCTCGAAAGGAAAAAATTACCTTTACGTACCAAGCAAAACGTGACATAGCGTTTTAAGATGAGTCCCATTTCTCTATATTATCGTGAGGGTATGGGTATTTAGGGAATCGTTCTGGAACTATGTCATAATGTATTCCAAAAATGTCATGCTGGTCCACCATCCGGATTGATGGAAAGGGTTACTATTTGATACGTTGGTCTCCCCTGCGCTCTGAGCAGTGGTTGTTACATTTCTGATAAAACCCACGGTTCTGTCCTTCATTTTGAGGTATTCAAATTCTACGGTTACAGAAGAATAATTTCTAACTACCTTTTTGGAGTTGTACGGACCACCATTAATAAGGACCTCCGTGGCCCCAGCACGTTATCGAGATTTCATACCAATATAAATCATCTAGTCAGTAAGCATCAAGAAACTGGTAGGTCACCATGCTACTGTCGGTCGTGTATGCTACTGAGATAGTTAGACGTGCAATCCAATTTCAATTCAACTCAATGCCTAGGCTTATAAGGTATATCATAATTAACAGAATTTGTTGCAGGTGCTGATTCAGAATCTGCATTAAAATTTACTTGAAAATGTAATATTTATTTTCAGCACAATATTGTAGCAAACTTCCAAATATTACTTGTATTTTTTCCTAGATTATCTTAGACAGATCTAAAATACTCAGATTTTGGGCGATAATTGCGAAATTTAGGCATATTCTTCGTTAAAAACGGCATTTCTAGAAATTTAGCAACTTGGCGAAATTCTCGGCGATCATTTGGACAAAAATAAATATTTCTGGAAAATGTCTTTACCGAAGCACTAGGGCCAATCTTAAGCGAGAGAAACTTTCCAGAAACTTTGGCAAAATTTTTAGATTTTCCAGCCAAGTCATGTATAAATAAGATTGTTCAGCATAGGCCATGGGTACCCAAACTTTTTTTCTCGTGGACATCTTTCAAAATTTTACTATTTTCGGTAGAACTCTCTGCTGCTGCATTTCTACTGTATTCCCGAAACTCCTAAAAATATCACCCTAAATTGGGGGTGTTAAGAAAAAAAGTAGCACATTTTCTTGTGTCCTATTTATTAAAATAATACTTGTGGTTATACAAAATTATAAACATTATGACAAACAATCAACAATTGACAAAAAATCAACAATGAACTCTGAGATGTAAATCAACAATAAAAGATAGTCATACTTTTAATGAGACGGCACACGGGCGGCACATTACACGTCTCGACATGTGGTGTACACTCTTTTACTATTATCTATTGTTCTATTCAATTCTGTGTTTGAACTGAATCTCGAATATTTTTGAGTACCTACCTAGTGAATGATGTTACCTGCCTACATTGATAGGTAATTCCAAGCCAACATTTTTTTCTTTATTATGAAAACTAGAAATTGTTTCGTGGACCCCCGTGTGGTCTCCTATGGACCCCTGGGGGTCATTTTGAACCACTTTGGGAACTTATGGCATAGACTTACGAAGATTGAAAACAATCAGTTTTAAATGCTAGTCTAGCGCACATAAAAGCTTTTTCCTGTTGCGTTTGCTGAATTGAAGCTATGTAATTGTGACTTCTACAGCTCGATTTTCCTGTTGCGTTTGCTGAATTAAAGATATGTAATTGTAACTTCTACAGCTCGATTTTTCTGTTGCGTTTGATGAATTGAAGCTATGTAATTGTGACTTCTACAGCTCGATTTTCCTGTTGCGTTTGCTGAAATGAAGTTATGTAATTGTGACTTCTACAGCCCGATTTTTCTGTTGCTTTTGCTGAATTGAAGCTATGTAATTGTGACTTCTACAGCTCGATTTTCCTGTTGCGTTTGCTGAATTGAAGCTATGTAATTGTGACTTCTACAGCTCGATTCTCCTGTTGCGCTTGCTGAATTGAAGCTATGTAATTGTGACTTCTTCAGCCTGATTTTTCTGTTGCGTTTGCTGAATTTAAGCTATGTAATTGTGACTTCTACAGCCCGATTTTCCTGTTGCGTTTGCTGAAATGAAGTTATGTAATTGTGACTTCTACAGCCCGATTTTTCTGTTGCCTTTGCTGAATTTAAGCTATGTAATTGTGACTTCTACAGCCCGATTTTCCTGTTGCGTTTGCTGAAATGAAGCTATGTAATTGTGTCTTCTACAGCCCAATTTTCCTGTATCTAGTTGAAATTGCTACGAGTAAAAGTCTTGCGATTTTTGAGAGATTAATTTATCAACTCTCTCTATCAACATGAAATCCGAAGCGCGGTAGAATATATTTATCCAACAAATGACATTTTGTTGCATTTCTTTCAAATGTAGGAATTCCAATGGCCATTTATGTAGAAAAATGTGAAAGAAATAACCCAAGGCTCTTACATACTTGATGATTTACATTCGACGATAGGAAACAATCAAACTTTACCATGTTGCTTAATTATTTTACCCCACCTTTTTATCTTTTTGCATCAAATTATCAGATATACATCGCTATTGAAGCGCGTGGTATTAATTAAAATTACATTTAATCATTTTAATCAAATGTTTCATCTTTCGCTCTGAGAAATCCCTTTCATTCTATAAAGAAAAAGATCACGCAACAACCAGGGAAAAAAACACAAAGAAATAATTCTTACATAATTTTTTTAAATATTTTCTGTATCGATTTGGATTTTTTATTATCCCTTTACTTCTATTAATTAATGTAAAAGTAATTGAAGTGTAAAAATTAAAACTTGCTAATGAAGGGGTGAAGAATGATCTTGAAATTATCACAATGAAATAAGATATAGCTCACATAAATAGTGAAAAGATATTAAATTCAGCAGAACTTCATTAATACAAAATCACTTAGAGTGAAATATTATTTAACATGAAGCGTATTATTATTCAGCTATTCTTAATTAAGATTAATACTATAATATTCAGTTACCTAAATTTTTAAATATGAAACAAGTTTAAAAAGACGCATTGTTATGGATTATAACACACAAACATTTCTCCTTCGAATGAAATTACGTTTTATTTTATTTATTCACTTTAACTAGTTAATTATTAATTTGATAAATCTAAAATTTCAGCTTCTTGATTTTTTTTCTGAAGAGGGTTAAAACTTTTCTTTAGTAAAATGCTTAATATTTTATTTCTCTACTTTATTATAATATTATATATTATAATATTAAGTTTTATTCTATTATTAAAATTTATATTAATGCATGTATCTTTACATTTAGTCTACAAATTTATTCAGTCAATGGAATTATTTCAAAATTTATAATGATCTTGAATGTTTTCAGAAAAGAGGATTCTTTTTTAACAAGACCTATATCTTTTGAATACAAAATGATTTCTGTATTTTTAAAGTGTACTCAATCCTGTAAAATCCCTACCCAACAAAAAAAATGATGCATATCATTTTTAAACTGTGTGCAACATCAAAAATGTAGAGTGGATTATAGTATTTATATTCATGAATTGTGGAATGTGATTCCTGCCTCAATGGTACTTATTCTAAAGATTATTATTCGGATATTTCAATTTCTTATAAAATTTATAAACACAAGATCTACCTAACATTTCCTTATATTTATTTTATATATGCTTCTTTTGATATACTACTTATAATTTTCGTCAGAATTTGTAGAATTGTGAAATAGATTTAGTATTTTAAAATTTTATTACGATATATTACACTGAAATTTAAACATATTAATAAAATATTAAAAGTATTTATCACCAGCTATAAACAAGATATTTGTGAATTTAAAAGTTTAATACAAAACATGTTACGATGGTAATTGCTGTAATATATTAAAAATTTAACTCTTTTAGAATATTCAAAATGTATTGAATTTATGTATAAATGTATAAAATTAATAATATTTAATTTTGATTATTTTTAACTCAATTTGAATATTCTAAAGCACTCACATTTTTTCTTATATAATGTAAAAAGAAATCAACAGGCAAAAATTAAAATTACTTATATATATATATATATATATATATATATATATATATATATATATATATATATATAATTAGCTCATTTATTTAAATTATAATTAGTTTTTTGATGTTTAAAATAACGATATGAGTTCTACCATCATGGTATTTATTAGCTACATCAGTATCGAAACTATTGATTTCCAATCACCTGAGTGACGCATTTCATTATTAAGTCCTATGGCAGCATATGTTGGCATTATAACTACAACCCGTAAATGCTGCTTATCAATTACAAATATAATTAATAAGTAATTACAGATGTAATTAATAATGTAATAATTACGTAATTAATAAGTAACAGCAATTACTCATAATGTAGTTTATGCTACTTATAAATCCAAAATAAGTGGTATGATTTATTTTGATGCAAGATCTAACAATAAGTATTTTAATACAACGAAATAAAAACTATTAAACATAATTTTAATACAAGTATTTATTGTTTCATTAAAATAATACAATATTTTAATGCAATGAGACGTGTGTTAAAATTCTTTAAAAATGATTGTCATGTTTAACTACACTTTTTTTATTTAAAATCAAAACCTTTGTGAACAAATAAAAACTTATTAATAATATGTTTCTTGCTTCTTTTTTTGTTGAATAAAGTAGCAAAGCGAAGCCAATTTCTTCTTATATTAAAGAAGATCACTTGACGAAGTCAACACCTGTGCTGTCATCCTCCTCTTAATACCAAAGCTATTAAAAATCATTCAACTTTGTGAAATATTTTACACATTTGAAGCTTCTCAACACACTAGTCCTATTCTGAACACTAGATAAAGAACATTGTGTTCCTTGTACACTGCTCAAAACAATTAAAGGATATTACGGTTTTAGATGGATCTTGTGGCTGGGAAACTTTTTAGCTGATTGATACGTGGTCGACAGACGTAGTAGGTTATATGAGAATAAATTACACATGTTTGGCAGAATAAAATGCATTTTATTGCGCATTTGTGTACAAAAGGAAAAAAACACAATTTGAGCATATGAGAAAAAAGAATAAGAAAAGGCGTTGTCTTCAAAGGAAGTCATTTTCAGTAGGGGGTATGGTTTCCACGGACGGCCAGCAACGTTGAACACCTCTGAGGCATGGAGTCAATGAGGCTATTAATCACGAGTTGGGGTATTCTGTCCCACTCTTCCAGAAGAGCTCTTTCCAGTTCTTGAAGAGTTTGTGGGGGTGGTTGGTGGCCAGCAACTCGTCTTCCTAGAGCGTCCCAAACGTGCTCTATTGGATTCATGTCTGGAGAACACGCTGGCCATTCCATTCGTACGATTCCTTCCTTGAAAAGGAAATCCTCCACCAGGTTAGCACGATGTGGCCTGCAGTTATCGTCCATTAAAATGAAGTCATCTCCGATTGCTGCAGCGTAAGGGACTACAATAGGTCTGAGGATCTCATCCCTATATCGGTGACCAGTCAGAGGTCCATCTCGAATGATATAGAGGTATGTGCGTCCGTCAATGGAGATGCCACCATACACCAATACTCCCCCACCGCCAAATCTGACACTTTCGTGCACGAACGCTGGATTATTCCTACTGCCACGGTCCCTCCAGATGAAAATACGCCTATTATCAGGATGAACAGAAAAACGGGACTCGTCAGAAAAAAGAACGTTGCTACATTCATTTCTCCTCCATTTCACATGCTCTGTTGCCCACTCCCTGCGGTCGCGACGGTGCCTTGATGTTAGAATACACATACCATCGGTCGGCGAGCATACAGACCTACACCATGGAGCCGGTTTCGGACAGTCTGAGTTGAAACCGTGGTGTCAGTAGCCGAGCGAAGGTGTTGTTGGAGAAGAGTAGCGTTCATATTTCGGTGTCTCCGAGCCGTTAACACTAAATAACGATCTTCATTGGGCGTTGTTGCTCGTCTACGACTTCGCCCTGGTCTTCGGCCTGCACTTCCAGTCTCCAAAAAACGGTTCCAGATCCTGGAAATCACGCTTTGTAACACTCCAATGGCTTGCGCTACTCCGGCTTGAGTTTGGCCCCCTTCTAACCTACCAACAACTCTCCAAGCATCTGAATCGGTTAAATGACTTCACTGAGACATCGTACTCATCGAAACAAAGCAGTCACTGAATACCGATCATCCTTGTATTCATTGTCTTTTATACAAACATTTATTCAAACATTGTCAAATTTCATTCACTGCCGTTGAAGTGACGTTTTTGAAGTCGAACTCAAAATTAGCATACTCCACAGTTTGAAAATCAGAAAAATTTTCATTTGTGATTCTCTTCTTCCATTTTCTGCAAAAAAAAATTCGTTTATATCTTTATTTTATGTAAAACTTACAATATCCTTTAATTGTTTTGAGCAGTGTAGTTTTGAAATCGTAAATTATTAAAGTAATAATTGCGAAATCATGATTTAGCACATAGAATTCGTTAATTTTTATAACGAAACAGTGCTGCCTAGGGCTACGACAGTCCAAAGTCTTGTATAGCGAATTTGATGTAGTTTTTCTGTCATTTTAACTGCCGCATATTGATGATAATTCAGTCACAAATGACAACAATGTGCAGTTTAATTTTCTAATGAAAGTGCGAATCTTGAAAATTGATAAATTTTAACGATATAAAGATATATAAGATTTAGAATATATATAAGATTTATATATATAAGATTTAACGATATATAAGATGGGAATTCGAGGATTGTATATATAAGATTTAACGATATATAAGATGGGAATTCGAGGATTGTATATATAAGATTTAACGATATATAAGATGGGAATTCGAGGATTGTATATATAAGATTTAACGATATATAAGATGGGAATTCGAGGATTGTATATATAAGATTTAACGATATATAAGATGGGAATTCGAGGATTGTATATATAAGATTTAACGATATATAAGATGGGAATTCGAGGATTGTATATATAAGATTTAACGATATATAAGATGGGAATTCGAGGATTGTATATATAAGATTTAACGATATATAAGATGAGAATACGTGGATTGTAAATATCCATTCCTATTTTTCCGCTGTTTGGATCTTTTGCAAGAAACTTGTTCCGGTTACTTATACTCCGATAATACACCCTTGAATGAACCCCAGTGGCTCAGTAGCTTCATGCCGCTTCCCATAAGCTCAGTAAAGTGAAGCATCATTTGCCAAGGGCAATGGTTGGGAGGGTGACCACGGTGTATTCTTCACTGGATTGCTGGAGCTCCGTGGGTTGGGGACGTGTCCATGTTAATATGTGACGTCCAAAGTCCTTCCGCTGGTGTGGCGTGGATGTGGATAGGAGGTTGCCAGCTCAGGTTTGGCCTCGTCACGGTCCAAAATTACGAGGCACCACCAAGTACATACGATATACGTGCTCGTTAAATCTGTGGAATCGAAAGTCCTGTGGTCGGTCGTTGAGCAGTTACCATGGGTGCAATGGTTTGGAGAAATTTACTCCCCCTTCAGGTCAATGCCAAAATTGAGGGAGTAGATCCTCTGGTGCTGCCATCTATCGGAGGATTTGAAGAGCAAAGTCGTACTTTCACCTTCGTGGTGCTCTGATCTAAACGAAAGACGCTCTCTATTGACTAAATTCTCACAGCCAAAGGCATAGCGAGCTTGGCTTGTCCAAGTGTCATAAGCAACAACAACACCCTTGAATTTTTCTCCCGAATTTTCATTTTCTACTAAATTCACCGCCTCAAAGAAAAAAAGAATTTTCTTTGTTCCAAATGCCGATTTGAGTTTCATTTTTCATTATTTACAGCATTTTCATATGCTTTCTTTTTTTTATCTAGGGAAAAAGAAGCTTTTCACCTGCTCAACTTTTGTTATCGGAATTTGATCTCGAGTAAATGTAAAAATATCATTCAAGCTCCAATTTTGAAAAATAGTCACCATGAAATTGAAAAGAAAGATGATTAAAATAAGAATATTAATCAGCATAAAAATTCTACCAAAGCAAAACAATTGTTCTAAGTGAATGATTTTTTCTCTTTCATACTTTTCTTAAATTACCAAAATTTTGAATTTTCGTCTGATTATTTTCAGTGAAAAGCATACAAAGAAGCAAACGTTTCGTATCGGATTACATAGAAATAATATCTTATTATTTTAAGAAATATCAAACTTTTTTATTTAAATTTATAAGCATTGCTTTTTGAAGATTTATTTCCTTTGCCCGCATTGTAATTTAGACAGAATTCATATTTCTCTTTAAAAAATAATTGAATTTAATCAATTTAAAATAAAAATATAGTTTTCTTTGAGTAAATAGAGTGCATTATGCATTTAAAGGTAAAACATAAAAATTAATCTTGAAAATCTAAATTTTTGTTGTTTATTATTTAAGCTATTTATTATGATTTTATAGGGGCATTTTTAAACTCGATACGTCAAAATTTATATTAATTTTACCATAATTAAACCAACTTTACTACAATTATATTATATAAGTAAAACATAATGTATCTGCTCTCTCTCTAATATTAAAATTATTTGCTAAAAAGGAATAAAGGGGGTTTCGCGCGCGCGATCCAATTTGAAAACATTTTTTGATGATCGTGAAGATTTTGAGTGAACTTATCGACTTCCAGTCTTAATAAATACTGAGAAAAATAAACATTTTTGTGCGCTAAAAATAGTGAGTTCGATACTTTGGCCATCAAACAACCATCAAGCTTTGATGACTTATGATTATTAAAATGATTCCGTAAATTACAATTATCTTCCGCTAGTAAGGTATTGAAATTTAGAGATGAAAGTTCTAACCTATAGATTTCTACCTCGTCACTCACTAAGGGCTTAAAACTGACAGTAATTGGCTTCATTTGGCGGAAATTGCTAGACAAATATTCAAAGCAAACCAAACAATAAAATATACAATTAAATATTATATAATAGTCTCTACATGGCAGGAAAAGTCTAACGACAGGAAGATTGGTGATTCGATAATAGAATCTGGAGAATCGAATCCCCAATCATCTCACAAATCCAAATTTTCTGTATATTTCAATACAAATTTTATACTTTCGTAATAGTGATGAATTTTTTTTATGTCAATTTCATTCGGAAATGATAATTGAAGGAATTGTAATTGCAATCAAAAGGGTGTTTTCAATGTTATAAATTCAATACCAACTCACCATTTTTATATACCCTGTAAAAACCACGGTATTTAGAGTATTGTTGCGTAAAATGTTCCCCCGTTCTATCAACTTGATTATTTGATCCCTAATTTGAACGAGGCTCCAAATTAATATATATGTGTGTGTATATATATATCTGTGTGTGTGTGATATATATACTATATATATATATATATATATATATATATATATATATATTATATATATAGTACATATCTGGACGTGTATAATGTATGAGTGTGTATTATCGTAAGATGTTTTAAATATTAGTAATGTATTTATTATATATATGTGCGATTATATATCCTATCAATGAACTAGGGAACTTCTAGAGATATTTTGTATCCAATTCCTCTAAATGTTGTAAAAAATAAGTTTTGATTTGAAACTTTTGATTTGAAGCATAATATTTTTTTCCCTTTTCAGTGGCGAATCCACCAGATGATGAAGATGCGACTCAATCCAAAGAGGACGAGACTCCATCTTCTCCTGGACCTGGTAAAAAGATCTTCTTTATCTAAAAATAATTTTCGTTCTTATAGAAGCTTCTTTTTTTGCCCTTCTTTTATATTTCATACTGTTATCAGATGGGTTAGTTAATATACGCCAACGCATCAAAACAGAATATCTTTTTTAACTTAACCACGGCCAAATAATTTCAGTAAAGATATAAAACTAAGCAATTATTAAATGTATCAAAATATAATTGTATTTCAAAATAAAAATGTTGAGAGAAGTATTATGAAATGTGAATAAAATTTTCTTTAACTATTTTTATTAGCATCAAAATTTTAATATATAAAAGAAGATTAATAAATTGTATCGGAGGTGGTGTGTGTTATTTCCAGAACATGTTTCGTTAAAAATCCTTTAAATCGCATAATGTATTATCTTAAGTTAATGTAAATTAATTTCTATTAAAATATGCAATATTAACGTTTATATTTTCCTTTGATTCAAGTATTAAATATTTTTCATGTATTACATTGCTGTATAGCGAAAATCCGTTGCAGTCTATGCAAAATAAATTCATTTACAAACTGTCTAAATTTAATAACATTTTTAACTTAATCAGGATGTATGTACTATATAAGCCGACCGATTGGCTGAGTGGTTAGCGTTCCTGACTCCTGAGCTGTGAGTCCCGGGCTCAAATCCCGGTTCGGGCATGGATGTTACTTTCTTTCTCTGTTCTCTGCGTTTCTCTATCCTTTCTTCTGTGATGATGTATGAATGTGGCCCGCCCTATTAACGGGTCTGTGGTGGTATGACGCGGGTAATGCTACTCGCCTCCGTGACTTGGTTCACAGGTGCCCGCTGGGTAACGACAAATGAGTAGCAGTTTCTGGCCTTGTTGTGGCATAGGGTTCAGTCACCCTTGTGTGCCCACCATTGGATAAAATAAATAAATATATATATATATATATATATGTGTGTGTGTGTGTGTGTGTGTGTGTGTGTGTGTGTGTGTGTGTGTGTGTGTGTGTGTGTGTGTGTGTGTGTGTGTGTGTGTGTGTGTGTGTGTGTGTGTGTGTGTGTGTGTGTGTGTGTGTGTGTGTGTGTGTGTGTGTGTGTGTGTGTGTGTGTGTGTGTAATATTAGAGATTTTTTCGTATGCAAAATGGATTTATCCACTTCTGTTTTATAGTTATCCTTATTTATGGTTCATTTATGAAATGGAATATTTAAATAGGTAATTTAAAAAAAATTACAAAAAGTAAAATTAATATAATTTTACTTTTTGTAACATTATATTAATTAGAAATGGAATAAAATTATAATTTGTATTGAAACAAATTCAAGAATTATTTTGTATCTCAACTGAAACGTAATTAGCATAACGTTGTAAAAATATCAATTTAATTGATTTGAAAATGACGAATATATTGAAATATTTTACTGGCTTACTAAACTTTTGTCAACCTCAGTTTCAAAATATAACCAATCGTTTTGTAATATTGAATTTTATCAAGGTACGTGTTCGAATCCTCAGTTGACATTTAATTCTACCATCATCTTCCCTAATTTTGGAATTTTAAATTTTTTTATTCACTAAAATTCTAGGTCCATTCAGCATGATGGCCTTTAGTTGAATCGGGTGTGAAACTCCCCTCAATCCAAACCCTAGAACGTCTTCAGCTTGTCGTGGTTTTATGAAACTAATGCTGTTAAATGAAGAGAGTATCTAAGTATGAAGACACCTGAACTAGTCACATCTTTCTTTTTCACTCGCAAAAATGTTAAATCCTAGAAATGTTTAATTGGCATAATATCTGTGGGAGGGGCAATATCAGTGTCAGAAATGAAGTTGGCTGCTTTTTAAACAAAAAAAAAAAGAATTTCTATCTCAAACCCACAATAATAGAACAAGACCATAAATTATTATTTATTTTTATATCACTGTCTTAGGTAACTTTTCAAAAACTAACACATTATATATATTTTATACTTTATTCGAAAACGTATATGAATTTTACAAAACTTCAATTTGCTTAAAATAAAATGGACTTTTTCTCACATTTCAGTAAAATAAACTGGGGAAGACAGATATAACCATTTAATAATCTCTTTATAAAATCATACTAATAAAGTATGTGAGTGACTGTGAAAAATTCTTTTTTTTTTACGCTGATAGCTAAACAATCAGCGGACTATCTTTCAGTTCAACAGTTCTTAAGTTCAACTTCCATCGCGCGATTAAAAACATTCCTTCAGTTTTGGGTTCTAACCATGTACCATAATCGAATTGGACAGCTGCACAATCAGTGCACTATCCTTCAGTTCAGCAGTTCTTAGGCTCAACTTTCATCACAATTAAAAACATTCCTTTACTTTTGGCTGCTAATCATGTGCCTCAATCGAATTGGACAGCTGAACAATCAGTATACTATCTTTCAGTTCAACAGTTCTTAGGCTCAACTTCTATCGCGATTAAAAATATTCCTTCAATTTCAGCAACTAATCATGTGCCTCAATTAAATTGGACAGCTAAACAATCAGAGCACTCTCCTTCAGTTCCACAATTCTTAGGCTCAACTTACATCGTGATTAAAAACAATCCTTCCATTTCGGCTGCTAGCCATGTACCTTAATCGAATTGGACAGCTGCACACTCAGTATACTATCTTTCAGTTCAACAGTTCTTAGGCTCAACTTCTATCGCGATTAAAAATATTCCTTCAATTTCAGCAACTAATCATGTGCCTCAATTAAATTGGACAGCTAAACAATCAGAGCACTCTCCTTCAGTTCAACAATTCTTAGGCTCAACTTACATCACGATTAAAAACATTCCTTCAGTTTCGGCTGCTAACCATGTACCATAATCGAATTGGACAGCTGCATTATCAGCGCACTATCCTTCAATTCAGCAGTTCAATTTCCATCACTATTCCTTCAATTTCAAGTACTAATCATGTACCTCAATCGAATTGGCTTTCGAATAAGTGAATATGTAGGAGAGAGAGAGCACGTCCCGGGGGTTTTTTTCAATGAGAAGTCATTCACGTGTTGCAAAGGAAAACTCCGAAGCACTTATTGAAATAGCAGAAGCGCGACATCCATTTCCCGTTGTTAAGCTAGAGTCGAATCTTTAACTCTGAAGTGCCTGTTTCTACCACTAGACGATGTTCTCAAACAGAAGTGTAATGACTCATAATAGTCTCGTTTTTTAATTAACTTCGGTACAACAGCTCGTGGGCTCGAATCCCAACTTGGCATGGACATTTGTAGTGGTTTCGAATAAATTTTAAACCAACCATTGGCCCTGATCTAATTAATCGTCATGTGTAAAAAATGACCATTGAGTGACGAACAAAGCCAACCCACCTACATTTTTAGTGACATATCTCTTGTAACAAAAGATAATGAAATGACATGACCCACTGGAAGACTACTATGTTAAGTGGACATAGTCATATCAAACTATACCATAAATTCATGTTTTTAGTTGCCATGGTGGTATAGTATAAAAAGAAACAAACAAGTCAAGTATTAACGTTACTACTCATAACACTGTAAGATGTCTTTTTAATTTCAATAGGCAGTTGGAAATTATATGTTGTTGTTGTCGTGTGCCAGCTAGGCTGGCAACATGGGGTGCGTGGCTCCACTTTTCCAACTGAACCCTATTTTGGTGTAGAGCCCGACTTCCTCAATACACACATGTCATAGGGACCCATTTATAGGATACACAACGTTCACAACCCATTCATACAAGGAAAAGACAAAGACAGGATAGATAGAGAGAGAAAGTACATCCATCCCCGAACCGGGATTCGAACCCAGGACCTCCTTGTCCGCAGTCAGGTTCGCTGACCACTAAACAAGTTAGGCGGCTGGAAATTACATACAAAATTTATTTAAATTTATAAACTTATGCAAATAATTGCCAATGTGAAATATAATTAGTGGGGGACAAATTGGTGCTAGGGCAAATGTTGATCATGTCATACTGGATCGTAAATTAGATATTATATTTATCCGTCTCGATCGGCAGAAATAGTTAGCTGGAAATGAATCACTACAATCTAACATAATATTTTCCTTTTATTTTAATAAATGAAAATTTCATAAAACATTTCTTGTATCTTTTAAGCTTCCATTTTATTAAGATTTTGGAAAATTCTCATTTTATAAAAAAAAAATTCTATTTGCTTTATATAGTTTATCAAAACCAACGCATTGGTTATCTCGTTTTATTGAAAAGAGTTATCACAGCTAAAAAAAGTATGCGAAACAAAATTTTCTTTTGTGTTCTATTAATTGCTTGCACTAAAACCGATCATTTTGGAACCCAGTGCCAAAAAACGTCTGTTTCCTTTGCCAAGAAAATAGGGTTATATCATCCTCATTTTTTTTCTTCTTTTTCTCACTATAAAACAGACGGCTCAGATCTTTTCTCCAGCTCCATCTATTTCGAAACATTAAAGTGTTGAGAAACAATAAACTTAACAAGTTTACTGTATAGCATGCATGTATTTGTTACAAGAGCATTTGCAGGTGCCATTTGAAAGGATGAATCCTCCCTTGTCATAGTTAAGTGGGTTATATTTAAAAAAAAAACATGTAAACGCTTGGCTGTTGCGAAAGATAAAACATCCGCCAACATCCGAGTTGCTTATTTCAACATTCAACAGCTAATAAAATACTTTAATGATTTATTTTGACCAAAAAATTCTCAAAACATTTAAAGATATTTGTACATTTTATGCCAATTAGACGTCAAATTTAAAAATTAAATATCCTTTAATATCGTTTCCGAGGCCGATCAACTTGTCTAGTGGTCAGCGTACCTGACTGCGGATAAGGAGGTCCTGGGTTCGAATTCTGGTTCGGGCATGAATGTATTTTCTCTATCTATCCTGTCTTTGTCCTTTCCTTGTATGAATGAGTTGTGAATGGTTGCCTACCTTGTAAACGGGTCTCTATGGCATGTGTGTACTGAGGAAGTCGGACTCCACACCAAAATATGTTTCAGTTGAAAAAGTGGAGCAGCGCACCCTATGTAGACAGCCTAGCTGGCACACGACAATGGATAAATTAGTTTTTCCTTGACCCCCTGTAATTTTCTTTTAAAATATATGCTTCATTTATAAAGGATTATGAAATCCTATTTTTACTTGAAAGCAAGTTATTGAGAAACAATTTGTGCTTTTAATTAAAGTGTAACAACACAAATATAAAAAATCAAGACGGTCTTTTTATAAGAGCAATAAATCAAAATCTATGAAAACATTTTCAATTATAAAAGGAAATATTCTGACTTTTGTGCGTTTAAGTGCGAAAGCTAAATCTCTTGATGCAATAATCCAACAAATACATTTTTATGAATGCCCTGGTGTAAAATTTATCACCCTTCACTAGGTTAGAAAATTCTCCCTGGCGACCCAAAATATTCTTCGGCAAATATTGTTCCAATTTCCTTTACAAATCTGTTTTTCATTGATTTTGTCGGAAAAGAAGTCATAACGTCAAATCTAAAAACTAAGCTTAAAGGTTTTTTCTTATGATAATATTACTTGGTTTTGAACGTGTTTTTGATCATTATTATTGATTTGTTTTTAAAGAGAAACTTATTAAAAAAAAATTCTTGAAATTTAAATAACAACCAGTTTTTTTTATAATCAATCAAATGATAATCTTTTTTTGGACATTACGCAACAATGAGCTCGATCATTCGCTGGGACTTGGTCACACAGTGCAGACGTGTTTGTGTATCAGAGATCTTCTATATCTCTAAGTACCTAATTTCTGCGCTTTTTAACCTCCTTACTTCGTCATTTTCGGTTGCTCATCATGAGCGAAAATACACCCCCTCCCGAGGGAGGAGGGACATCTCAAACACAGGCGCCTGTCGATTGTTCCGGTGGCTTGTCCTTTTCAGGATTGCCTTTGCCGACAATCAATGGCGCGGGATCCTGCACTTCTGATCCCAACACGGATAGGAATACATTGGACAACGCAAACAACACCATTGATATGGAATTAGCACATACAAATTATCTCAAATTACTCAAACAAATTGCTGATATCGAAAGTAATGAAAATCCTGACTATGCAAAATCAAATAAACTTTACCGTGAAGCAATGCGTATTCTTGCTGGCATTGCCTTCCAAAATCTTGAACAAAATACAAAAAATAAAAATTCTGACTTGGGTAAACCCAGTGAAGATACGGAAATGGAAATTCAGTCTGATTCTTCCGAAAGCATTTCACACTCTGAAGCCCCGCCCACTGACGAGCAAGGCTTTACTCTCATTGGTCAAAAGAAGAAGAACAGAAAACGTCGCAAAGCTTCACAGAAAACGAACAAAACTAAGAAAATAAATACTGAAATATCTCCTATTAAACCAAATTCATCAAATAACTCAAATAATATTGAAAATATTAATCATATTCATATGGAAACAAATAATAATGAAGCTACAAATGTCACAGATAAAAATATTAATAATAATATACAAACAGATGAACAAAATGATACTTCCGGTTTCCAGTTCGATAAAAAAGCAACTAAAATTCCCCAATAATCGTCAAAGACTCCAAAGTTACATGGAAAATTCTCAGCAAAGAATTAGATGAACTTATTCCAGATCAATATACTGCAAAAATAAATGGATCAGATACCTTCACCATCAAAGTTAACTCCCCTGATGCACATAGAAAAACCACAAAATTATTTGAAAATAAAAACTATAAATTTCACTCCTATATTCTACCTGATGATAAAGATATTAAAATTGTGATTAGAAGCCTACCATATGATGCAGATCTTGTTGAAATTCAACAGGAACTTGCCAAAATAGGATTTATGGCCACTAAAGTGGTTCAATTAACTTCTTACAGAAATGGAGAAAGAGTTAAAATCCCACTTTATTTAGTTACACTTCCCAAAACCAAAAAATCAGAAGAAATCTATCACATTCAATATTTAATGCGACTTCGTATTTCTGTAGAACATTATAGAGGCAGAAGAGGCCCACCTCAATGCCATAGGTGTCAACAGTTCTTTCATGCGCAAAATTCTTGTCGTCATGAACCTAAATGTGTCAAATGTGCTGGACAACACCTTACAAATGAATGCACAAAAACTAAAGACGAACCACCTAAATGTGCAAATTGCGATGGCAATCACACTGCAAATTTCTCAGGCTGTCCAAAAAATCCACTCTCAACTGAAAATATCAAGAAAAAAGAATTAAAATACTCTGACAGAGTTATCATAAATAAAACAGTTATGAATAAATCTTATTCAGATGCCATTAAAAATAAAAATACTGTTGACATTTCTGAAGCTAAAAATGTTCTGGAAGAACTGAAAAATATGTTAAATTGGATTAAGGACTCTGGACTTATTGATTCAATCAATGCCATCAGAACTGGCCGCATAGCCACCCCAGTCACCACATCTCAAACCGTTAATGGTTAAGAAAAATAGAAGTTTCCGGCCGCTGTCACTTTGTGCTTGGAATGCGAATGGTTTATTTCATAAAATATATGAATTTAATGATTTTTTAACAGAAAATAATATAGATATTTGTCTTGTTTCTGAAACTCATCTCACAGCAAATAAAAATATCAACATTCCTAATTATAACATATTCAGAAGCGATAGAAATCAAGGCCTTGGTGGTGGAACAGCAATTTTTGTTAAAAATTCACTCTCCTCAACTTTGCACTCCATTTATAGTTATAACTCAACAGAAATTACTTCTATTATTTTAAGTCTTCCCAGCATTGATCTGAAAATCTCTTGTATTTATAACTCACCGCATGTTTGCCTTCCAACTCAAGTTATTAAACAACTATTCCTGGACAGTTATCCTACCATCTTAGGTGGAGATTTAAATTCTAAACACACCAATTGGGGTTGCAATAATAATAATAATAATGGACATATCTTATATAACCTTGTTGATGAACTAAAACTTAATATTTATGCACCTGATTCTCCTACGTATTATCCTTTTGACCACAATAGAAAACCAGACATTCTTGACCTCTTCATAACCAACTATAATCTAAATTTAGCAGTCGATGTCTTACCTGCTCTCTCTTCAGATCATGTACCAGTCATTGCTGTTGCAGGTATCGAACCAGAAGACTTCCATCGTGAAATCATTAAAACTGACTGGAATCTGTTTCATAATATCCTCTATATCTGCAAAGATGAATTTAAACATCAAAACTCCCCTAATGATGTCAATAATCAAGTTTTTAAACTCACTAATAATATCTTAAAAGCATACAACAACTCTTCTATTAAAACTAATTCTATTAAAAATTATATGGCTCTTCCCAAGGAAATCAAAAATCTGATTAAGGAACGTAATAAAACTAGAAAGCACTATCAAAAATCTCTAAATCCTGCCTTTAAAACACAAATGAAGGCATTAAATAGAAAAATTAAAGAAAAATGTGCCTCTCTGAAGCAAGCAAATTGGGAAGATAAAATCAACTCTTTAAGCACTCAAGATAACTCTCTCTGGACTTTAACTAAAATCTTGAAAAAAGATAAAAGCATTAACAGAGCAATTCTAGCCTCATATGGTTTCGTTTACACTGATAACGAAAAAGCCGAAATTTTTGCAGATACCATGGAGAATCAATTTCAGGAAAACTCCTCCACTAATAACAACTTCACTGAAAACATTCTTAATGAAACCTCCTCTTTTCTTCAAAATTATATTGCTGAACCCATAGATAATACAACTGAAGAAGAAATTCTCAATGTTATTGCTAAACTCAAAAAACGGAAAGCTCCGGGATTTGATAAAATCACTAATAATATTATTAAAAATCTTCCAGATAATTATATTAAACATATCACCAACATTTTCAATTCCTGTCTGAATATAAATTACTTCCCTGATTACTGGAAAGAAGCGGAAATCATCTTATTCCCCAAGCCAGGAAAAGATCCTACTAATCCAGAAAATCATCGTCCAATTAGTCTCCTACCTACCCTATCTAAAATTTTTGAAAGAATCATCTACAATAGACTTAAAATATACATAAAATTAATCCCAATAGAACAATTTGGCTTCAGACAAGACCTTTCTACTACCAAACAACTTATCAGAATATGCGAATTCATTGGCAAAGGATCATATCTTAAAGAACACTCTGCTTTTCTCATGTTAGATGTTGCCAAAGCCTTTGACAGGGTTTGGCATCATGGCCTCATCTACAAGTTATTACGTATTGGTATTGCTCATAACATTGTGTTTATAATAAATAGCTATCTTAATCATAGAAAATTCCACATCAAACTTAATGATTGTATCTCCACCACCAGACCAATAAATGCCGGCGTCCCGCAGGGAAGCATATTAGGACCTATTCTTTATTTATTTTACACAGCCGACTTCCCAATTACAGATGACAGACACAGTCTAACTGCATTTTATGCTGATGATACTGGGATCGTTGTTAGATCCAAGAATCCTAACTATGCAATTTCCAAACTACAAAATAAAATTACTGATATAGAAGCCTGGTGCGACAACTGGAAAATTGCCATTAATGCATCTAAATCTAAACTCATAGTCATCAGCAGAAAACCTGGAAAACACAAAGTTCACAATCAACTTTATATTTTTGGTCAACCCATTGAAAAAGTAACTAAAGCTAAATATCTTGGACTTCTCATCAACAATAGACTTACCTGGACTGCACATATTAAATCTAAAATTGCTGCTGCTTGGCATGCATACCACAAACTTAGATCTTTAATTGGACCGCATTCTAACCTAAATCTTAAACTTAAAAGGCTTCTATATATTTCTACTATTAGACCTATCATCACGTATGCTTCCCCTGCCTGGTGTTCTTATACCAAACAAGATTTAAAATTATTAAATACCTTCCAAAACAAAATCCTTCGCAAAATTATAAATGCCCCCTACTTTGTAAGAAATAAAAACATCCAAAAAGATCTTAATCTGGAAGATTTATCTCAACACATTCAAAAACTAAATGTCAACTTTTACAAGCAAGCATCCAAGTGCCAAGCTGGAAACTTTGATCAACTCTTCGAATCACATATCCTCCCTGGGGATACTCAAGTCAGACCAATTGCGGCCTTTTTCTCATCAGACGCAATACTCTCCAAGGCTTTTGCCTAATTCTTTACTTTCATATCTACACTCACTTAATTTCTTTCTCTTAATTTTTTAAACTCAGATGAATGAGTAGATGCCTTAGGGCAGGCACTCAGTTACGTATAATGAAATAAATAAATACGCAACAATCCAACGAAACAATTGGATACCAATCATGTCACTTACGTTAATTAAATGTTGGTTGAAAGTTAATTCCGCATTGCGAAATCTTAATTGTCTTCATTTATGCATAAGATATCATGTTAAATACATTTAGTACACTGCATTGTACACAGCCAAAATACCTGAAGCGTTGGGAAGACATTTTAATGTTCACTATCAATTGTTTTCAGAGAGGACTTCATAGGCAGCTGGCCTTATTCACAAGTAGCAAGGGATGAAACCAGGAAAACTCTCAAGCACCCACCCCAACAGATGTGCACGCAGAATACAGAAGCACAACTACTATCTCTAGATGTTCAACAATGACAGGGATCGAATCCGAGATCTACCTACTAAAATAAACTAAGCTTTTGTTGCGACAACCCGTATGTGGGTCTAGGACTTCAGAACTCATACCTAACTGAGGGCCCGGGGAATGAAGCATATGTTCCGGTTAAGTGCTTAGCCTAATGTGAAATGCCCAGTGTTCTCAAGCATACTTGGTATTCAGTTTATAGACTCACTGAAGGAATGAAATGCTGAGTCGACTTTGCCTACCCCTAGGATCGAACCTGGCACCTGTCTAATGGAAGCGCGAAGCACTACCACTAAGCCACATGGTTTGGAACCCACCTATTATCTCGCCATTTTAAGCCTGTTGTTTTTATGTTTTTCCTGTTTGCGAAATAACGTTAAAGATGTTGTTGTCGTGTGCCAGCTTGGCTGGCATCATGGGGTGCGCTGCTCCACTTTTCCAACTGAACCGTAATTTGGTGTGAAGTCCGACTTCCACAGTACACACATGGTATTGAAAACCGTTTATAGGGTAGGCAACCATTCACATTCCATTCATACGAGGAAAGGACAAAGACAGGATAGATAGAGAGAGAAAGTACATCCATGCCGGAACTGGGATTCGAACCCAGGGTATTCCTATCCGCAGTCAGGCACTCTGACCACTAGAAAAGGTGGGCGGTGATCGTGTTGAAGATAAAATTTACAACAAACTAGTGGACATCCAAACTAGAAGTTTTCGCTGGACGTGACTTCACGTGAAAATATTTGCACAGCTTTAGGTGGAAAAAAATATGATATGGAAAACAAGAAAACAGTAATTCCTGTTGCGTTTTTCTATTCTGTTTCTTGTGTTCGACTTTTTATGCAATGTACCAGTTCCAACGTTGTCTGTGTGTATTATAGTACATTGTAAACTTTTCCAGCAATTTATGTATTTACACCGTACGGCGCCGTATAAGCTTCTAAGCATTAGCGTTATTTATCAACAGTTTCTAGATAATACATATTCAGTCGTTCTTGTTCGACACTGTAACAATCTACGCTTCAAGTTTAGAATATTTTTATCAAAATTTTGTGAAGAGTTCATTTTACTGTGAGAATAAAAGTAAATTAATATCTTTTCTATTCAGTTATGCACATGAATTTTTAAAATTATTTCCATATGTAACATCATAAATGCAAATTATTTTTAAGCATTTTCATTTAATTTACTTTGTTCTAAAACCGTTTCTTCCGATTTCATAAGATTTTGACATACTTTTTAAAGGCAAATTATTTTTCGGTTCATTATCACTGCATTAATAAGTCTTTTCTGTAAAGTATTTTTATACCATACTGAGTAGAACACTCTAACAGCCTGGGTGCAATGGTCTGGAGAAATTTACTCCCCTTTCAGATCATGCCGAGCTGGCAGCCGAATGGTTAGCGCTCTTGCCTTCGGTTCAACAGTTTGTGGGTTCGAAACCCACCTTGGGCATGGATGTTTGTAGTCGTTCGGAATCCACTTTAAACCGTAGATCCCGGTCTAATTAGCCCTCATGTGCAACAAATGGCCGTTGAGCGACAAACAAACGAAACCCCCTTTAGATCAATGTCAAGATTGAGGGAGTGGATTCTCTGGTGGTGCCGTCTATCGGAGGATTTAAAATAGAGGAAAAACGTACTTTCACCTTCGTGATGCTCTGATTAAAACGAAGGACGCTCCCTATTGAGTTAAATTTGCAAAGCCAAGGCATAGCGAGCTTGACTTGTCCAAGTGTCATTAGTAACAACAACAAATCCAAAGAAATTGAAACAAGTTATCAAAAAATTATAAATAATAATTATGTAATGACGAATGTGTAAAATATTTATGAATATTATATAATAAAAAAATTATCAAGTGAAGACTACAAATATGCTTTACTGGCGCAAATCATTGCACTTTGAATAATAAAAATTCTTGCTTTACTCTTTCTGTTTTAGTACTGTCTGTGAGATATATATAGGTGTCAATGTATTTTGCTAAATACAGACGACATATTTATTCAGTGTTTGATTTTGGTCATAAATCAACCTAAATTGTAATTTCATTATCATAACTGAAAACGTAATCCCTAAAAGCTGTTAGGGCTTTTATTTTCCTAATCGAGAAAACTTCCCGAGGAATTTTTGTAATTTGTTAGCCGTTACAAATGTCCCAATAAGAAATTAGAACTCCTATGTCTAATATAAATATGCAATAAGCAGGCAGCTGACATTTGCTGCTACCATCAATGATATCTAACCAGAAACATTAAACTCCTCTAGTATGTATACATAATATGTTAAGCCATAATACATTCTACCAATATTCAACTGTATCTGGAATGGAAACCGGGACCTTCTTTAAAAAGTCCTATTACAAATTAACGTCGAGAAAACTGCTGTATTTGTACCAGTTTCTGAACTAGGTGATTTTTTTGTGGATTTCCTTCTTTATCTGACCAACTGTTTTTTTTATTATGTCATAAAGATTAAAAATAATAAGAATTAAGAAGAAAATTCTATTTTTGCAACCATAATATTTATGTTATCACGAGAAAATTTAGAACATTTCATTCCATTTTTGAATTTTAATTATGGTTCTTTTATTAGAATTTTTTTACTTAAAAAATATAAACTAAGCCTTTTATTTATCAAAATTATTATTTAGGTATGCAATCTTTTTTTCAGGAACATATTACGTCACATTTATATCTTCGCGGCATTACGTCAAAATTTAGTCATATTGGCAACATTTCTTCGTCGCCATAAAAACAAATTCGGAAATTGGCATGATGGGTTATATGGCAGCTGTTCTATCTAAGTCCTCAAAAATTAATTAACTGATTTTTGAAGCTTCATCAAAGATTTCACATACAAATGATGCATTAGAAACTACAAAAATAGGTCAAAAAGAAATCTACCATTATTTCATTTCTGAATATAAAAATTGTGATCCAAAACCGTAAAATTATTATATTAAAATTAAAATCTGTTACAAAAGTGCATTGATGCAGGATTTTATTATGCATCCTAAAATGTGGAAAGCGGGAATTTTTTACAGTTTTTTGTAACATTTTTACATATTAGGTAAATGCGGCAACTTTTTTGATAGATTCAACACAAACCGAAACATGGCGAATCTTTCGATAAAGAACATTCGCTCAAATTTGAAATTTTCAAGGAATTTTTTATTAATTTGAAGACAGAGACATAAATAAAAACGAATACAATTCCTTTTCGATTTAATACAATTGTTTGACTATTATCTTAATTTTATTTTCTTTCATTTCGAATGGTTTGTTGAATTTAAATATCATACTTTAAGATGAATGAATTTAGATATTTTATGAATCGTGCTAGATGTTTGTTCGGTTAATGTAAATATTTGAGTAAAAATTAAAACTAATTTGCTGTTGTTCTAAATATACATGTGTGTATTGAAAGTTTTAATATAGAAATATTCATGTAAAATGAGAAAGTCATTAAATTGCTCTTTCCAAATTTAAAAATTTTAAAAATAAAAATCCTTGCATATATTATGAATTAGATAAAACATTTGATCTTATATAATATCCGTGTATTAGATCTTGCCTTTTTAGAAGAAACTGATAAAAAATAAACTTTTACTTGGAAAATATAAAATTTTAATTTCATTGGAAACATTATAATTTTATATAATTATAGTAAAAAAATTTTTGCGCTTTAGTTTTTAATAATATTTTGGATTTTTTCAAAAAGTGTAATATTTTTTCAAATATTTTCATATTTAATAAATCATTACATTTCTTACGCAACACAATATGAAAATTATGAGAATTTTCATTTTAAAGTTATTTAAATAATGAATTTTATATTCTGCATCATTTTTCAGTACAATTTATTCAATCATGTAACAAATCTAATTACATTTAGTAATATATCACAATTACATTGTATATATGTATTCAATGTAATTGTGATACATGAAAAGAAATAGTATGAACAGTATAAATTGTAATTTCGTTATCATAACTGAAAATATAATCCATAAAAGCTGTTAGGGCTTTTATTTTCCTAATCAAGAAAACAGCCAGAAGAATTTTTGTAATTTATTAACCGTTACAAATGTCACACAAATAAGAAATTAGAACTCCAAAGTCTAATATAAATACGCAATAAGCAGTCAGCTTAAATTTGCGTCTACCATCAATGATATCTAACCAGAAACATTAGACTTCTCTAGTATGTATATATAATATGTTAGGCCATGTAATACATTCTACCAATATTCAACTGTATCTGGAATGGAAACCGGGACCTTCTTTAAAAAGACCTATTACAAATTAACGTCGAGAAAACTGTCGTTTTTGTGCCAGTTTCTGAATTGGGTGATATTTTGGAGAATTTCCTTGTTTATCTGACCAACTGTTTTTTTATTATATTATAAAGATAAAAAATAATAAGAATTATGAAGAAAATTCCATTTTGGCAACTATAATAATTATATTGTCGTGAGAATATTTCGAACATTTTATTCAATTTTTGAATTTTAATTATTGCTCGTTTTTTAATCTTTATATTTAAAAAAATATATAGCGCTATGTACATTAATTTTAGTAAAAATACACATTTTTTGTCACAATTACTTTTTAATTTTTAACATCAATGGCATTCACGCAATCAGATGAAATCCAACTCTAAAATGCACAAACTGAAATATCACTATTTTCTTCCAAACTCCAAAAAAAAAATTTTTCTAAGGAATGCACGGTTTTTTACATTTATTTCAACTTCTGAAATTCCACCATCTTCAATTTTCCAAGTAAATCAAAGAGAAACAAGAGCTTCTCAACTTTTCTATGTTGCTCATTTTGCTTCGACACTTTTGTTTCTTTGGAATTTTATTTTTAACCATCAAAATGTTTGTTTACATTCATTCATTATTTGGAGAAAAATAATATTTGTGATTTCGCTCTTTCAGAAAGAATTGTATTTTTTCAACTGATTTTTTAAACATTTGTCATGTTGCCAGTCATTACATAAAGTGTTATTTTGTTTTTGTATAAATATATAATGTTATGAAGAGGAGGAAAATGAGAAAAAGACAGAGAGAGAGGCACGTCACTTGAGTAATTCAAAAACATTAACATTCCTTTGGATATTCCTGTATGATCAGAAGTTAGTGCTGAAGATATGAGAGAATGTGGATTATAAGTCAGACACAAGATTATAAATTGCAAATGATAGTAAACTAAAGTGTCCAGTAAGATGACCTTAATATCAAAACTGAAGAAAATATGGGACCATCAGCTGGTGACGGATTTGCGAGCTTTGAAACTGCCTTGAAATAGATGGAGCTTGGCCCAGAGTGTGTCCAAATGCAAATTCTCACTGTCAAGCGACTTGCCTGCCAGAGGCATATCACTTGAGTAATTCAAAAACATTAACATTCCTTTAGATATTCCTGTGTGCTCAGAAGTTAGTGCTGAAGATATAAGAGAATGGCTTATAAGTCAGACACTAGATTATAAATTGCAAATGATAGTAAACTTAAGTGTCCAGTAAGAAGATGACCTTAATATTCAAAGTGAAGAAAATATGGGACCATCAGCTGGTGACGCATTTGCGAGCTTTGAAACTGCTTTGAAATAGATGGAGCTTGGCTCAGAGTGTGTCAAAATGCAAATTCTCACTGTCGAGTGACTTGCCTGCCAGAAAACGTATATGAAGAGAGCCTAACAGGTTTCTCTAACCAAGATGTTCAGCAAACAATAACTTTTATTTAAAGCGTTTTACATACCTAATATATTAATGTTTATCACTCGTAAGTACCTTAACATGTAAAAGAGCTGTCTTTTCATTTAATTGATTAAAAATTAAATTTCTAACTTGCTGACCAATTGGCTCAGGGGTTAGCGTTCCTGACTCCTGAGCTGTTGGTCCTGGGTTCGAATCCCGGTTCGGGCATGAATGTTTCTTTCCTTACTGTGTTTCTCTGTCCTTTCTTCTATGATGTTGTATGAATGTGGCCCCCCTATAAACGGGTTTGTGGTGGTATGGCGCGGGTAACGTTGCTCGCCTCCGTGACTTGGTTCGCAGGTGCCTGCTGGGTAACGCCAAATGAGTCGCAGTCTCTGGCCTTGTTGTGGCATAGGGTTAGTCAACCAAGTGTGCCCGCCGTTGGAAAAAAACATTTTTAACTTTTAATAATCAACCCAATTAGATCCTTTTTTAGAAAAAAAATAACCATCGTCTTTTTTGATTATCCGAATGGGATGCGTTGCGAATTGATCCGGATAATGGGAGCTCTATTTTAGCTTCAAAACCATCACAAAATAACATATGCTACATTATTAGTCGCATTAAATCTGTTAATCTATTCGAATGGGAGAAATGAATTACCATTTGTTGCATATTAAAATACCGAATGCTTTTCTGTCTACCGCAATGCAATTTTTAGGTTTCCCAGACACATTCTAAGAATTACCATACAGAAAATAGTTCGCGCCTGTCACACTCGGCTCCAATTACAGTTACACAATTAGCCATTCTACCAGATAAATTCCCGGGATGCATTCCAGTGCGGTGCTTCCAATGCATACTGTGCCACTTCACTTCAATCTGATTTCCACTTGCTGAATTCGATTCCTTTGAGATTCCGCATTATTCCTGCCGGGTTTTCCAGAGAATTAGATTTCGCTGACTTTTGAGGGGGGGGGGTACTAAGCGCACAGTTAAGAAGCCTAGGGGCTGCACAAGCAAAGGAAACCGTAGAACATCTTCTGCCGCTAAAAGCCTAATCGAAAATAAAATTACAGCATTTGGTGACGATGATCTTGGAAGTTTTGGTGTGCTTTATTTGGGAAATTATATACAGATTTCTACGCACGCGTTCAATGTAGGTAATATATATATCTACGCATTTTTTAAAGTTTTTTGTGTTGGTTTAGATCGCACAGCACAATTTATTTCAAAAAAATTTTCTAAGCTACATAATATATTTTTTTATTAATTGAAACACTCATGCAGGAAATATTGTAATTATTATTTTAGAAATTAATTATGTGATAACAACAAAACTATATAAATTGCACAAATTCTATATTTTGATTTAGATTAAACACATAAAAAAGCAGATATTTATTGCATATTCAATTATTAATTTCAAATATTTATTAAAATATTCATTTGTTAATGAATAAAATCTGGATTCGCTTTAATTATAATAATTTTTTTGTCTTACTTTTTAACTGAAAATAAAAAAATTTAAAAACATTTCCTTTCTTTCGGTGGTTTTATGTCATTGAAAAACAAACTGAGAAATCACTTAGAATTTTAATGTTTTTCGCATTTTCATTTTTAAATAAGACAAAAGTTAAGGAATGGATTTCAATTTAAATGTTACGTAGTATTTTCACTTATTTAAAATAAATTCAGTGATTCAATGGCCCCTTGATGACAAGCCCTACAGTGCCTTCAACTACAGTACCGAAGGCCCTTGGGTGGGAAGCATAAGTCCTGGTAGGTGGTTGAAATCGACACCCTCAGTGTTTAGATTCCTTGCATGCTTGGTACTCAGTTTTGTCAACCCACCGAAGGGTTATAAGGATGAGTCCACAATTGAGGACGAAGTTGAGGACGAAGTTGAGGACGAACCTCGAACTTGTGCTTTGGGCGCGCAAAGGACTACCATTACTCCACTGGCTTCTCTTTAAATCTAGATATGAATATGAATATTTTTATATACATACATGAGAGAGAGAGAGAGAGAGATGTTTTTTTTTCTGTCTCAGATGCAACTTCAATTTTTCGTGAGTAAAATTCTTTTTTTAAAATATATTCTCACAATTTACATTAATGTCTAGGATGGTGAAAATGGAATTTTATTTTATTTAGATAATTTTCGAAAATATTTTGCAATGGACATTTAAAATACTTGTGGCAGTCAAAATTAAATAGTACTCTAAGGTTCTTATTTTAAAAATTTGAATATAACTTCAGCTACGTGTTATATAAGCTATGTCACACCTAAGTTTCGATTAGAAAAGAAAATATTTTAAAATATTTCTCTAAAACGCTATAAAATTTAACATAATAGTTCAAAAATCAATGAATATAATAATAATTATATACTGTTGTTGCCAGTAATTATTCTTAATTGGTCAAATATTTGATGATAGTATACCATCGCCCTATCAATGGCCACATTAACATATATTTAGGGCCGTGGTAGTCTAATGGTTAGGATATCGGCCTTCTATCCGGAAGGGTGGGGTTCGATTCCCAATGCCGCCAAAGACCCACCTAGTACATGCGATATACGTGCTCGTTAAATCTGTGGAATTGAAAGTCCTCAGGTCGGTCCTTGAGCAGTTACCATAGGTGCAATGGTCTGGAGAAACTTAATCCCCCTTCAGATCAATGCCAAAATTGAGGGAGTAGATCCTCTGCTGCTGCCATCTATTGGAGGATTTGAAGAGCAAAAATCATACTTTCACCTTCATGGTGCTCTGTTTAAATGAAAGACGCTCCCAATTGACTTAAGTTCACATAGCCGAGGCATAGCGAGCTTGGCTTGTCCAAGTGTCATTAGTAACAACAACACATATTTTTAAGAAGAAAGAAAGTATCGCAAAATTTCTCACAAAATTTTATATAACTCTTTGTTAATCAAGTTTTTTTAATTTTTTCGGCTTTACCCAGCTTCATTTGGAATTGTTTAATTTCTACCTTTGATTTCTTAGTTTCTTCCGAAATACCTTTCTATATAAGTTTTCCTTAAAATTTTTAATTTCTTTTCCTTTTATTATATCTTTTTCATTTTTAAGAGATTAGTTATGAAAGATTTTAATTTTCTTTAAAAAAATTCAAATTCATTTTTGCTTACCTGTTTTTATTAAATCTAAGTTTTCTGTGTTCATTTAATAGATTTTATTACTTTGATATAGTGAGTAAAAATTATTCCCAGTTTTATTTTTAGAACATTGTTCATAAATGTTTGCCTGTTCAGTAATCTTAGCTGCTTATTACTCTATTGTTAAGAGTGTCGTTGTTAAGGATGCTTAAACGGAGAATTTCATTCTATTTTAACTTTCTTTTGCTGAAAAACTTTTTTACATTTCTGTCTGTAATTATCGTTAAAACCTTCTGTATTAAATTGGTACAAACGCATAACAGCATTTCATACGCTTAACGAGTCTTTTTTTTTTCATTTATGTAACAAATTTTTTTCTTTTCAATATGTTTTTCAAAGAAAAGACAAAAAACATTTAGTTTTCCTCCTGAAACTCAGACACAAGATTATAGTACTTGAATGTATTATTTTTGACTTACAGTAAAATATTGAAGAAGTAAACAGCTACGAATCATTAGCGACCGTCTGAATGAACAGTAATTCAACCACTTGAAGTTTTAACCCTAAAGCTGCCGAGTTTGCAGCCGAGCGATCAGCGCTCTAGCCTCCGGCTTAGCAATTTGTAGGTTCGAATCCTGTATTGGGTGTGCATGTTTGTAGTGATTTGGAATCCACTTTAAAAGGTTTTTAATAACGGAGGGCACTGGGACTACCTGACTATGGATAGGGAGGTCCTGGGTTCGAATCCAGTTCGGGCATAGATGTACTATCTCTCTCTCTCTCTATCTATTCTGTCTTTGTCCTTTCTATGTATGAATGGGTTGTAAATGTTTGCCTACCCAATAAACGAGTCCCTATGGCATGTGTGTACTGAAGAAGTCGGACTCCACACCAAAATAGGGTTCACTTGAAAAAGTGGAGCAGCGCACCCTTTATTGCCAGCCTAGCTGGCACACGTCAACAACAACAACAACTGGGTGACTAACTCTTCACCACAAAAAGAACGGAAACTGCTATTCATTTATTGTTACCCAGTAAGCAACTGTGAAGCAAGTCACGGAGGTGAGTAGCATTACTCACGCCATACCACCACAAACATATTTATAGGGTGAGTCATATTCATACACCATCTCAGAAGAAAAGACAGAAGCACAGAGAGAAAGAAACATGCCCGAAACAAGTTTCAATCCCAGGACCAACAGCCTAGAATTCAAAGAACCCTTATCACTCAGCCATCAGTCGGCCTCCATTTTAAACTGTTGCTCCCAGATCTAATCATTTCTATTGAGAAAACAATGACCATTGAATGTAAAACTAACTGAGCCGGTTTGACACTAAAACTATATTTCATCTGTTTTACGTCTTTAGTTTTTTCCCCGCGATTTTCTGTCCTTTCATGTTTAGCTGCTGTAGCACAGAAACTTCTTTCTCCTTCCCATTTAGATCTGCAAAGCCTCATTTGCCGCGGGTAGTAATTGGGAGGGTGACCACTTTCTTCCTCACTGAGCTGTTGGATCTCGGTGGGTTGTAACCATGTCCATGTTCATTTGTGATGTCCAGAGTCCTTCCACTGGTGTGTCCAGTGGTTATGGATAGGAAGATGCCAG
>CM075850.1:114014305-114232663 GCA_037975125.1 Latrodectus hesperus | reverse complement strand
CATAATATTTGTGAACCAAACAGCAGCATCACTCCTTTCAAAATTATACATCCATCCAGTATAACACAGCAAGTATCACTGACCAGCTATTAAATTTGTCTTTTGTCTAAGACGAGAGATATCAATCAAATATTGAAACCAAGATTTTGCTCCAACAAATTTCGTTCAGATATCAAAAATCACACATTTTTTTCCAACATGTGACTCATAAGGATTAATTTTTATTTTCAGATACCGACGGCAGCTCTGGAGAGCTTTCTAGTACAAATCGAAAACGGGTATGAGAGGTACAGGAATCCGTACCATAACAACATGCATGCAGCTGACGTCACGCAAACGGTGGCCTACCTCCTCTGTCAAGCTGGTTTGGCGGTGAGTGCCCATAGTTTGGTCTCCAAAGATTAAAAATTACTTTTAAAAATAGAAAAATTAATACTTTGCAGACAAAAATAGCTTGATATCAAGACTACAAAACTCATGTCATGTTCATGAGGAATATCGATTAAAATTACAAATGCTTTCAAAAACACGTAATAATTTCTTTTTTTTAACTATCATCGCAATTTTTTCACTGACATCAAGATTTATTTGTGTCAGAAAGAATAAAACCTGAAAGACTCCCGAGCACGCACCTTGGCACATGCGCGCGCAGACAGCTGAAATGAAACAACGTGTTCTTTGTCGCACAACTTCAGCTTTATCTGAAGAAAAGATTTAAAATAAGTTTATTTTAAATATCAGATTTGCATACAATCAAAGTTATGAAATGAGCATGCGTATTCATGGGATGCAAAGGAGGAAACCTGGAGACAAAACTTCTTAAACATTTACCTCGACAAGCGAAAACGTGAAAAATCATATCTTTTTATTCAACTGGAGTTACATTCGAACGTGTAACTTTTCACTTCGGATAAGGAAGCCTGCATTAAATTTAAAACTGAGACTTATAAACTAATTATTTTTTCTCTTGGTTTGTTTGCAGAATTGGCTTACGGATATTGAAATATTCGCCACGCTGTTCGCAGCCATCATCCATGATTATGAACACACTGGAACCACAAACTCCTTCCATGTCATGTCCGGGTAAGTTTGCAAAATTAATCCTCCTTATATTTCTCTTTTAATCCTCGTTATATTTCTCTCTTTTAATCCTCGTTATATTCCTCTTTTAATCCTCATTATATTTCTCTCTTAATCTTCATTATATTTCTCTCTTAATCCTCATTATATTTCTCTTTTATCCCTCGTTATATTTCTCTTTTAATCCCTCGTCATATTTCTCTCTTAATCTTCATTATATTTCTCTTTTAATCCTCATTATATTTCTCTTTTAATCCTCATTATATTTCTCTTTTAATCCTCATTATATTTCTCTCTTAATGCTTATTATATTTCTTTTAAATAGCTTAATATATATTTCTCTCTTAATCCTTATTATATTTTTCTTATTAAAATCTTTCTATGAGGAAATCTGATGCTAATTAACTATTATACTTTTCCAAAACTAAATTTTATAATTCTTCATTATAAATAATACATTTTTGTAATAATTACACAGTGAAGTATCGATGTTAAATATAAATAATAACGCACAATAACACTATTATACGTTATTTATATAATTATTACAATGGTACTATTATATATTTATTGTTAAGAGGTTAAGGTGATCTGGTTGATTTGTGCGTCTTTCTCGTAATTTGAAGGCAGTGAATTCGATTCCCCATCCACCCAATCAACCAAAAGTCCGTCTTGTTCATTGATGACGGCTGAGGTATGTAAAATATGTCTTAATCGCAATGTCTTCCAAGTGATATGATACCTCTGGGATTGATTGGCGAGTTTGTAGGTCTTCTGTTTGTTCCGTGGCTTTTAAATCATGAGAACCAATATCCGGAGCCATGATGGCACGCCACTCTCTATCCCACTGTACAAAATGCCGCCATTTCCGCCCTTGTAGTTACTAATAGTGAAAACCTCAGTAATAACAATTTATTAATTGTTAAAATCTAGAAAAGGATTAATAACTATAATAAAAGTTTTTCTAAGGAACTGTGTAAACCGATGTGAATACCTCTTTTAAACCACTTCCCTAATAACTCGATTCATCTCGGGCTTATGTATATATTACTATAAATTTTTATTTCGAGAATTTGTTAACACAACTTATTTGATCACCTTTTTCCTCGATCCAAAACTTTAAAATCTTTCAGCATCTACAAAGTTTACAGTATCAGTAATTTTTTAGAATATTTCGATAAAATTTTCGATGATGAACTGAAAGAAAGATATGTTGTTGCTAATCCCACTGGTTGACAAAACCCTCTTCCATGAAACTTAAAGCTTTGTGGCTGACGGAAGAATTGTAAAGCTCCTATCGATCTTGTGATGGGAAATTAAGTTAGAAACTTGTTTTCTCCCCAGTATATAAAATTAATTTCCATAATTTAAAAGTGAAGTACAAGAAGAAAAATCCCACTTTTCCGTCTGGCTTCCCAGAGAAATTACACTTGGAAGACACTGCAACCACGATGCATTTTCTCCAACCCTGACAGGTTAATAGATCCTCGGCTGATACAGCAGTGAGGCAACTACCCTCCTACGCTGATTTGAGCTGTTGCGTTGGGAGCTCGCGACCACATGCAGGGGTGGCCCTCCCCTATTGGTGCTCCTTTCTTTCTCTCCAGCAGACTGCACCCAAACTGGTAGAACCCTCCCTGGGTTAGGTACAGGGAGTCCTGCTGACATTCACGTTCACAGATATGGAATTCGTTATGCTTCGATTACGAAGGCAACACTTTCCCCAAGCATACTAAGCAGCTATGATTGACATTTTAGCTACTGTGTTGTCGTTTCTGATCCCATCTGGTGTAGCATTGCTACACCAGATCCAGAAGTCCCTTAGTCTTCACAAAATCATGAAACAGCAGCGGATTCTCCAGGAAATCCTTCTTAGTAAATCGCAGACACAAGAGAAGGTATTGGGGCTGGCCTGGTCGATACCACATTTACAACAGATAAGATAGAGCTGCGATTTGCCATAAGGACTGGCCGACCCTTTCGACCACCATGCCCTTCGTAAACTCGTCTGTCTGCTGGAACTGACTCCGACGATGGCCTGGCATTCTTTGCAATTACAAGCATCCTTTGTGACAAGAACAAACTTCCAACGATTATTTTCCAAGCATCAATAGCGGCGCGAATATTGCCCACTCTGCAGGTTCATCACTTTTTATCGTATCCAACATGTGCTTGAGAGTTGCAGATTTCACATTATTTGCATAACTCGGTAAGGTGCAGATACCCTGAAATTTGCATAACTTTTCTGGCTATTCCTTCTTGCTGTTGCGTTTTCAAAATCGGGTAGTTTGTGTAGTCTTGTCCACTATAGAACCCTTAAAAGCAATGGAACTACCAGGACTACCACCAGAGTACCAATCATGAGTAGGTGGAATGCTCCAGGTAGCCCGGAAACCTCTTTTTCGAATAGAATGCAAATAGGTGAGATCAGCATCAGTTGGAGATGGACCAGCAGCGATCCTTTTAGCCATATATCCACCCCCTCATGTCAATGGATAATAACTAATGTATCCAACCATTATGCTGATAACTAATTGTTTCACAACTGTAAAAAATTAAACATTATGTTTAAAACTTTATATTACTTATTGCTTCTATCATTATATTTTATTGCAAAGTAAAAAAATAATTTTTTCTTTAAGATTTATTTAGTGTATTTGGATATTTTGAGCGGTTAAGAATAGTTAATCATCTAACGAATGTTTTCATCTTTTTTTTCTCACTAAAACAAAATTTTAGTACTTAACTTACAAAGGATAAAAACTGCCATCCCCACATAAATTAGAAACCCTGCTCTTTTTTTAAAAAAAAATGAACTATATTGATAATCTTCTCGTTTTCATTACTGGATTAATAACATACAGATTAGTTCACATTTATAAAAGCAAAAACTAAATCTCAATTCTATTAAACCAAATTAAAATATAAGAAAATGTTTTATCTTGTTTTGATTGGTGTGTTTTACAGATCAGAAACTGCTCTTCTTTACAATGACCGTTCCGTTCTGGAGAACTACCACATCAGCCAGTCTTTCAGGTTGTTGAAGGAAGAAGAACACTGCATCCTGAACAACCTCAGCAAGGAGGAATTCAGGTGAACTCGTCTTTCTCAATCTCTCCTGCTTGTGTCTGCAGGAGACTTTTTTTTTCCATAATTTTCGGATATTTTTGTTTGTGTTTCTAAAGCATCTTTTCTTTAAGAATATATTCGCAGAATATTTTTTATCTGTAAAATAATTTGTTGAATTGAAGAATGGAAAAATTATTAAGTATTACAACTCTCTCTTATTCATAGTAATAAAATAGGAAGCAGGATCAACTGCCTTCACATGATTTTTAGATATAGGATATTTTTATATCCAATGGTGGGCACACAAGGGTGACTGAACCCTATGCCACAACAAGGCCAGAAACTGCTACTCATTTATCGTTACCCAGCGGGCACCTGTGAACCAAGTCACGGAGGCGAGTAGCGTTACCCGCGCCATACCACCACAAACCCGTTTATAGGGCGGGCCACATTCATAAAACATCACAGAAGAAAGGACAGAGAAACACAGAGAAGGAAAGAAACATCCATGCCCGAGCCGGGATTCGAACCCGGGACCCACAGCTCAGGAGTCAGGAACGCTAACCACTCAGCCAATCGGTCGGCTGATATAGGATATTAAGATGATATAAAATATACCATTCACACATCTATCATGAATTTTAAATTTTCTCTGTTTTTAAAATAAAATTCTTTTCTCTAAATTTTGAAAGCGTAATGTTAATAATTGTATGTATCTCTCTATCTGTATACATTTACATGTGTGCATCCGTGCGTGCTCGTGCTAAGCCACCCACCCTCTAAAATCTTACCGCCCACTTAACTTCGAAACGGTGGCTGCTATGCACATGAAAGCGACGCTTAGATATAGTAAAGTACCCTTCATTAGGGAATTTAAGTGGAATGTTGTAATTATATATGTAGTAATTTTTAATAATATTAAGTATATGTTATATCATCAGATTTTAATTTATTATCATTCGGAAACAGAGGAATTCTCAAAAGTAAGTTACCAAGAAGAAATTTAGTTTCAAATTAAGAAATAGGTAGTATGCATATACACTCACTTTCAAAAGTTAAGCACGGAGATATAAAATGCAAAAAAATTAACAAATAGTGCTTTGATTGAAGCAAAATTTGGCAGGAAAAGAGCATATATATTTAAGCATAAAATAAAATAAATAATTATATTTATTTTATTTAATTATATACAGAAAATAAATTTAAAAAAATATTCATTTTGTAAGTTATCAGATAATGACATTCTGGAGATTTAAACAGAATTATGTAAAAGTTAAAATGAACAGCATAAAATGAAGAAAAAGGACATTAATAGGGTATGTGATCTCCCTTCATCTGTATACAAAGTTTACACCTTGTGACCATGCTTTCAATTAGGTGGTCAACCACCGCAGAATTAAGCAATAGCCATTCTTGTAGAGCAGTTTCCAGCTCAATAAGTGTGGCTGGAGGTGGGAAACGTGAAGATACAGCACGGCCGAGAGTATCCCAAAGATTTTCAATGGGATTAAGGTCGGGAGAATATGCTGGCAACGCCATACACACAGTCCCTTCACTCTCCAGGTAGTCATCGACGATATCAGCTCTATGGGGACGTGCGTTATCGTCCACTGAAACAAAAGTAAGGCTAACTGCTGCAGCGTACAATCTCACAATGGGTTTTAGGACTTGATCTCCACACCGGACAGCCGTCACAGAACCCCGTTTAAAGATGTGCATTTCGGGGCGGTATATTAATGAAATCCCTGCCCACACCATAATTCTTTCGCTTTGGAATGCGTGATGTTTTGGGGCTGATTGCGTGTTCCTTGTTCACGCCATATCCTTTATACGCTTGTCATCTGGCTCCAGAGCAAATCTTGACTCATCAGTAAACATGACATTGCCCCAGTCAGACACAGTCCAATTGACATGTTCCCGGCACCACTTTAATCGTGCTCCTCTTGATTGGACGTATAGACAAACACAAACTCGAGGTACCCGGGCGTACAGTCCACTCATATGTAATCTTCGGCGTACAGTAGCTGCAGATATCACCTTACCAATGGACGCTGTAACCATAGATGTCACACGTGTGGAGGTCGCTCTGCGATTCCGCTTGGCTAAAATCGCAATATATCGATCTTCCACGGGGTTTGTAACCCTTGGGCTACCGGCTACGGGCCTTCGGAAGACAGTATGTGTGTTTGGAATTGTTTCCATAAACGTGAAATCTACAGAATGATGAACGCTGAAGAAAAGAACAACACCTGAGATCGACTGCCCTGCTTCAATGCGCTCCACAGCACGCCAGCGCTCAGAATCTTCCATTCGTCTTCTGGAAGTCATAGAAACACGTATGTCTTGAAAACAAATTGTACGAAAGTTTTAAACACCTTCTATCAGCACTTACAATCAACTTCTGTATCCCTTCATAAAGCTGGTATCTTACAAGACTGCCCTTTTTGCATATTTCTTGACATGAAAGCGCGATTGCTTTCCATCTACCTCTGCAGCGATTTGCATCCTCTTCAATTCTGATTGGCTTTCAGAAATTAGCATTTTCCTCTCCGTGCTTAACTTTAGGAAGTGAGTGTATTTATGCACATATATGCGTTATATACGTGGACTTTCATACTGCTCATAACGAAACACAGCTTGACTTATCATTCCATACAGAATAATCGATTCCTTTTTCAAGTCAAATTAACATCTAGTCTTTTAGAAAAGCAACTCAACACAAATTTATAATTATAAATAAGAAATGTTTAAGATCATTTTTTCGACATTTTTTCCTTTCCAGAAAATTTTTATGGCCTACTTCAAACCTGCTTTTGACTCGCAAAATGTGTAATAGTTCGGTTTAGTATTTAAATTGGAGAGACTAAAAAGTGGTGGTAATAAACAAGAAATAAAATTGTTTGCGCATTAACTGTGTAAAGTAACACAAATTCTGAACAATTGCTATATATAAAAATATGCAAATATATGATATTGGTAAATGTAATAAGTTCAAATTTTCTTTGTTATTTGTGAAAATATATTGTTAAAACAATTTATTGAAGATAATGTAATTGATAATTTTATCACTCTGCTTAGTTTTTAAAGTTAATATTTAATTCCTAAAAATACTAAAAATATGCATGGAAATCAATGGATAATTTTTATGTACTAACTATATCCTTTATTTCTATTCTTTACTGAATTTTCTGAAATAGTTTTCTATAGTGTTAATGATGTATTTATTTTATATATTAATTGTAAAATAATAATTAAACACGTGTACATATTTTTATGGTTCGTTGTTTAATATAAAACTTCAATTATGTTTATACATAAAGATATTCTGTGAAATAAGGAATAAATTCAAAATACACGAGAAAAAACTCCTTATTTCAAAATTTAATCTTACAGTTTTAAAAGCTAATAAGAGTTAAGTGAACTCATACATAATAATTCGCTAATGGAATTGGAATTCTACGGTGGTACAAAAAATGGATCTCTTTGAGAAAATTGTTCCAAACTCTTTACGCTTTGGTTAATATTTAATTAACTAAATCTTTGGATGCTATTATTCACGGTAATGAATTACACTCAATAAAAAAAGTTTAAAGATTTAATCTTTTTATAAAAAAAGCGTTTTAATCTTTTAATATCTTCTCTTTTACAAAAAAGTATCTGCATTTTGATACTTAAAAAGAAATCTATTCGATTATAACACAACAGTTGACTAAGTCATAGATGTAAATAAATTAAAATCAATGTTTCCTGATTATAAAAATTCTCTTTTTACAATTTCATCTTTTACTCTTTAATGTTTAATTAAAAATACAAATTGTTGACAAAGTCGTGAATGGTTTAAAAAAGATTTATAAAATGTTAAAAATTCATTTTACTAGAATGCCGTTGGAAAAAAAGGTTATTTTCTCAAACTTCTTTCTTTCGTCTGAAAAATAGTTTGCTTTTTTGTCAATAGTGGGAACTGCATAACAAAAATTTTTTAAATAATTAAAAAAATTGTTTTTTTATTTTAAAAAGCTAATACATATCACACTAAAAACACTGTTAATTTTTTACAATAAATTTTATGGAAATCTGATTTAATATATAATATAATTTGCTTGCATGTAACAACTTATTGGCAAAAGTTTCAATAATAATTTCTTTTTTACTGCTAAAAGACATTTTCTTTAGGAAAATGAAATCCATAAATTTTAATTAAAAATATTAATTGTTCGCTTTCATTTTTCTGTAATTTATTTCACAACTCATTATTAATTTAATAATTTGTAATTCTTAATAATAAAATTAACATACTAAGTACTCAACGTTTAAATGTTGTATAAATAATGATAAAACAGATACACGTGCGAATTTATTTTGTAGCAAAAAGTAATGTCTTTAACATGCTTATGTTATTTCTACTTAAATTAGGTATTGATTTGGTCATAAAAATTAATAATAATACATAAAAAATAGCAAATTCCAGATCTTAACAGTGCCTAATAAAATTATATATATATATATATATATATATATATATATATATATATATATATATATATATATATATATATATATATATATATATATATATATATATATATATATAAACTAATTCTTTTATTGCAGGGAGTTCAGAGGTCTGGTCATTGACATGGTTCTAGCAACGGACATGTCGTCCCACTTTCAGCAGATCAAAACCATGAAAACGCTTCTTTGTCATTCAGACTTCAGGTAAGGCATCAAATTCTATGAAAGTTTCAAATATTATTTCATCGAAAATCATACTTATCTTATCTGTTCGTGTTAATATCTGAATGATTAGTGCTCTTGCTTTCGGTTCAACAGCTTGTGGGTTCGAATCCCATCTTGGGTTTGGATGTTTGAAGTGATTTGTCATCCATTTTAAGCCGTAGGTTTCTGTATAAATAGTCCTCATGTGCAAATAATGACCGATAAACCAAACTTTATTTCTTTAGTTATATATAGAAATTCACTGGCTTGCTTAATATACGTATATAGCCTATATTGCACTTCAAAATTTTTATCATATATTTTCTAAATGATTTAAACCTTGATCAGCATTCATTCATTCAAACTTGTTACAATATCTTCAAAACCTCGATAGATACTATATTGATGATACTAATTATAACATTAAAAATTATTTGTACTGTTACAATTTTCATGTATACAGCAAATATTAAATTAAACTGTGGCACCACAGCCCATGTGAGTGAAGGCCTACAATGCCCAGCACCATTTTCCTGACCGAGAGGCCTGGGGTGCGAAGCATATGTCCCGATTAGGTTGTCAGCCTAATACGAAACTCCTTGCTTTGCATTAGTTTCCAAGCATGCTTGATACTTAGTTTATCGACCCACTGATTAGATGAAAGGCTGATTCGACCTTGTTCAGCTCGAGAATCAAAACTCGTAACTGTGTCTTGTGAGCGTGAAACGCTACCAATAAGCCACAGGGCTTATATAAAACGTATATCCTTGAATAAATTTCTGTTACGACCATGTTTTTTTAAGCTAAAAGAATTCAAATCCTATTTTTAGAGAAATAAACATCGCTGTCATGTTTCTGCTCTCAGCCACACACATGTCAGCGGATGATAATGAATCAATTAAATCCTTAGTTTTACTGTTCAGAGACTTCTGTTGTTGCACTAGCATATTTCTCACGTGCCTATCCCACGTTTTGGCATTGTCAATTAGGTAGAAGAAACCGGATGAGAGCCTTCGTCATTGAGAAATAGGGACTAAGCACAAAACCCGCTAATAAAGGATCTGCCTCGCCACAAGTATTATTTCACTTGGAGGACATTGAAGCCACGACTTAACATGCTCCAACCATCTTTAGCGAACACGATGGAGCTTAAGTCAGATTTCGAACTCAACTTTCTTCTGATAGCAAAGAAGCCTTAGCCAACCAGGACACTGCGACCTTTGCCCACTTTTTGCAAATGTCTTCCAAAAAAGATTTTCTTTTATTAATTTTTGAAATTTGTACTTTGTAAATAACCTGTATTAATTTGTGTGCAGCTTTAAGATATCAGTGTGTGTGTGTGACCAACCGACCGACCCTCCCTCGTGTGCAAAAGTAATATCCGTCGAGTGACAAACCAAACGCTTGTAATGTCAGATTTGAACAGTGAAAAAGAACCATGTCATATCTTCCCATATCCACCTATGGCATATCCACCCATGGCATGTCACATCTAGCTCCATGCTGGACGGTTGGAAGGAGACCATTACGGTGATATACTTGTCCATCAAATGTTCTGTTCTAAAGAAGGGGAGGAAAGATGATTTAACTGAAGCTGATCTGTCTTCCACTTGTCAATCAATGGTTTTGTGATTGAGCCAACGTTGTAAAGAAATTAGGCATTATTGTCTGTGACAAATGGGTAATGGATGCTCTGTGGTAAATGCACTGTTAGTGTAGATGTGCTCAAATTTCCTGTAATCTGTAAGCAAAAGTGTTGGTTGTGCTTTGCGGCTACTTTTACTGCAGTTGTCTTTTTAGACGTTACGATCTACCGCATTGCCCGTCAATCAACATGTTAGCACACCCACTATTTTGAATGGCTCGCACTCTGGCCTTTAGGGGCTCTATTTCAAAATTCAATCCAAATCTAACGGCCCACTAATTTATTTTACCGAGTTTGTCTTACTACGTATACATGGTGACATGGGCTCGAAACCATCCTGTCTATAATAACCTCATAACTGGGAAGGTCTGGTCATAGTTGTTCTCCAGCTAGTCGGATTCTTACCCTTTGGTCTCTTGAAATACTGTGGGGCTTCATATTTTATCCTTTTGACTCCAATGTGTATACAACTTCATGAAAGCACTAGCATGTTAACACGATACTTTTATATTAAGAAACACCTTTATTATGTTTTTATACTTATGAAGCGCTTTCTTAATTGTATAACTATTATTTACAAGTATTATCTCTCATTACTTTGATTAATTAATAACATTCATAACATGTATGTGTGTGGATATATATATATGTATATGTGTGTGTATGCGCGTGCGTGCTGATTGAGCTCTCCAGTTTATTTGTCCGCAGTGACTTCCTTTTTACTATCTTCTACACTATCAGTTTTTTAATACAAAAGTAAATTATCATGGTAGTTCAAAGAAGATTTAATGAAGTAAAAACGTATGCTTATACAACTTAATTAAAGTTATCTCATACTCGTATAGCTCCTTCATTACAATATGGTAAACATTATGTATTCATTTATGTTTATGTAATGCGAAAAACCAAATTATTTTATTGATTGAATGGGTTTTCTTTTCGAGTTATAAATGCTCAAACAATGTATAAAATGTGTTTACATGTTAGAAATTTACGAAAAGCTTTATTTAAACTTTAATGCGCATTTAAACTTGTTTTTTATTGTATAATGATGTATCAGTCGATGGAACAAGGGTTGATTGTTATGATGTTATCGTTCCAGTGCGATGGATAAGGCGAAGGTGCTGTCCCTGATGCTTCACTGCTGCGACATCAGCCACCCCGCGAAAGACTGGAACCTTCACTTCCGGTGGACGCAGAGGCTCATGGAGGAATTCTTCAGACAGGTAATCCACCCTCACTCCAGTATTTATTCATTTAATCTAAAAGCTTAGGATTGTAATACTTGAATTGGATGTTTCTCTGATATCAAAAACGTTTTGTGCTATCGATATAAAAGATTGAAAAGCCTTTTACCGTCTACATGTCTTGAATTCAACAATTTATTAGTTCGATTCTCACTACTAGAGTCACATACGTATCGGGCAGCATAACGGGGTCTAAATCCGTTGTAAGGCCTTTTAGCATCCACCACGTAAATTGCCTTCTAGGAGGAATGTTTTAGACGTAGTGGGCATATTCATGTGTCGGAATACTCCCAAGCACCTATCTCGATCGACGTGCATGCAGATGGAAGAAACGCAACACCCATCTCCTATCATTCATTAGTTACTGAGATCAAACCCGCATCTTATTCCTCAAAGAGCGATGTCCCACAACTAGGTCATGGTGGATGTAACATGTTTGCTCAGTTTGAAATCCGCTTTAAAATGTATGACCTTGTCCAAGTAGCCCTTATATTAAAAAATGCTATCGATATAAAAATTTATTGACGCATTATAAATACTATTGATATAAAAATAGAACTGTTTACTCATTAATTTGCCAACATTTTGGTATATAAAATGTATTGCATACATGAAAATATGATCTCACTGTGTTCTAGAGTTAGAAGCCCTTCCTATGAGTTGGTAAGCTTTAGGTTCAATCCTCACCACTGTTGTGTAATGGGATGTTGATATCCACTTTTGTTTTTCCCTCGTACATCCGTTTGGATTCAATGCTTGAGTTTTTCCTATTTCTACACGTTAACATAGCCACGTGTGTAAAATGTCCACAAATAGACAATAGGGATTGGTTTTAAAATGTTTTCTAACTAATAACATTTGGTACTTACCGCTTAGGATGTCAACATAAAAAACAAAATATTTTTGTGGATAGAAATAGATTTTAATCAGTTTTAAGCTATGAGTCACATTTTTATTTCTTATTTTTCGATAAACTGTATGTACGACGAAACAATAATTTCTGTAATCCGTTATGTTCGGACTGAAGATAAAAATCTAAGATTTATTAGTTTTTATGAAATCTCTAATTTCTTCTTCTTCTTAGAATTGGGTTTGTATGTCATTGTAATCCTCTGTTTATCAGCATTTTGTACTATTAAATCCAAACCCAATGTTTTGAACAAGCTACCAATACCCACTTTATTAATAAAGTCCGATAAACTCTTTAATTATTCAGGTGTAACTCTAGTATGATGATGCCTAAAGAAGTTAATTCAGGGAGGGGCAAGAGCCTCGCATTCATAAATGATATTTTCTGCCGTTTTCTTGCGTATGACATTTCCAGCAGGTAGGTCTTGCTGAAACAGTCCCATCGGGTTAGAAAAGTCAGGTCAGGGATAGCTTCCTGACTTTCACCAGAAGAAGATACTTGGAGGTCATTTCTACCTCAAGTGAACGATTCATTGCTGCCCTTTACAAGGTTGCCTCCTGAGTTCTCTTGTCTTTTTCAGCAAAATCTACTTCAGGAGGCTTCACCTGCAAATGCAGAAAGGTTTGTTATTTCCTGTGTCTTTTCCAGCCAGATAACAATTAATAAGCTCAGGTAATATAAGTCCACCCAGCATTGCCTGAGTTACTAGGCAAGACAAATTAGTCTAGAAGTTCGCCAGGCAACTGAGGCTCCGTTAAGACACCAATACTGCGGTTAATTAGCCCTAGGCACGGATCGCTTCAACACCAGGGTTTACGGGAGCTGGTTCGCGGCCTTTGATTCTATATTCAAGGCTATCCTGTCATTCCTACAGGACATTCGGCGATCCACACCTGCCGGCGCGCCTGGTGGTTGCTCAAGTCCCAGGAAGGTACGCGTACCCCCTGGTTCCAGGATCTCTCTAATTTAGTTCTGAGATACTTTTCTTCGGACTGGATGGCAGTAGGTTCGACTTTAAACAGAGCTAAGCAACTCTTTATTCGTACTGGAGGATCAAAAATATATTATTTATTAATTATTATGAGATCATTCATTTAGTAGCGAAATACTTTTCTTCGAACTGTGTGGATAGCAATAGGTTTGGTTTTAACCAGTACTCTTCAATGCTTTATTCGTACTGGAGGATCCAAGATCTAGTATTTACTAATTATTAGGAGATCTCTCATTCTAGACCAAATCTACAATGTTTACACAAGCTCTAAGATGCTTACAGTGAATTTCGAAACAATGTAAACATCAACACCCGAAGTGAGAATTGAACCGACGAACTGTTGAACCGAAGGTTCTGGTGCTAACCATTCTACAGCCAACTTGACATCGTTCATGGTCGAAATTAGAGTCAAATTGATGAATGATTAAACTGAAGGTTACATTGTTAATCTTTCAGCAGCCAAGAGTCAGTAAACATGTCAGGAGATTATAGAAATCTGAATTAAATTCGAAAGTAAATTTATATTACTATTAGATCTTTTCTTCGATTCAACAGATTGCTTAGATTTATTCTCAAAGTGGGTGTAGGTACTTCTAATATCACAAAACCTCTTTATGTAGATACGTATAATGTTATAAAACTAGTTTTATAGCTAAATATAACTCTTTTTGCCAACCAACTTGTCTAGTGGTCAGCGTGCCTGACTGCGAATAAGGAGGTCCTGGGTTCGAATCCCGGTTCAGGCATGGATGTACATTCTCTCTCTATCTATCCTGTCTTTGTCCTTTCCTTGTATGAATGAGGTGTGAATGGTTGTCTACCCTATAAACGGGTCCCTATGGCATGTGTGTACTGAGGAAGTCGGACTCCACACCAAAATAGGGTTCAGTTGAAAAAGTGGAGCAGCGCACCCCATATTGCCAGCCTAGCTGGCATACGACAACAACAACATAACTCTCTTTGAAAAAATAAATCATCGTTTATTTAATCTTAGAGCGGCAAATTAACCCCATTACTAACATTTAACTACTTTTCAAGAATGTTCAAACATTTAAAACAATATATGAAGTTTATCCGATCTTTATAAGGTTAATTAATTATAAGATTGTTAATGCACTCTGTAGTCTTCAGGTATTCTGATAAACAGATTATTAGGTTTATTAATAGAAGAGACTTCCATAATATAATATCATTATCTCTTTACCAAACTATAATATAGTTTCTAAAATCAATCTAAATTTTCAGGTAATCAATATATGAAGCTTGTTTGGAGATTATAGATGTCTGGATTATATATATTCTTTTATTATACTTTTATCTTTATATTATCCTATTATAAAGATATTGTACTACATTATTACTATGACAAAACAATAATGTAGTATAAATCTTTAAATTCCAATATCAATTACACTCTTCTTTTAATTTCATTCGAAGATTAAAGGAATGTGGTTGAAAATAGAATTTTTCTCCTACTGTCAATCATCAAATAATTTGCTTATTCTTTATAAATTAAAAAAAATCCTCGAGGTTAATAACCAATCAAATATTTTCTGAAATTTGAAGTATCTACAAGGATTTTAAACAATCATATGATTGAAGTTCCATCGATATTTATATCTTATTTTCAGCCAATTAACTGGTAAAAAATATTTATATTAAAATGTTCGATTCTAATTTTTTCAAATCTTCCAAAAATTGTTCTAGTAAAAAATGTTTTTATTCGGAGAATTCCATTTTTTTTCCTGCTCTATTTTTTCTCTTTGTGTACGAATCAATTTTACTTCAACCATCACAAAAACCTTTAATTTTTCTTTGCGATGAAAGAATAATATTATAGTATTGAAATGAAATAATTTGTGGTTTGCAATTTAAAAGAAGCTGATCTCATCGAAACTTATAAGAAAAATTTTCAAATCTTTACTACTTTCTGGCAGATATTCACTTAAAAATCACTGTCGCAAGTATGGCTTTCCATTTCCCAGTTTGTGCGATTACTGATTCAGACATGGATGCTTACAGTATATAGTATGAATTTATAATTTTTAAATTTTAGATTAAAGGTCTGATTATACACATGGTAAAAGTTCCAAACGAGTATCCTTTGATTTTTCGGTGATTTTTCTTGACGGCAAGATAGAAACCAAGATGTGAGGAAGAAAATTGCAACCCTAAAATTGCATTAGCAAAAGCGCTAAAAATACCAGCGTTACCAGAAATAAAATTTTATCGCCAATATTTTTTTCACATATTTTGCCAAATCAAGGGTATTTGCTTCTACACCGAACCCGAAGAATGGCTTGAGGTAGTATGTATGCACCGACATTTTTCACTCTATGTTACTTAGAATCGGTCTCTAACAGTTAGATAGAAATCGGCTTTTATGAGTCTCCGTAACTTAGAAGCTTCCCAATATTTGACTTGGCATTTTAAGACGTATTATTTCATTTGGAGGACATTGCGAGCATTATTCATTTAACTTGTTCTGGCCGCTTATCGTAAAAACAACCGTTAAGTCAGGATTCGAACTTATTACCTTCCGATAATAAGAATGACACCGTAACTTAACACGCGACTGCCTCAAAACCGTTCATAAGTTCGGTTCTCGGTTAAAAATACGATGTTTGTTGTTTAGAATTCGGTTAAAATTGTAGGTTCCATTAAAAAGAATACTCGTGCGCCAAAATGTCACTAACTCGACACTTTCAAAAAGTTGAACATCATTTGCAATTTAAAATCCAGCAAGTGACTCTTTCTTTTTTTAATCCATTCTCCCATATGTTTAGCACCAACTTCTGAACATCCTGGAATTTTCAAATGAACGTTTCTGAACTCCTCAAGTTACGTCTTTCTCTTCTCTTACCTTTCCTTTTCTAGAGCTTTTTCTTATTTTACGTCTCTTCTTCAGTCTAGTTTATTTTTCTGAAATTCTAAAAGTGATTCGGATATATGGAGTTCGGATAGTTGGATCTTTACTGCTTGGTTTGTTTGTCGCTCAACAGTCATTTTTTTACACATGAAGGCTAATTAGACTAGGACCTACGGTTTAAAGTGGATTCCGAACCACTATAAGCATCCATGCCCAAGGTGGGATTCGAACCCACGAACTGTTGAACCGAAGGCAAGAGCGCTAACCATTCGGCTGCCCTTCCTGCATACATCTAAGTCTGCTGGACCTTTACTGCATACATATGTTTGACAATAAGCTTTTATACAATAAATGAGCTACAAAGTACAAGCAACGTAAAATAATCTTTGAAAACAAGATTATTTATATATTATTTTATTTATGTGATATAAAAACTAAAAGTACTTTTACGATAGCTTTCTAGTGTTATAAAATAAAATATAATTAATTTACATCTGATTAATTAAATAGTCGAAATAATCTTAAATATTATAAACATAAAATATTGTAAATGCAAAGTTTATAAATATTTTTTAAAAAAAAATATGTCATAAGTTGAAAATGAATCTAGGATTTTAATTTCGGTATACATTAACACAAAAAGAGTACTTTTCCATAATACCTCGCTTTTGATCCTAAAGAAATAGCATTTTTTTATAGAGAAGCGAAAATAATATAACGTAGATAAGATTAATTTATTGGCTCAAAATTTTATTTCAAGTTTAGTATAAACTTGAGTTTTTTGTGCAAAAATTGACTAAAAAGTGATAAACAGTGGTAAACAAGCTAAATAATACTCAACAAAACTAAAGCTAGTTGGTGAAAAAAATTACCGGGTGATAATTTTGTCGGTTAAAAGAAGCATCAAGGTCACAAGTCACAAAGGGCAAAAATAAACTAAATACAGCAAAATTTAAATTTGTCTCATTGAAAAAAGGTGCCATTACATTATACTTACGCAATTGATCACCGATGCAATTGCTAATCAGTTTCTGCCAGAAATAAACCTTGACGTTTAAATAAGTTTTATATCAACAAGTGAAATAGTTTAGTTTATAAAATGTGAATATATATATACATATAAAATGTTTGTATTATTTTTTAATAGTTTCGTAAAACGTAAAAGTTTTTAAACAATACATGATGCAAATGAAATATTTATGACAATAATTAACAAATTTTTTCTTTCCCGTTATTGTCAAAAGTAAGGGTGTAATGGAATTGTACCCAAAAAAATGTATTTTCAAGCAAATAATTATTAACGTAGAAAATGCTTTTTTTTTATTTAAAAAAACTCTTTGTGTTTTGGCAGCATTGTCATTCAGAATATAGTTTGATATTCATGGTAAATCATTAAATTTTTATTGCTTATCTTTATCTATCCCGTTATCTCTTTTAGTAGATTTTTTACTCATTTTTCAAATTAAATCTAATCATTAAATTCCGGTTTGTGATAAACAACGCCAAAGATTCGCTAAAATTGTGATTTTGTGATAAAAATTCTAATGAATTCCGAGGGGCACTTACTATCGTGTAAACTTAATTAAGCCATAAATTAAGATTTTATCACTTTTCAATTAAGAATATTAGCAAACATTTTAAGAAGCTTCCTGAACTTGAAAATTAGTGTTACCATAGCAACTATTACTTAATTAAGAAATTTATTCTCATGAGTTTCTTAATCGGTTATATATAACTGTACACCCTTTTAATGTTTCGTTATTTTAAATGTTAGATTGTTATAATTATTAAATATGAGAAAATATTTGATGAGAAAATATTTGACAGATTGTGACGAATGCAATATCAATATTATTTAATGAATGAAATTCTAAGCTTAAAAACAATATGCATTAAACAAAATAATGATGAAAGAATTACATTCTAAAATTGTGTAAAGCATAAACTGCTTTAAATATAGATCTCAAAATATAAGATTTTGTGTATTAAGTAAAACATTTATCCTTGTTAACTTTACATGCTTTTACAAAAAAGTAAACTTTTTAAACGAAAATTCAGTATCAAGTAAAAAACCTTATTATTAATGACAAGATAAAAATTAGTCTTTAGATTATTTTTATCCTTATTAACATTTTTCTATATATCTAGTATGTATTCAAAAAAGTTTTAGATCGCTTTAGACATTTTTCTTCCTTTACCAATTTCTATTATTTAAATGATCTATGTTATACTATTTAAATTTCAGTTTTAAGGAATATTGTGAGTTCAGTTTTAAGAATTAGTTGAGAATTTGTTTCATATATATATATATATATATATATATATATATATATATATATATATATATATATATATATATATATATATACAGTGGTGGCCAAAATTGGGGACACTTTTGGAAATTTTTATGTTTTTGAACTTTGTATGCTTATAGAAAATGTTACGTTTCGCAAAATTCAAACTTGTATATATCATTTTAAAGAGAATTTATTACTAAATTCAATACAAAACACAAAATTCAATTATTTGCAATACAAAAAAGTTATATGTACTTTAATGTAAATAAAAAACACAGTTAAGAAGTGGTTTGTAATGTCTAGCTTTCCTGACACTGTTCTTGTTCTGAGAACCAATCAAATGCTAGTAACTGCCAGTAGTAGTTTACACTTGAAACAATTCATTATTTTGCTTTCTTCTGTAGAAGGAGGACCTGTTTTTTATACACTGCAATTACAAGTAGGAATTTTCGTAAAAATTTTTAATATTTAGTCAAGAAGCAATGACATCAAATAAAAGAGTAGATTGGACTCCTAGAAAGAGATGTAATATTATTGTGTTACGAGAAAGTGGTCTTTCCTATGCTGAAATGGCAAGACAGGTGGGTGGTTCAGTGACTACATCTGGAGTCCGAAAGTTTTATTTACGATATCAGGAGACAAAGTCAATAAAAAACAAAGAAGGAAAAGGCCGAAAAAGGTGCACCACATCTATTGATGACAGAAGAATAAAAAGACTGTGTTTCTAAGATAGAAAAATGTCATCAGCAGCCATCAGAAGTGATCTGAATGATATCGGTGTTTCTGTCAGTTCAAGAACAATCAAGAACAATGTTGGACTGAGAGGTAGAATTCCACAAAAAAAGCCTTATCTTAATTTTTGACAACGAAAAAAAAACTACAATGGGCAAAGGAACACATTAATTGGACAGATGATCAGTGGTCACAAGTTATGTGGAGTGATGAAACTAAGCTATCGTAATTCGGTAGTGATGGGCGAAAATATGTAAGACGTAGAATAGGAGAAGAGCTACATCCTGAGTACATTCAAGCAACTGTGAAGAACCTAGTTAGTGTTATAATTGGGTCATGCATGTCAGCAGATAGTATTGGTCGCCTTCATGTCATCGATGGGACACTGAATGCCAGAAAATACATTGACACTATTCTAGAACCAAAACTTCTACCTTCCATCAGAGATCTCTTTCCCAACAATGCTTCGTTTATTGTTCAATCGGGATTCTACTCCTTGCCACACAGCCAAAATATCGAAAGAGTGGTTTCGTACAAAGAGCATTACAATGTTGTCATGGCCAGGAAACAGTCCTGATCTCTATCCTATCGAAAATTTGGGGCACCGTTTGAAAACTCTTGTCCGAATGAGGCGCCCATCAAATGAAAGGGAACTAATTGAGGCTATAATTGTTTCCTGGCATCATGTAATAACGTAAGAAGAGCTTAAAACTCTTGTCAGCTCAATGAAACGTCGATGTGAAGCTGTAATCAAAAATAAAGGGTACTCTACTAAGTACTGATAACTCACTGCAATCATCGTTATCTAATGTATAACGATGACTATTATCGTTTAACTTTTTTTGTATTGCAAATAATTGAATTTTGTGTGTTGTATTGAATTCAGTGATAAATTCTCTTTAAAATGATATATACAATTTTGCATTTTGTGAAACGTTACGCTTTCTATAAGCATACAAAGTTCAAAAACATAAAAATTTCCAAAAATGATGTCCACAATTTTGGCTACCACTGTGTATATATATATATATATATATATATATATATATATATATATATATATTGAATATTTTTGGCGATGAAGAAATGTAGCCAAGATGACGTATCGTGACGTGTGCGATGACGTAAATACTATAGTTACCAAAATCGAATTTTCTGCATAATTCTTATAGGTCTCCATATATATATATATATATATATATATATATATATATATATATATATATATATATGACGTAATAATAATGAGATTTCCAGATATATAAGAAAATCAGCCAAAATTCGCCAATCTCAGAATTTGGTATCCTGGATTATATGGCACCTGAGCCATATATATATATATATATATATATATATATATATATATATATATATATATATATATATATATATAACGATTATAAATATTACATATGTAATGCAAGATTAATAAATTCACAAAATTAAATAATTGTAGTGAACGTTTTTACAATCCAATTAGCGCTGAAGCAGCTAAAGTGGAATCACCAAATATCGAAAGCTTTTACCCTTAAAACAAACATTAGAAGGAGATATGTAGAACCAATACAATTTTGTAGAAAGAGCGAAATGAAATATGGATGATTCCATCTTTCATTTCATTCTGTCCATTACGTTTACGAAAATGCATAGCATTATGAACATAAATAATATGAGTTTTTGTGAAAAATATTATAAAAATATGACATTTTACCACAATTCTTGTCTATTTTATTACTTACTCAATTATTTTCTATAAATGTTTTCATTATTTACAATTTCAAATTATTTTATCATCTCGATTAATAAATGTTGGGAAGGAATGTAAAACATTCCTCGCCAATAAACAAATTCATTGCAATCGTATCAATTTAAAAAAAAACAAATATTTTCCAACTGTTTTCGCGACAGACAAATATTAGTATTCCAAATATATAGCAACTCTTTACTATTTATTTTATTTTAGTAAAATCATTTTATTTACTTTTTCGGGAACGAAGCTTTGTTAAATTAATGGTATTAAATTCCTTTTAAATCAATACAATTGAATGTAGGTTTTATACTTGTTTGCGTATGGTTTTAAAAAAATTAAATATACAGAAACGTTATACTATTGTCAAATTCCAACAAAGTAAATATTTTGGATACAGTATTAATATCGGAATTTATTCAAATAAATCTTTATTAAGTAAATGTTTATTTATTTTAAATTCCAAATAACGCTAATTCTTCCTAAATTAATTCCGTTATTTAATTTCTTCTGTAATTAAAAAGCTGGAACGAAGTAACTTAGTGTTCGGTAAAGATTAGGAAAAAGAACCATTTAAACTCAAAAATGTAGAATCCCACAAATTTAAATTTAATATTTAAATTAAGCTATTTATATAAATTTATTGTGTATGTTTATACAAAATGTAAATAGTAACAATAATATTGAAAATAAAGTTTGATAATTTAGGAAAATATTATAAATGATTATATTGATAATTTATGAAAACACTTTAAATATCAAATTGGGAATATTTAAATTTTTAAAATTAGATATTATTTATAAAAAGGACTGAAAACTTAAGTAGAATAATAAGTAAAATTAAATGTTGCTTTGAATTAAAAAATATGATAAAATTTATGATACAATCTTAAAATGTATTTAAATATAAAACGTATTTAAGAACAAAATTTATGTATAATAACGTATTAAACGTATTTAAATATAAAATTAATGTATACTAAATATAAAATTAAATAATAAAAAATGTATTTTAATATATAAATTACTTTTTCAGTTATAATTTTTAAATTTAAATTTATGGCATTAGCATAAATTTCAAATATTAAACTTATAATATATGCGAATTAAAGTTAAAAATTTATCAATAAACCGGAAATTATAATCCTTAAATATTTAAAGATATTATATAAATTAACATTCATGATAACTTAATAATAAAAACACATAAAAAAATTTATTTAAATTCTGTAAACAACTTAACTACAACACGGCAAACAATTCTTGAATATATGTAATTTGTATATTAAATAAATTTAACAAAAAATGTGTGTAGAATTTAAAAGTAACAGTACTAGGAATTGAATACAACAATAATATTAATATGAAATTTTGAAAAAAATTATATAATTGGTCTTTTGTGAGATTTTTTCGTTATTGCTAAAACTGTAAATTTAAAAATAAAATATATTTCAAAAATTAATGTAATATTTATACATAATATAACAAATATTTATATTACATAATGTGATATTTATATTTAATATTATGCGGAAAAGTAAAATAATTTTATAATATTAAAAAAAGATAAATTAATAATAAAATTAGGAGAATTACATTAAAAATTTATGAATTTAAAGATTTGTATACTAAAGCAATAAATACTTAACAGTATAATTATTAAATATTAACCACAGATTTTTTGTTCTTTATAAACCTTTTAATAAAGTTGTCTATTACATAATTTTTATATTTAAAAACATTTACATTAAAGATGCAATCTAATAGTTTAAAAATAATTTCATTAAAATTGTTAAATGTATACAACAGAGCAATGTTTCCTGTTTTTTTAATATTGTTTTTTATTATATTTTAAATTTCAAAGTAATAATACAACTATTATATAAATTCAAAAATAATTAACTATATAAATATATTAGTAACATTTAAAAATTTATAACATAAAAATATAATTTTATATAAAATAGATAATTTATTTGATTATATCTGTTTAGTAATTTAATTATATGTAATTTAATTTTTATACTATATATGGGAATCATTTACGTAATTAGCTGATATTGCAATTAAGTATAATTATAATCACTCGAAAAATAAAACGGGTATAGGAAAAAACTCATCACAATATTTCTTGAAAATTACTCAAGAATGGAACTTAATATTTGTGATACTCTCCATCATTTATGTTACAAGAACTCAGTCTTTATTTATGAAAATATCTCATTTGGTATTACGAAGATACGATGTTATTATACGAAGAGTTGTTTTATAAAAATGAACTATGTTTACTTATATGTGGGTCCTGTTGTTTAGAAACCTCTAAAAAGTTCTATTTATACTACACTACATATTTGCTTAAAAAATTTCATATCAAAGATAAGAATATAGAGTCCACGAACCAAAATTTCATTATTCAGATATGAATTCAACTACCTTTAAGCAAAAACTTCTTTTTGTGTACTAAACAATAAGCGGTAAAGGCTCAAATTTTGTGAAATTACCCCAAAACTTGTAAAAATCGTCATTTTTCAATTTCGTTTATTTTCATGTGGTTTTTATTTCAATATATAGTAATGGTTTTTTTAAATGAACTTTATAAAATCTGCTTCTTCGTATGTTATTTGAGCCAAGTTGTCAAGTGAATATTTAGTGCTTCAGCCATTGGTTCAACAGTTTGTGGGTTCAAATCCCACCTCAGACTGCATATTCGGATATCAATTTATAAACTGTAGATTTAATGTATAACTAGCCCTCGTGTGAAAAAATGACTTATTATACAGACGAACTAATTCATTTATCGAATTGGACTTTGTTTTAGTAGTTTGTGGGTTCGAATCCCATCTCTGGGACGATGTAAATGATGGTTTTGCATCCACTTTTTCATTGTAAATCCTAGGTGAACAAACCCTGTGTATAAAGTAATATTAGAATGAGAAAAATACTGAATTAACCGAAATCATTTCATTTTTAATAATGAACATGATATTTAAAGTGGCTACAATAATGACCACTTAAATAATTTTGATGAAGAAGGTTATAAGAGTTTTATTCCAACGGTGGGCATTTGAGGGTTGAACCCTATGCCACAACAAGGCCGAAACTGTTAGTCATTTGTCGTTACACAGCGGGCACCTGACACTTTCAAAATGAAATTTTAAAAAAGATTCAAGAAAATAGTTTCTTTAGATTCGCGAATATATATATATATATATATATATATATATATACACACACACACACACACACACACACTTATGTCCATAAATTAAGGTTAATTCAAAATCGCACAGAAATTGAACTCTCAAAATTTCACAAGTAGAATTATCACACACATCTTGAAAAATAATATGCAATTACAAGAAACCACCAGATGGCGCCAATAGTACGTCACAATGACGATAGTGTAAGAGAAGGGTATATAAGGAATGGTGGAAAAGAAGTTAAATTGTTCTCACAAGCACTTTAAAAGCCGTTCAGTGCAATAACCGCATAGTTTTGGCACAAAGGAAGCATTTGGATGATTGATGTTTTACGTGGTAGAATTATCGGCCGTTATGTGGACGTACCCAGCTGGAAGTATCCAGGGAACTTGGAATCGCCCAGAGTGTCAACTCCAGGCTTTGGCAACGGTTCTAAGATGATGGTAATGTGAGTACGTTTTTTTCGGGGTGCCATGGGTGCAGGATTTTTGTTTATGGATGACAACGCCTGTCCTCACCGTATAATCATTGTAGACAAATGCCTTCAATCGGTGGATATCACTCGTATGGACTGGCCTGCATATTCACCGGACTTGAATCTAATAGAGCATGTGTGGGACATGCTTGGCCGACGAAATGCAGCCCGTCAACTCTCTCCCACATGTCTATCGGAATTTCGGAGAGCATTGCTTGATATGTAAATGGTGTAATATTCCCCAATATCAGATGGATAAGTTGATACTCAGCATGCCTAGGCGTTGTACGGTCTGTATCGCATTGTCTAGGGGGCATACTATGTATTAACCATCATACCAACCATATTATATTGGATTTTATAAATAGGTTCTTTTTTGATATCAATTTTTATTAATGATGTCAAACATATCTTTTTATTGTTATTTAACTTTTGTTTAATAAATAGATCGCATTGAAAGCTTATTTGATATCTAATTTGTAAATTGTTGCAGGGTGATAAAGAAAAGGAGTTGGGATTGCCCTTCTCTCCCTTGTGTGATCGGAATTCAACGCTTGTCGCCGAGTCGCAGATTGGTAAGTGAGTGCATTTCTTCGAAATTCAGTTGTTCTGTGACTAATTCTACTTTTTGAAAATTCCACTCATTAGTTTGTTATGGGAATAATTTATTACATATGATGAAGTCATAATTGTTAATTTCATATTATTTTTCATCAGGTCTTGCCAATTTCTTATCTTTAGGGTATTTTTCTGTTAAAATGTGATAATTTAAAAAAAACGCCGTATTATACTCGGTGTATATGTAAGCATATGAATATTTACATTTTGGTAAGATTTCATTAGTTTGATATCAGCAATTTATAGCATATCTTTATCTCCTTTAAATGATTTTTGTCACTCAAACTATCTGCGGCAACTATTGAATTAATCGCTCGGTACAAGTGTATCATTGCGTGCTTTCTTAACTTTCTTTTTTCTACTCTTTTTAAGGCTTCATCGACTTCATCGTCTCTCCAAGTCTTGAAGTGTGCGGAGACATGCTGGACAGGGTGCTCCATCACGTCGAAGGTCATAAGGATGGCTCCATTGCGGAAGACAACACGGGTCAGTAACAGGTCACTCCCACCAATCCCAGATCTAACGCTTGAAAACCATTAAAAACAACATGGATTAATAAAATATTATAATACACATAATATAATTCAAGAAATGATACAAATCAATCATTAGAATATGAATGCCTTATTGCTTTAAGGACTGCGGCTTTAATTATTATTTTTAATTGATTAAAGGATCAATAGAAAGTGCATCAACTAGCTCCAGAAATTGATCCTTATGCAGAGTAAAAGTATAAGACGAAAAAACATTTTCCATTCAATTTTAAAACACCAACATTTTAATTCAAACTTAATCATCATGTAAGCCTAGTGTTAACTTTAATCATGTAAGCCTAGTGTTAACTTTAATCATGTAAGCCTAGTGTTAACTTTAATCATGTAAGCCTAGTGTTAACTTAAATCACGCAAGTCGAGCATTAATTTAAATAATGTGTAAGCCTAACGTTAAATTAAATCATATATAAACCTTGTGTGTTAACTTAAATCACGTAAGTCTTGTTTTAAGTGATGTAAGCCTAGTGTTAATTTAAATCACGTAAGACTAATGTTAGCTTCTTAAATAACGTAAGCTTAGAGTTAACTTCTCAAATCACGTAAGTCTAGTGTTAACTCCTTTAACCACGTAACCCTAGAGTTAACTTCTTAAATAATGTATAAGCCTAGAGTTAACTTAAATAACGTAAGCCTAGTGTTAACTTAAATCACGTGATCCTAGTGTTAACTTCTTAAATCACGTGAGCCTAGTGTTAATTCAAATGATGTATAAGCCTAGTGTTAACTTAAATCACGTAAGCCTAGTGTTTTCTAGCTTTATAAAGATTTCATTTCAAACAGATAAAGAAAAAGTATGGTGAAATTTCATTAGTTTTAAATAATTGTTTTATCGTTAAATAAATCAATCAGTTTAATATTTTATATTGTTTTTCTAATAAAATAATTTTCTTCTGCAGTTACCATAAGACTCTTACCTACAGTAGGAAATATATATTGAAATATTAATCAAATAATTATGATAATTAAATTAACGTATTAAAAAATAATAAATATAATGGCAAGACAGGCATTAAGCGATTACAATGAACTCTCAATTTTAATATATATATATATATATATATATATATATATATATATATATATATATATATATATATATATATATATATATATGGTGATTCTAAATTGTTTTTACATATTAAGAGGGTTGATAGTACCCATCCATACAAGCAATAACTACATAGGAACACATGATTGCGTTCCACTCTGAGAGGCAGAAAAGAGGAATTTCCACCTGACAGTACCTGCCCAGCACTTACAACACTGATATGTGAGCAAATGAATAATACCAAAAATTTCACAATCATATTTATCGTTTGGTGAAAACTTCACAGCAAATGCTCAAATAGCCGCCCATGTGTGTCGTTGCACAGTTCACACCGGTGAAGGAACGAACGACGCTCCCTCTCGAAGATTCTGGTGCCGTAATAATTTGGCCCCCGGCGACAACGATTCCAGCCACGAGATCTTCAGTTGAGTCTGCGTGCGTATCTTGCACTAAAGATTCCATGTGCCCCCAGAAGAAAAATTCAGTGGGTTGAGGTCCGGTGAAACAGAAGGCCAAGCCACAGGTCCGCTACGTCCAATCCATCGTGCGGGATATGTGACATTCAAAAATTTACAGACCATGATCGAAATATGTGATGCGACTCCATCGTGCACAAACCACCTGTTTCTCAGGATGGGGAGTGGAACAGCCTGCAATAAACTGGGCAGAACTTGTTCCAAAAAGATACGCTATGTTGCGCTAGTCAAACGGTCTGGCATGACATAAGGGCCTACCAAGGATACATGTCCAGATGTTCACGGAAAATTTATGCTCGTTTCTTCGAGGGGTTGTACTGTGGGCATTGTTAAACCAAACGTGCTGATTGCGTTTTTAAAGGATACCATCTACTCTGATTGGTTTTCTCCAGTAACCAATAAGAGCAAAATAATGCTTCTTCTTTGTGGAACTTTGCATACGGTAAATTCGTGATAAATTCTAATGGGTTTCTACTTTCCTCTTTTCTGCCTGTCAGAGTTTAATGCGACCCTATGTTCCTTTGTAATTATTGCTTCTCTGAATGGGTACTATAACCCCTCTTAATTTGTAAAAACAATTTAGAATCACCCTGTGTATATATATATATATATATATATATATATATATATATATATATATATATATACATACATTGTTCTCTAATTCATTGTCCCCTTTTTCTTCTTAGCTTTTTTATTTGTTTTCGCTTTTTTCATCGGTTTCTTTTCCTTATAGCTTTCTCATCAAAATTCTTAAAATGAGTCAACTTTTGGCAATTGCAACTCTTTTTTGGTGAAATTTGTAATGGTGAAAATAACGATTTTTATAAAATTATAAATTTAGAATTTGTTGGTACACTTGTAGTAATTCATAAACTCACTGTTGGCCTACTTGTAAAATCGCACTTTTCACAGTGGAAGGTTCTAGTCCCTTCTACAACCATTTTTAATAACTGGAGATAAAAGATCTTTCAGATTCTCCCTGCGCATCGATTGACGTGAGTGCTTGGGAGTCTTCCGGTTTACTTTTGAGTGAAACTGAAATGGGGCCCTCCATTAGTAAAATGCTCTATGGTCAAGAACTAATATATATATATATATATATATATATATATATATATATATATATATATATATATATATATATATATATATATATATATATATATATATAATAGTTGTCCACAATACTCTCTGTAAAACGATACTAATTATTTTTTCCTGCATTACTTATATTTTAATTTTTTTTATAAACGGGCTTTCCTTTAACAATGATATGAAAATAAAAAACACAATCGCAAACAAAACATAAGATTTTACAACCGTTGCAACTAAAAACATTGTCGGGATTTGGGGACGTTTATGACGATCTGGCAGCCGAATAGTTAGCACTCTTGCCTTCGGTTCAACAGTTCGTGGGTTCGAATCCCACCTTGGGCATGGATGTTTGTAGTGGTTCGGAATCCACTTTAAACCTTAGGTCCCGGTCTAATTAGCCCTCGTGTGCAAAAAATGACCTTTGAGCAACAAACAAACAAACTTGGGGGCGTTTATCTCTCTTGCAACATAGTCGTAACAATGAAAAAGTCTTCTATCCAATAATTATTGGACATATTTAATTATATTTTTAACTGTATGTAGTTTAATAATAAGAAAGCTCTTATATTTCTTTAGTTTGAATATCAGGCGTTTCGTTCGTTATACAAAAGCTAACTAATATAACACAGTGCTAAGTTGTTCAAACCAAAATATTTTATCCATTTGGTACGTGTATTTTAGCTGTAACTGCATACTTGTGGTAATATGAAAGTCCTCTAGTGTTGTTGTCTTGTGCCAGCAAGGGTGACAATATGGGATGCGCTGCTCCACTTTTCCAACTGAACCATATTTTGGAGTGGAGTCCTCAGTACGCACATGCATTAGGAAGCCGTTTAGAGGGTTGGCAACCATTCACAACCCATTCATACGAAGAAAGGACAAAGACAGGATAATCAGAGAGAAAGTACATCCATGCAAGAACTGGGATTCGAACCCAGAACCTCCCTATCTACAGTCAGGCACTCTGACCACTAGACAGAGAGGGTAGCATGAAAGTCCTCTAAATCATAATTATGAATTATTTTTCAGAAATTATAGCATTAAAGTATCAAATTTCAATTTAAGTAATTAAGTTGATTTTTTTATAAACAGTTTGATGTAAATTTTTTTTTACATCACGTATTATGGGCAACCTAATGGTCGAGTTACATTGCCTTATTGTTAAAATTTAAATGAATATGCATTTTAGTATTCACCTCAAAAATTGATTTCCACGAGATTTTTCATAGGTAGACAGACGGCCATATTCACGTGTCTCATGAGAGGAAACCTGGAAAACTCACAATATACCCACCCTGTCAGACATGCAACAATCATCTCCCGCTGTTTAGGAGTGACTGGAATTGAACTCGTGACCTTGTGCGCGGGAGATCACTAGGCCATGGTGCGTCCTTGATGCAAATTTTTAAGTTAGTGGAATAATTGCTCTTTTTCTTTTTCAGTCCCTTCCAGAGCATTGGCGACGGGGTCAGCGGCCAACAGCCCTGCACACGGCCGCGGGTCGCAGAGGCACTTCAGCAGTCCCGGGCAGTCGCCGAGGCACATTCCGAGCGGGGGCACCGTCCCTCGGCCCTGGCTCAAGTGTCTGGAGAACAACAAGCTCATGTGGCAGGAGCTCAGTGGCAAAGGTGGGTGGTCCTGTTTTATTTATTTTTTTCCTCCCGACTGACGACTAGGCTTCTTAAGACAAACTTAATAATTAAGATTATTTAAAATATATTCGTCAGTTATTTTACTAGAATAAATTACACCGCATGTTTGATACCTATAAATTCATTCTTTCTTTCGGAAAAGAAAGATTAAATATAATTGTTTTCTTTTTATTAACTCCCGACAAATCTAACTGGTCACAAAACTCTTTTATTTTGTTATGTAGTTAAAGCAAATATGTTTCACATTTATGTACTGTATCAGTAACAATGAAAATAATATATTACTTATCAATATTCTAGTTTTGTATAGCATTTTCCACGGGATAATTTTCTGCAGAAATACCAGCCACAGATAGTTGCATAATTTGTTTCACACACTTTGCAAAAAAAATGCATTTATAGAATCTTACATAATTACTTAAGTACACAAATTTTATTTTACATAATGTGTGCATTAAACCGTGGAACTTGCACATATTTTTAAAGTCAAAATTATTTATACGGTATTTTTAAACTAACGATATTATTATAAGATTATTTAAACTAAAGAAAACAAAGGTACACTTAAAAATTTGTCACTCTAAAAAATGAGAACAGGTTGCTCAAATTAACACCAAATCGTTTTAAAATTGTTCCTCGGTTGCGTATTTAATGAAAACTAAAAGAAAAAAGTCGTTTTTTTTTAAATTAAAATGTATATTTTAAAACTAACGATAAAGACTATTTTTCATACAATTTATTTGCTAAAATAAATAATTATTTAAATTTAAAATTTAATGATAAAAAAACTATTTAAAATAGAAAACTTGATGAAAAATAACGGCAACCAAAACAATCGTATTGAGTTTTGCAGTTGCTTTCTTGCAAGTGCATTATTTTACAGTGTAAAAGCAGAGAAATTGATGGAATTAAGAAATCGCGTTTTTAAAGAAACAATCGATTTACCAAAGTAACAACCATGGACTTGTTAAATAATTTTCTATTGTTGGCAAAAATTGTAGTTTTTGGCGCCATTTATTTTCCACCGATTTTATGCAATACTGATATCTGCAATAAATAAAAAGTACATAAAAAGAAATATTTAAATTCAATAATAGGTAAAAGAAATCTGTTCTTTTATAAAGGAAAGAATAAAAGTATGTATTTACTTTCTGAATTTCATGATAAAGTTCGCTTATTATATATAGTTTTAATATTTTTTAGTAAGGAATTCACGGATCCACATATTTCGTTTACTGGTCAGTAATTAAATCATTCATGTGCATTCCCCTGTCAATAAATACCGAAGAAATATTACAGTACGAAATTCCTAATGCTGGTGCTGCCATCTGTTTTCATTAAAAGAAATGAAATTCTTTTATTGAAAAAAGATGGTAGATGAAATAGAGAACTTTTACTGTTGAAAATTTGTTACAATTTTCATCAGAAACATTAATAATTATTTTTAAAAGAACATTATTTAATAAGTAATTTATAAATTAATGCAAATTTTGCCTTTTTCTATTTTCGTTTTCATTCCTTATCGTTCATGCAAATATTAATATATTTAATCTGTTTTGTGCTGCCATCTACACAATTCTAAAAGTAAATATAAATTTAAAATATTTGGGATTATTTTTATATATACATTCAATAATTAGATTTAAGTGCAAAAGTACATATAAACTTTTGTTTATTTTTCGTTATGATATGAAATAACATATTATAGATAAAAAAATGTTTCCGGCAAATATAAACATTTTTAGAATTATTATTAGTTACATAATGTTTATATTAATCTTATGAAATATTGCAGATAAATATATTTTTAATAACTGTAGAAATTCTTAAAAAAATCGAAATATTTTATCATGCTATAAAAATTTCTTTTAAATGCTTTTTAATAATGTGATGTGCTTAGCGAATATAAGCAGCTAAAAAGAAATCGACGTTTTGCCGTTATTTTTCTACTGATCAACGCATGTCAGGAAGTTGCGATAAAACATACAGAAATCCAAATAGCTTGAATCGTGATAAATGATACTAGACAAACTGAAAAAGGTGATTAAAAATCTCATACGAAAATTGGAAAATATGTAACAGTTAATATAAAATAGATATAAAACTTCCATAAAACTTCCTTTTATATAAATCCAACTAAAATATTTTTTAAGTATCTGAATTTCTTAAACTGGTGTTTTAAATTCTTAAAGTAAATTTTAAGATATTATGATGATATAAACGTAAATTTTATTTTAAATGCATCACTTAAAGATATAGGTAATAATAAAATTGTGTATATATATATATATATATATATATATATATATATATATATATACTCAAACTAATTCGATAGCAAAAATAAGTCTATTAAGTAAAAATCTATTTTCTACAAAAGAATTATAGGGACTAACTTTTATAAACAAACTCTCAAACTCTTCAATAGTATAAAGTATAATATTGAACAGTAGTACTTATAACAGTAATTATATACTGTCAATGAAGAATGTGAAAAATGTCTATTTTTATTACATAATTTATTATTTAATACGTATAATATATATATATATATATATATATATATATATATTATTATACATATTAATATATATATGCATATATATATATATATGCATATATATATATATATATATATATATATATATATATATATATATATATATATATATATATATATATATATATATATATATATATATATATATATATATACAGGGTGATTATAAAAAAACTTTACCAACATCTGCACTTCTAGCGTCCATTCTATTTAACCGATCAAGATGATATTTCAAATATATTTCTTTTGAGATATGCGCTCGAGATTCTGTGAATAGCAACACAGTGGCCCTCGCGGTTACAGTTATAGTGACAGAAACTCGAAATTTTCGAATGGCAACGTCTACTTTTTACCATCGCAAAATGTTCAACACATGCGAAAACCCTAAATAGCGTTGAAACGGTACCGATATGTCTAAAAATGGACGTGTTCTGCAAACACAAAAAGAGTTCTCAAAACCGGCCAATAAAACACGATCTGGGCGCACGCAATAAATTTGCATGTGACAGAGTCAAGAAACCAATCACAGAACGCCGGTCGCCAGATATTCAGCGTAGGAAACCTATAAAATACCAAGCGGGTATGCGAAGTCGTCATTCGGGAACTTGCACATGCCGACGATATGAGTCTTCCTAGGAAAGTTCGCGGTGAATTGATCAAACTCTATTACCAAAATGGGATGAACGCTGCGGACGCCTTGCGTGTGTATCGCCGCAATCATCGACAACGACGCGGCCCATGTACTCTGCAAGCTCTGCGTGATTTAGTGCGGAAATTCGAAGATACAGGCTGCACCTGTGACAAACAGCGCTCCGGACGGCCAACTGTTTCTGAGGACGTTGTCATGGAAGTGCACCATACAGTGACTGCAGGACACACAGAAACCGCAAGAGGCATAGCGCGCATGTTGGATATTCCGAACTCAACGGTCCGCAAGCTCTTGCGCTCGGTACTTCACATGTTTCCCTATCGGTTCCAGCGCGTCCAGATGTTGGAGCCGGGTGACCCACAACAACGTCTGGACTTCGCAAATGCATTTTTGTTACGATATGATGCGGATAACGACTGGCCACTTCGCATACTATGGACGGACGAGGCGCATTTCACCTTAAATGACAGCATTAACACAAAGAATTGTGTGCACTGGGGAGAGACGAATCTTCATGCTGTGGCGCCAGTACCATTATTTGACGCCAAAGTGACTGCGTGGTGCGGCATTACAGCTACATTTGTTCTGGGCCCGTTTTTCTTTGAGGAAACGACCCCGACTGGCCCTGCAACATGTTCTGTAACAGGCCCTCGGTATGCAACCATGCTGAAAAATTATGTCTTACCGGAGTTGCGTCGGCTGAATGCACTCAATGACATTGTTTGGATGCAAGATTGCGCACTTCCACATATAGCGAGGTCAGTTAAAAGGCTCCTGGATCAGCATTTTGGTGATCGCATCATCTCACGCTATTATCCTTTTCCGTGGCCTGCGTGATCCCCAGATCTGACGCCTATGGATTTCTGGTTTTGGGGCTATCTCAAATCCAGAGTTTATCTGTGCAATCCTCAAACATTGTCGGACTTAAAGGATTCTATACGGCGTGAGATTGCAAACATCCCTCGTGCCATGTTGCGTGCAGCGAGATTGTCCACCGTCTCCCGTATGCAATGCGTAATTGCCTGTGATGACACTCATGTGGAAAATGTTTGAAATTAATAAAGATTTTTTTCTTTATGTGTTCTCATCATTGAGCAGTGTCTTGTCTCTGTCATATGCATTATTCCTCCGTGCGCCTTGAAGAACTGTTTGTATGTGTATAACACGTCGGTTTTCGGACATATCGGTACCGTTTCAACGCTATTTAGGGTTTTCGCATGTGCTGAACATTTTGCGATGGTAAAAAGTAGGCGTTGCCATTCGAAAATTTCGAGTTTCTGTCACTATAACTGTAACCGCGAGGGCCACTGTGTTGCCATTCACAGAATCTCGAGCGCATATCTCAAAAGAACTATATTTGAAGTATCATCTTGATCGGTTAAATAGAATGGACGCTAGAAGTGCAGATGTTGGCAAAGTTTTTTATAATCACCCTGTATATTAATAATTCTTTCCTTTAGATGCTGAACTGAGGGAGCAAATCACGGAAGCCAGTAAGAAGAGATTCAAGGAGTACGCCAACGGGCTGGATAAGTAAAGCCCCTGGAAGTCAATGTACGCGACACTCACACTGAAAGTGAAAAGAGAACTCGGATTGTATAAAGGAAAAAGGGAAACAAAATCCAGTCAATAAGTTTGCTGTTTTTGTGGAAGACAATTGTGCGCGGAAAAATCCTTTTTTTGGCTTTTCTAAATGGCTACCATCCTGTGGGTTTTGACTTTCCTAGATTTAAAACAAAAAAAAAATATTGTAAAATAATTTCCTTTAGATTTATTCTAAAAATAATACCAGTTTCCTATTAATTTATTATTTTTTGTCACTGCATGTTTTTCAGGAAATATATGCCCCTTTTTCACACACGAATTGACATGAAATTTAAAAACTACTCAGATTCTATTGTTTCCAAATGTAATTTACTAACAAATTTATTAAATTTGATTGAGCAATGTGTGTATAAGGATTTTAAACTAAACTATACTTAATTTATTTGAAGAGATGTTACTAAGCCAAATTAATATCCCTTAATACCGAACTGAATTTAATAAGTCATTTATGTATATAAAAAAAAGAAATATTTCCCTTATTATTACGAAATATATGACATAATTCTTCTAATTAATTACTTTTTAGAAAGCTTTATAATTAAGAATGTTAAAAAAAAAAAATCTTAAATTTTTTTTTAATTTTAATTTGCCTGACCCATGAATATACATTGAACTTAATATGTAAATTAAATACACAGTTGTAAATCTTTTTTATGAAAGGCATAATTTTGCAGTATTAAACATCCCATTATGGGAGAACGATTCCTTTTCTTTAAAATAAATCTCAAATATGTATATTAAAGAGCTATTTGTTCTTTTCCCGAATAGTTTTTAAAACTTGTCATAGATTTAAATTGTTTCTTAGAGACACCAGGTGCTAGGAAAGTCGCAACCCTGCACAAACACCACAACACCATTGTGATAAACACAATATTGCACCGTGCCCTTTTTCTGTCACTTCTTTACTCACTCTTATCTCTGCTGTATATAATTTCGAAGGTGATATCCTGAGGAAGAGCATTTTACCGCCCCCTTTTGACGGGAAAAGTAACTTCAGTCTGCCAGTTTTTCTCAATGGAACTCAAATTTAATAGAATTGACATAAAATTTAAAAACTGTGTCCTGAAATATTTAAAACTTATAATCCTCATAGCTTCTCTAAGTGAAAAATTTGTTGGGAAATTAGCGCCATCTAGTGTAAAGTTCAGAATTAATTTTATTATTTTAAACATCTTCTTCTGCATGGAACTGTAATGCGAGTTTTCTATGAAGCTGGCGCCATCTAGTGCAAATATTGGAACTAATTTAATTGCTATAAAACTATTGTGAGGAAAAAATGACTGAAAATTTAAATAAGTTTTTTTTTCTCTCTTTAAAGAAAATTTTATATTTGTAATTCTATACCGTTTTAATCCATCGAATCTTGTACCGAGAGCAAATTTAGTTTAAATCTCCCATTTATCATATTTATAAATATGAGCACTCTTTTTTGCAATTATTTGGACACTTTTTTGCTCATCTAAGACACATTTTATTTCTGAAAAAAAAGAATGAAATCTGTAATTAAGACTCAGTTATATGTAGTTTACGCTGATTGGTCGTGTTATTTTGAAATAATCACGATATTTTTTTATTGATAAGATAACATTACATCTAACATTACCTTTTTTTTAATATTTATATTTTTCGATTAAATTCGGAAAATATTACAAATTATTCCTTTATCTAAACAGTTAATTATACATAACAACTGGAATTTAGAATTCTTTAATTCAACATGCTACCTGTTGACTGCAAACATTCTAAGAATATCGTAAAAATCATAGCTTCGATTTTATTTTTTCATTTCGATTGAAAAATAATTTTCAATATTTAATCATTTATGCAATTTTTAACATCTAATTCGTTGAACGTAGAACGAATGAAGATGTTAATTAAGAATTTCTCCTGATTAACATCTTTATTCTTTCTTCGTTTCAGCAAGGTTATTTGAAAACTCAATTGCGCATGACGCTCCGTTGCGTAAAACTGGCATTTGACGTTAAAACATACTTTTGCAAACGATCATTTAATTGTGGGAGGCATCCATTAACTATGTATAAAGTTTAGATTAGTTGCACTGAATCTGGCAACAGCATCATTCCCAACTCTGTAACTAGAAAGAAATCTTGGCAAACTGCCAATAACAGTAGATACATCCACTAAAGCATTTTGTTGAAGTCTTGTTATAATCATTGGCCAGCGTGATCTGGCAAAATAATTTGATTAGATATTTTTTTTTCGTTTTGAATATGAAATTAACCAACAGTTTCCTCAGTCATTTTGTGTGAAACTTATAAAAATCATCAAGTTGAATCACATCCGCTATTCTTTTTATGAATTGTGTTGGTACATTTTTTTATTTGAATCTTTATCGAAGTTTATATTCATGATAGTTTACTCAAGATTGATATTTACATGAAGCTACTTAAAATTTTCATTCTGTGTGATAATGTCGCGTCTCATTTTAGAACCAATTATCGAATTATTTTTGGTTGATTGATTGATATTAGGAATCTTCGCTGCATTAATCAATCAATCAGATGTCTTAATTAAAAATAACTTAACTCATGATGTGTTTTTTTTTATAAAATTCCTGACATATTTTGATGAATTAATAATTCATAAAATTAAATTTAAGTTAATGAGAATGGTTTGGCAGATTCGCTAAGTCCTATGAGCGTAGTCGATGAATTTCTTCGTGTACATTCTTTGTCTTTAAGAGAAATTAAGACGATAATTGACTTCAAATTAGAAACAAGCAAAATTTTCAGGTTATTAAGTATTGAAAGCCCGATCCTTAGGTCACCTCTCAGTTTCCTTAACTTTATTTCAAAAAAATGATACCCTAAACGAAACAGATCGGGGATATTCCATAAGGTGTTCTGGGTACTCAAAAAAATAAGAAAAAATCATCTTCAGATGAAATAGTCAACTCAGACGATAATGGAAACGCATTGAAACTGGAAGAAAAGTAATCACTTATAACTGAAATGAACGTAAATGATTTTAAAAAAAGAGAAAATAAAAAAATAAAAAACTGTTTAATCTGGTAAAAGAAAAATCGTCTTCGACGCAATCAAAAAAAAAAAAAAAAAACGAGATTTTTCTGTGAATGTATTTTGCAAGTTTTATTATAACTTCATTATTTTTATGAATTATTAAACATCTAAATGTGTCATATTTCATCTATAGCCGATATAATGCAGTATATTATACTAATCAAATTACTTTTAAGTTTGATAAAAGTCTATTATTGATTTATATTGGATTTTTTAATCGAAATTCCAAATAATATGCTTTTTTAATGAAACTCGGGCACGTCACTTCATCAAAAGGTTGCACTAACCATTTTTAATAATTATAATAATATAAAATCGACAGTATTATTTTCTGACGAGGAAAACAGATATCAACAGCATTGTTGCCATGACAACGAGACGTGAGCTGTTTGTCATGGCTCCAGGGAAACAACACGTGGTTCTCAATGTTGTTTTCCAATGTTTGTCCAACTAAAATATTTTTGGCAACAAACTGTGTTTTTTTTTTTTGTTACACTAAGCTAAATATCATACAAAAGTGACAAAAATAACTTTGATTAAGTTTTTCTTTATATCTTAATACAATCTAGCATTAGTAAATAGTGAAGTGCAACTTTTCATACAAGCCCAGAAACACATAGTGTTATGATTGATATTTACTTTAACATTTTCAAAGCCGAAATGATCAAATAATTCACTAAATGAAAAAAAATGAACAGAGAGACGCTTTATACAGATTGTACTTATATTTTGTCATCTGTTAGAAATATGTTCATGTTTAATTTCTTTCATTTTCAGTTGATCATCAGAAATTCAAGAAATTGTCACTTTATGTAATCAGTTGTAATTATTGTGTGAAGAGATAATATATTTGAATTATTATTCAATGTGTTGTTCATAAAATCTGAATGTTCTTTTTCTTTTTTGTCTGGAAAAATCTTTGCATAAAACCTGAATGTTTTGTTAAATTTTTTGTACAAAGATAGTTATCTTTAAAATAACTTTGCTTACATATTAGTAATAATTAATAACACACTCATATTTACTTTATTAACGTTACACTTCATTCATCTAAAATTTAGTTTAAAAATTATTTAAAACGAAAGTTTTGTGCCTGTTCTTTGTTAAAAATAAGTTCATAAACCGACTGAATGGCAGCTGACTGATCGAAGATGTATTTTTGACAGAAAAGTCCACTAACGGTAACCGCACTTGCCAAACAGTGCAGAATATTTTAGAAAAGTGCGAAATATTTATCAATATATATACATTTTTTTGATATTCCTCTCAATATTAGAAAATTCTTATATAATAATTATATTATAAATTATAATAATTACTCTTATTAGAAAAGTAATATTGTAAAGATTATAATCATTATAGTAAATAACAATGGAAATAGTATGATAAATATCTAATTAATAAGTCTGATAGTTAAAGATATTTTTGTGTTTTGGAACCACTAATGAATCCAAATTATTTGTTAAACCTAGTCAAAAATAAACATATTTGTACTGTCCTTAAAAATATTCGAAATACCGATTCGATTGTATTCTCATTGTTTTTTTATTTAAGAAATGTTTGTTATACGCACATATTTTCTTTAATATTGTTAAAGTAGAGAATTTTAAGAAATGTTTTCCCTCGTTTTCAGTTGTAATCGGATAAATTCTCAAAAATTTTGTATTCAGAAATTTAAATTCTCTACCTGCTTATTTTCAAAAGCTGCTTTAGCAGTTATTAAAGATGAATCAAAATTATATATTTTAATAATGATCGTTCTGTTGAAAGGAATAATTTTGAGTTACTTTCATTTATATTTCGAACATTCCAAACTATTCAACAAGGAAAAAATTATTTTATCATTTATTTCTAAGAACATTAAAAAGACCATTTTTTATTAAGTTGTGAGTTTGTAGTTACTACAATAAATAAAATATTGAATTTGGATTTTATTAGGAATAACAATTCCGTCATAGAGATGTTTACATCTGTAAAATAAATAAACACAGCAAATAAAGTGAAAATAAGTTTTCAAAGACAAGAATACATTTTACTTGTTAAAAAAAAAAAGAGAACACACAAATAAGATTGTTATTCAGAGAAATTGCATCGAACTACCAAATTCTAAATAAAAAAAATTTTAAGGAACCATTTTAATAAAAATCGCTTTAGACATCACTAAACCGGGTGTACGGTTGACGGTTAGTCGGCTGTTTATCTGTCGGTTACAGTTAATAAGTTATTTTATTTTGATAAATTAAAGACTTAAATATAGGAAATTTCTTTTAGTGTAGTTTTGAACAAATTATATGACACATTCACTTTTTATATGCTATTTAAATATCGTTTGAATTCTCCCTATTTTTTTTTTTTTCCATGAAGTAATCTGCTTTATTTTTTATTATGAAACCAATGTATTTTATAAATTTCTTATTCAATGAGAATAATTTAAATGTAATATTTTTGAATTGATTTTTAATATTCACCCTTTATAATTTCATATTATATCTAGTCAATAAATATGTTCAAATTATATACATGCTTACAAAGTAATTATATTCATAATATATAAATATAGGTATATACTTTATAAAAATATATATATATAGCTTTAACTTAAATACTATTTAAAATATTGGATATTTTGTAATTTAAATAGATTGAAATCTTACTTAATCAGATCTGAGAATATTATGAGAAAAATTTAACATTTAAAATTAGAAATGGGATTAAATCTAAACATCTTGAATCTAAATTGAATCATAAAAAAAGTTCCCATCTCTTTCAATTTCTTGAAGAGAATTTTCTTTTCTTATTACTCATCTAGCAAAAAAGAACAATATTCTTTATACATATATATGTATATATAATGTAATTTTAAATATGAATTAGCTATAAATTGTTTGGTAAATAAAGGGAATGATTTTCGATGATGTTTATAAAAGAGTTATTCGAAAACTTTCCGAAAGAATTCTCTTGTATAGAACTTTCCAAGAACAATATTGTTTCTCTTGAAAAAAGCTTGTTTCAATTAAATTCTCTAGAGAAAAAATTAATTTTTCTTCAGATTTTTCGAAAATTTTAACTACTAAACGTTGTTAAATTATCCTGTAAAAGCGTTTTATCTGAAATGCAATAAATTTGAATCGTATTAGCTTGTCCTTCAGTATTCTTCCAGCAAATAATGAGAGCCTGAGTAAAGTCAAGAGAATATGTGAGATGGGTGAATAAGTTATTGTGTTATTAAAACGCTTCGAATACAGATCACTATTTGAATTATCTTAATTTCCTACTACACTGTGCAATTCTTTGTTGAATTGGCAACTAAACATTTGATGCTGTCTTTCAGTTCAGCCGTTCGTGGTTTCAGTTCTCACCTCGTACAGTTTTAGCGGTTCAAAGTATGCTTTCATCCATCAATTTTATGGAATTACATCTCCAGAACAAAAATACAGACTAACAATAATTCGAATCTTTTAATTCTTATAAATATCCAAAAGATTCGAAAAATGCAAATATTTTTCTGATTCAATTTTTCGAATCATTTCACTGATTCTAAGATTCAAGTGACCCATTTCTAATTAAAAACACTTAATATTGTATTTAAATAGTGAAAGTATGGTGCCAGTTTAAAATATAACTTACATCTCCAAGAATCAAAAATAGATGAGAGCTATGTAAATAGCCATTAGTTAGAATATAATTTAAAAGACCTGCTTAACCAAAATATCCATCCATTCAAAGTCTTAATAACTTATAAAATGAAAAAAAATTGTATTTTGATATATTAGATGTACAACTGCTTTAGATAAATACACACGATAATATAAAGTCTATTGGTGCAAAGAATTCTTATTCCAAAATTTACGGTATTAAAATTTATAAGAACCATTCTACGATTTAAAATGCTTTTTTAATGTAAGGTGAAGAAAAATTATGTGAGTAAATATAAAACCGCATTTTAGAAATTAATTTGAAAAACTGCAGTAAGGGTTCTTTAATTCAATATTTTATTATGAGATGCATATCTTGTATTCTGGAGCTTATTAAGACCGAGTCCGCTTTTTTTTAATTCTGCAAAAATCAAGTTTTAACAGAGATTCGGTTGATTATGGTCCTTATTTTATTAAACTGTTTATTCTTCGAAACTAATTTTGCATTTCCATTCAGTAGATCCAGCATATTTATTTTGTTTTGTTATATTTTCCAGAAAGAACCAATTTCTCCTCGTTTTTTTTTTTTTATATTACCACTACAATATGTAATTTTGTAACATTCGTTTGTAAAATCCATTGTTATTTCGGAGTTTTATGTTTCAATATGTTATACATTGTTCTCATATTCTTATTTTCATTAACTTTTAAAAAATACTTTCTGGAGCATTTGTGTTTTCTTTTGTAAGAAATTTTTTCAGTATAATAACAATCAAAGAGTTCAAGAGCTTTTGGTTTTGATTCTGGTTTGGAAGTTAAGATTAAATTCCAAATTCTTTTGGAGGAATTAATTCTCGTGGGCAACGAAAACAAAAAACATCCGAAAATAATCCAAATCAATGTGAATGACAAAACATTCATAAAAATGTTTATAAAAGAAAATTGAATTTTTTAATGAATATTTAATAATTTTATATATCAGTAATATCTAATATTTTATCTTAGAGATTATTAATTAACATTTGGATATAAATTCTTATTTTAAAAGTAATTCCTTGGTTTATTTTATATATTTCTCAAATTATCGAAAAATGGAAAACAATCAGTAACACCCAAAATCACAAATTGTATATAGATAGCAAACCAACTTATTATTAATTCATCAAACAGATAATCAAATGGATATCACTAGGGTTTTCAATTTGGGAGTTCATGGATGCGATTCCCATTTTGAATAGCTCAGTATCATTTTTAAACAGTAGACTCTGTTCAAATCAATCCAAATGTTCAAGGGGTAAACAACTAAATCGCTTCTAATTTTGTAAAGCAAAGATAATAAATCATGCGAAGATAGTAAAAACAATTTGTTTCGTTACCCAAATTAGTTTATAACCTTAAATATCACAAGAATTAAATTAACTATATTTATACGATTAATTTTTGCAAAGGCATTTAAAATATATGCAACAAAAATTAAAACAATATGTTTCCGTATTTTGATGATTTTTTGAATATTGTGTTACCTCTTCAACTATATTAATGATTTAAATCAAGTTTTTTATTTTTTATTTTCATTTAAACTCAGTAGTAAACAGCCAAAAGGTTAGCACTCTAACCTTTGTGGGTCTAAAGTACCACCTTGATCTAAAATGCCTTTAGTCATGCGAAAATCTACTTTAATTAATTATTCTCAGTCTGATTAGAGCTCAACAGTTCGTGGGTTCGAATCCCACCTTGGGCATGGATATTTGTAGTGGTTCGAAATCCACTTTAAAACGTAGGTCCTGGTCTAATTAGCCCTCGGGTGCAAAAAATGACCGTTGACCGACAAACCGACCAAACCAAACCTGATTAGAGCTCCCCATCCTATGTGCTAAAAACAATCTTTGAGCACCAAATAAAACAAAGCATAGTTGCTATAAATAATTAAAATATTTTCAGATGTTTAATTTGTTCTTCAAAATTTTAAATGAATTCGACACAAGAAATAAAAATATCTTTTATTATTTTCTTAATAATAGAAATAAATTTTCCAATTTACATGTGTTAAAAAAGATGACAACTATTTCAAATGCATATTTTAATCATCCACATTTTTTATATGTACGATTTAATCTTAATATTCCATTTATAAAAGATCTGAAATATAATTCTGTGTAACTATGGCTCCAATTTTTCCGATTAAAGAGTCCCTACCGTATGTCAAATAAGTAATGGAGGGGTTCGAACCTAACTCCGCTAATTGATATTTCACCAGTTCTTTTTCAATGCTAAGTGCTAATTATATAGAAATATTTATCATGTATTATTTCTTCATAGATCAATATCTGTATAAATATCTTTAAAATAATTCTTAAATTTTTTAATGTGATTTTTCTGAAAATATAAAAGAACACTCTACAAAATAAATTTGCATAATTAATGTTCAAATTTATATGAATATGGAAATCAGAGTCAAAATTTTATTTATTTACAATGTTATCGAAAGGAAAATTTAATGTTTTTAATTTAAAAAAAATTATCTTTTTTAGCGTACATAAAATCCGGTCAATAATTAATATCCCAACTATGTATTTTCTCATTTTTTATTATTGGAATGGATTGCATTAGATTACCTTATTACAGAAAAATAAAATTATTTTACATCAATGACTTTATTTTCGTGTGTATATGCAGTTAAAAGTATTTTGCCTCCATGGACAAAGTATTTTCGCAGAGGGACCAACCTCGCAGATCTAAGAATACTGGATACTGATTGTACATTTTATAAAAAAAAATATGCTTATTGTTATTATGGGAACTCTCAAAGTTTCGTTATTTCTTTCTTTAAAAACAATTATTTTTCTTTTATAAAATAAAATTATAAAACACAAAAAGTAGAAAATTTATAAGTAATGACTTAAGCAAAATTTTCTAATTTGAAATGTATTTGGTATTTTAAATAATAGGAAAGATCTACTTTTTTATTATTAATCAGTTTTACATTATGGTTATAAAAAATTAACGAACTTGAATAATTTTCTATAAAAGTTGAGAATAATTAATTTAAAATAGAGGAATTAAATGAAAATGAGTGAGAGTTAAAATCAAGAATAATGATTCCTAACAATAAATTAATGAATTAATTATGTTAAACTAATATGATAAAATTAATATGTATGTTTGATTTAAAAGTAGAGCTGTAAATTTAGAAATTTGGGAACTTATAAAAAGTTTTTTTTTTTTCTTTTTGCTTACGCAAAATAGTGTTTATAATGCAACAAATTTAATTGACATCTAAATTAACTCTCATTTTACCAAAACAGTGATAATTTTTATAAGTTTAATACTTTTATAAATAGAAATTATGCATTACACTGTAATTTTTATTATTAAAAATATCACTGAATTCGATGCTTATGAAACATAACTTATGAAAATGTTTTTTGTAATGAAATGTTAACATCTATTCAAAAAATATCCTGGTATATTAGTGTTGTAAAATCATGCTCTCTATTAAAATTGAAAAATAATTTTCAATACTACCACAATTGGCAATTTATCGCCTAAGTGTGCAGAAGCAAGAAGACAGTGTTTTCATTTTAATAATCTGAAAGTAACATTGATTTATTTCAGATCCCGAACAAAAAAAAAAAAGAAAGAAAAAGATATGGAATGTTTGTTCTTAATAAACTGTTGACCCCATATCCGTGACCACCTTGATAGTTCTAACTGCAATAAATTCCAAAGAGAGTGTTTAACTTTTAAAAGTGTTTGAGAGAGATAAACAGCCAATCAGGACACTTGAATGTCATTCGCCGTCATACTATGACGTCAATACCAAATGTTTAATGTCGTATGGAGTTTTCTGTTTTTCACATCACGTTTTCGGTTTTTCCGTGAATAAACCTGTCAAATTACCTTCCATATTTAATTATGGTCTTAGTTTAAAAATAGCAAGAAATCTATTATTATTGTTATGTACTCGTTTTTAACAATATTGAGCAATAAGTTAACTTTCAAGGAATAAATAAAATATGCATAAATTGTGTCGTCTTTTAAGAATCAACTGTCCATAGAATATCTTAAATACTTTGTATTATTATATGCATTTGAAAATGCACTGATGCAAATTTAACAAGCTTATAATATTTCATTAAAACAGATTTATAAGTAGGAATATAATAGTTTTTAGTGATTCTACAAATTTTATTTTGAAAGGAATGTTTCAAAATTAATGGTACTGTAACAACTTGATTGTAAAATAAAATGTTAACATTTTTTTTATCAATTAACAGGAAATTCGATTGCACAAAAATTAGAATCTAGCAAAAATATCTCATTTTAAGAAATTATACATAAATTGGTATTTGCCATTTGTGGAATTATTTTCTCCAGTTATTGCTGCCTAATTTCATTGCTAGAAAAGCAAATTATTTTTTGGTAGTTAAAAATTATTTTGGAATTCATTTGGCTAAAACTTCATTTTATTCTCTACATTTAGCGAAATTTGCCTTTTTTATGTTTGGTGACAGTTAAGAAATAAATTTATTGAAACCAGCTGAATTATTAATAAAGAAAGCAATTCCGGACTATGCATTTTAAATTATGTTACAAAAACAGCAGTACTGAACGATTACGTTAGTACTCAAAATATTTCTAATTTTAAATAGAATTCTCTTTTATATTATTTTATTTTTGTATGCATATGCTTTTAAAAAAATCATTTAAAATAAACAATTTGTGTATGCTTCACTGCAACCGTATTATTGTTCTACAAGAACATTCAGATTTCTCTTTATAGATTTCCAAATTACCAGAAATTGGTCCGATTCCATCACACATTTTATATTTAGAATAACTTATCTATTAATTTTATTTTTAATTTTGTAACTCTTGATTCCCTGCTTAAAATAGGATCTACAAAGCTCTTGTTTTGTAAGAAATTGTAACTATAGTTACAATTTTTCGCATAAAACAATCACACATTAACATTCTACAATAATTTACATATAAATAGAAAAGACTATTAATTTTTAATTAAAAACTTTTTCTCATTTCAGATTTATTGAAATCTTCCTTAAAATAAGCATTTTATTTAAAGTCTGCAATTTAATAAAATACTAATTATATTTCTTCTTAAATTTTAATTTAAAAACGTTTTCAAATGATTAATATTTTCTGTCCCTAATTTTTTTCACTTTATTTTGCAACAATTGACCCAGATCGCCATACATCAACGCCAAGGTTATCAACAATTTCAAACTAATCGTTACATTATTTTTAAAGTTTAGAAAACTTGCAAATGTATAATCAATCAGTACAATAAGGTTTCACTAAACTAATAAGTCTAATTAGAAATCAAAAATAAAAGTCCTTTGAGTGACAGATTATCTCTAAACGATAATTTTGATGTCACCGTTTTGAGTACCTGGCATGGAAGTAGTAACATAATTTGTTCGGAAACTATTCAACTTCTGAAAAACATAATAAAAGACACTTTCAATTACAACCTGATCAAAAAATATTTCCTTTTCAAAACCTTTATATATGTATTCCAATTTTTGCTATTTTAGGATTTTTGCAATGTTTAAATCGAACTTTGATTCGATATTTAATATATGAAATGGAATTTTTCTGAACAGAATGCCGTATGTTATTTTCTGACCTAACTTAAATACTTGCCATTTGATATTTTGTTCACCAAAATTTGAATATAAAAAGTAACTTTGAGAGTACCCATCTGTATGACTTATTACAAAAATAATTTTAAACAAAGATTGACAAATATAATTCAAATTGTGTTTCTATAACATTATATGAATATCAACTAATTTAATGTTTTTCATTTTAAAGCCTTTTCCTATCCATCATAATTTTGTTGATTTTATTGAAGTTCTTTGATTTATAAATATTTGTAAATTAGAAATGAAGCAAACTATGTATTGTCCATTCAAAACCTGCTATCATTTTTGTTCAGCATATCATTTATATTGTGTATTGGCTGTCTTTAGAAGCCATGTAAGTTAAATAAAGTATAATATAATTTCTTTTCCTTTATTTATTTCTCAACAAAACACTAAAATAAATATTTGGTACATATCGGTTATAGAAACCATGAAAATCTAAACCTCAATGTTTTTGGATTAGGCCAAACTCTGGCTTATAGCCATAGTCACAATTTGGCCAATAGACAACATATAATAACTTTTCTTTTTGATTGAATGCCATTTTCTTCCATATATTACAACATTTTAAATAAATTTCCTATATTTATAATAACCGGTCAGCATATCTTTGGCAAGATAATGTTAATCAAATTTGAATTTTAAATGTTTTATAGTAAATTTATCACATAGAGGATAAAATCGCCAATCGCGTTTTGGCGATATCTTGGAAATGGAATCCCTAACATGTGTTCTTTGAAACTGATAAGTAGGAAATTTATTCTATAAAAACATGTACTATGAAAAAATTACTAGTGACAGTAAAAACATTCTTAGTGACATACGGTAAGTAAATATTCAAATAGTGCCGAACAGGAAAAAAAATTAAATAAGCATTACTACTAAACATTCTAAAGAAAGCACTATATACAATGTAATTCTAATCATCACAATTCAGTACGTCCATTAGAAAAAAGTTAAACATTCTAAAATATTACGAAATATTCAAAATATTAAAGTCTTTCTAAATACCAGATTTGTAACTACCGCAACTCTTTGGAAAGTTACTTTTTAAATACAATTTTTTAATTACTAAATTTTTTCAAAAGAAATTCTAGATTTAAATGTCATTATTTAGTCAAAATTTATACAAATATAATGAAATTGGAAAAAATTAAGGAATCATTATAAACATCGTAAAATAATTTAAATATTAAAAACATCCAAAATGATATTTTAAATAACAATTTTTAAGATACATCCCTTCTAAATACCTAGGTTTTAAGGACCTCAACTTAAATAAAACATTGTAAATTCCTCGCGATATATCTACTGAATAAATATTCAAATAGTACATAAGAAAGTAAAATAGTTTTTTTTTTTTCTAAATACTAGAAAATCTTAGATCATTATGAATACCGCACAAATGACTAACAATTCAACTCGTGTCAATAAATTAAGAATAATGCAAGTTCAGGCAAAGAAAGGACACAGAAGCAAAACCAATGTGACTTATTTGTAAAGTCTAATTATTAAACAAAAGGTAAAGAGTAAAAAAGATGCTTTATAATTGCCATCATTAATAAAAATTGCGATTTTTACTCCCTGAAGCAAATTTAAAAAAAGAACATATTTACAAAAACCAATATAACAGGGTTGCTATGATGGTTAATACATAGTATGACCCCCAGACGATGCAATACAGGCCTTACAACGCCTAGGCATGCTGAGTATCAAATTATCGATCTGATGTTGGGAAATATTACACCACACTCATCAAGCAATGTTCTCCGCAGTTCCGATAGACATGTGGGAGGGGGTTAACGGGCTGCAATTCATCGACCAAGCATGTTCCACACATGTTCTATTGGATTCAAGTCCGGTAAATATGCGGGCCAAGTTCATACGGGTGATATCTTCCAATTGAAGGCATTCGTCTACAATGTTTGCACGGTAAGGATGGGCGTTGTCATCCATAAACAGAAGTTCTGCACCTATGGCTCCCCGAAACAAACGTACTTGTTGTTCCAGAATGACATCCCGATAGATGTGGCCTGTCATGGTTACATTCTGAACATGCAGATTAATTCTCGAACCCAGAATAATCGAACCCAAATGAGCAATCCTGCACCATCGTAAAGGTGTTGTTCAATGATGTTCTTTTATGGGTAACGAGTACCTGTCCCTCTCCATATGAAATTCCGACGAGAATTATACTGAAAGCTAAGCCTGGACTCGTCGGAAAACATCACTCAAGACTACTGTTGTGGTGTCCACTCTCTACTCCAGGCTAACAGTAGGAGACAGTGAGTTGCGGTAAGTGTGACACATCTAACAGGCCTATGAACATATAGACCAATGTGCCCTTAACGTCTGTACACGATCTGCCTTGAAATTGTCATACCGGTCGCTGATGAGAGCTGACGAGACAGGTCTGATGCTGTGCTCCGTCTGTTTCTTTTGGGAGTAACTGCCAAATACGGGTATTCATTCGGCGTTATAAGCCGGAGGTGAACTGTGATGTATATAACGTCTACTCTCATTACCATCATCTTGGAACCGTTGCTAAAGCCTGGAGAGGGCACTCTGAGCGATTCCAAGTTCCTCGAATGCTTCCAGCTGGGTACGTCCACATTCTAGAAGGCCGATAATTCTACCACGTAAAACATCATCCAAATGCTTCCTTTGTGCCATAACTATGCGGTTTTCTTATATACCCCACTCTTACACTCTCGTCGTTTTGACGTACTACTGGCGCCATCTGGTGATTTCTTGTAATTTGGATATTATTCTTCAAGATGTGTGTAATAATTCTACAAGGGAAATTTTTATTTTAGAGTTCAATTTCTGTGTGATTCTGAATTATCCTTAATTTATGAATATGAGAGTATTTGAAAACATATTTTGCTCTTACTTAAATACATAATGCTGTTCTTAGTCTCATGTAATGTATTAATATTTACCAAAATGTATTTATTAATACCACGTGACATTTTCCAACATGTTAATATTCAAATAGGTATCAGAAAAAAAATTAAATTTTACAACAATTATTTCTTAATATGCTGATTTATTCTCGAAAAAATATACGCTTTTAATACCATGAATTAAAAAAACAGTCATTCCAAATACCATATTGTACATAACTTCAAATTAATATTCAAATTATATCAAGAATGAAATAAGTAATTAAACGTTTTAAATAATGTATAAAAATGAAGCGTTCTTAACGATATAATATTTGAAAGAAACACATTTTCCTATTAGAAAGAATTATTCTACGAAAATCAATTTTAAGTACTTAAATATATTCATAATTACATCTTAATATATTTGAATAACAAATTACTTAAAGCTATCTTAAAAGTCATATACTTTCTCGTAAATAAATATTAAAATACTATCAAGAAAAACTAAACATTAAAATAAATAAGCATTAAAAATTACGAAATTTAAATCTGTATTTTAAATTGTGGTTAGTTTTTGTAATATTTTGTAAATAGTGCATCAAGAAAAAGTTCTTTTCACAGAAGAACATCCAGTTAAAAGAACATATCCTAAACATTAAGTTTATGAATAAAACTCTCTAAACATTTTACAACTCTTGGAAATTTTAATTTTAAATATCACAAGGTAGTATCTCAAACAAATATTGAAGCATTGTTGGGAAAGAATGAAATAATTTTTTTAAAATAAAAATATCTATACATTTTTGAACATTATACAATTTAAAAATATATTCTAAATGATAAATTTTATGTGATATCATTGAATAAAAATATTATCAAGAAAAAATGTCTTAATACAAAAGACAATCGAATTAGAAATATCCTAAATGCAAAAATTTTGTAGATTAAACAGTTTTTAAGAACATTCATCTTAAATAAAACATGACATTGTGTTTCAGATATTTTTGTGTGGAATTATTCATTAAAATGAACAAAAATGTAATTAGCTTAAATGAAAGAAATTCATTCCTTTTATTTCTTCTTTTCATTATTTTAATTATAATCAGGAATTAAATGAAAAAAATAATAATTGAAATTAAAAAAATGGCTTTTAAGGGAAGGGACAGAAAACATTGGAGTCATTAATTTTCTATTTAAGCTTTATATAAAGTTCATAAAAAATATCTTCTATACATGAGATTATTTTACAGAAAGGCGTTGAAAGCTAATTATTACCATGTCCCGATATGTTCCGAATCTCGTGTATATTTCAGTCTTGTTGCTTGGCCTCTTAGTGTAGCATGCGGCTACATTATATAAAAATATTTGGGCTACATAATGTGGCATACGTGGTACAGGATAATCAGTGTGGTTAAGAGAACTCCATTAATTAGAGTTTTTTCCCAAGTTCCACTCAAGTCTAGTTCCAATCAAGTAGGGGCACAATAATCTCTCACCTTCCATTGGGCTATGAATGTCTGAGTGGATTGAATTCATAGCATACGTGGTACAGTATAATCAGAGTGGTTAAGAGAACTCCATTCCCAAGTTCCAATTTCCCAAGTTCCACTCAAGTCTAGTTCCAATCAAGTAGGGGCACAATAATCTCTCACCTTCCATTGGGCTATGAATGTCTGAGTGGATTGAATTCATAGCATACGTGGTACAATATAATCAGAGTGGTTAAGAGAACTCCATTCCCAAGTTCCAATTTCCCAAGTTCCACTCAAGTCTAGTTCCAATCAAGTAGGGGCACAATAATCTCTCACCTTCCTTTGGGTTTTGACTGTCTGAGTGGATTGAATTCACACTTTATCCATAATTCCCGGTTAAAAACCCATACAACATACATAGCGGTACAAGTGAGCCCCGGAATTATACTTTAAGGTTAATGGGCTTGGAAAAGTCACCCGTTACCAAGTAATTTTTGACCACGGTCAGATGACGCAGTTACTCCTGGTACCCTCCTCTCCACATTCAAACCGCACCAGAGGAAAGATTTCGGATGTCACAAATAAAAGCGGACACGTCTCCAATCCCCAAAGCTCCAGCATCCCGATGAGGGTGAATCCTGCACCCTCCCAATCACTGCACCAGGAAAATGATGCTTCAATTTGAGGATTTTAACAGGAAGCCTCAAAAGCTCTATCCCATGATACAAAAGAAGTCCAATAGATCAGCAAACTAAGCTACAATTCCGTGTGAAGAAAAACGTATTCTACTAAAGTTCTTATGATTACGAAGCCATAAAACTCGGCTTCAAACTCTTTCGTTCCACATGAAAGCTTTCTTTGAATACAAATGCAAACCTACATCCATACACCATATAAACTCAACATTACCAATACTAATGTTAATTGTTTGTCAAAATTATTGCAACATAAAATCATTAGCTTGTTTTGATTTTATAAAATTTATCGAATTCCTTGTCCTGCTTCTCTAGTTTTCTGAGAAATGCTTTAACTATGTGTAAATTTGAAATTCCTAGCTGAAGTACCATTTAATTCTAGGAACTTGAATTAACATTAGTGTCAAAAAATCAAATATATATATATATATATATATATATATATATATATATATATATATATATATATATATATATATATATATATATATATATATTATATATATACACATACATATATATATGTATACAGTATGTCCACTAAAATACCTTGCCACTCTCTTAACTTTGGAACGGCTGCTGCTATATTCATAAAAGTGATGTCTAGGTACAGTAAAGTAGCCATGCGCTACTGAATGAAACCACCTACCACGCCACCTGGTGGAAAACTGCAGAATTATCATTCCTATCTCGAAAACGGAACAAGATAGAGAGAAAAAGTGATTTACAAAGTTGTAGAGCATCCTTGATTTAGTACGAAAAGACACCTTGTAGGCATTAATGTGAAAAATTCAAAGGTTAAAACGCGCATTTGTTGTTTCGTGCTCTGACGTGGCACATCGTACGTGTGCATATTTGAAAAAACAAAAATACGTTTTTGTTCACCGCTAGCCGTGAAAGAAAACGATTTACATTTTAGTGATTACATTTTTCACTTTTATTTCGAAATGGGAAGAACCGAAGTATTAAAAATAATTCCAACAATTTGTATGCAGTATGCAAATGCGTAAGAAACGTCATGCCTGTTCACCTGAAACAGCTATAAAAGAGACATCTTCTTGGTAATACCTGATTTTGTGGAGAGCCTGCCGTTGTTTAATCTTAAGAATCTATGGTTTCAAGATGATGGCGCACCTTAAATCACTAGAAATCTTCAGGGAAGCATTACCTCGTCAAGGAATTTGGCAACCAAATACTAGGGTATGGCGGTTTCGAAGAGTGGCCTCCACGTTCTCCTGATCTGACTCAACTGAACTTTTTCCTGTGGGGATACTTGAAACAGCAAGTGTATGCGTCCCCTCCACAAAAATTGCAGAACCTTAAATGACACATTACGGTCGCGTATTCCAACGTGTGCAATGTAACCTTCAAGCAAGGATCCAAATGTGCATTGCAGCTGACGGTGAGAAGTTTGAAAATCTTAAATAAAGTATTTTATTATAACTATTTGTTTTATTTTCCTTTCTTAGATCATTTTGTCACGTCCCAACACGAAACAACAAATGCGCATTTTAACCGTTGTGGTCTTCACAATTATGCCTACAAGGTATCTTTCAGTACTAAATCGAGGATGCTCTACAACTTTGAAAATCACTTTTTCTCTTTATCTTGTTCCGTTTTCGAGATAGGAATGCTAACTCCGCAGTTTTCCACCAGGTGACGCGGTAGGTGGTTTTATTCAGTAGCGCATGGTTACTTTACTATACCTAGACACCACTTTTATAAATATAGTAGCAGCAGTTCCGAAGTTAAGAGGGTGGCAAGGGACTTTAGTGGACATACTGTATATATATACACACACAGGATGTCCCAAAACGATCACATAAACTCTGCATAGCTAGATTCCTCGTTGGGAGTATATAAAAACTGTCCAAAAAAGCGTTCCTGTACGATCCATAGTTCATGAGAAAAATGAGAAAAACAAAGTATAACGTCACTGCTGGGGTGCAAGAAAAAAACAACTCTTTATTGGACATATCAACGACAGTATATGCAGCGGATATCGACGGGCATACTCCCTAGCAGTTCGTAAGGCATTTCCATTCCATCGGCCGTACATCAAGTACATGTCGCAGAAGTCACGAACGGAATACCTGGCCACCATACGAAGACTACCCGTAGCTGCAAGGTGCAGCCTTTTAAATACCAGTTCAAAGGCGGCTTGACGTCATTCTTTGACACGGGCATTAATGACGGATATGCGCGGTGAACGTTATAAGCATTATCGACTGGAAAGGTATGAAAATAATGTTGTTGATATGTTCAATTAAGTGGTTTTTCTTACACAGGAAGTGACGTCATGTTTGTTTTTTGTATTTTTCTCGTAAACTAAGGTTCTTTGGGCAGTTCTTATGCACTCCCAACGAGGAATCTAGCTGTGTAAAGTTTATGCGGTTGTTTTGGAACACCCCCTGTATATATATATATATATATATATATATATATATATATATATATATATATATATATATATATATATATATATATATTATATATATATTATATATATATATATTATATATATATTATATATATATATATTATATATATATTATATATATATATATTATATATATATATATATATATATTTATATATATATATATATATATATATATATATATATATAAATTATATATATATATATAATTTTCTGCTTGATGTTTTAAGTATTGAGATCTATTATTGGATGCCGAGCTGGCAGCCGAATGGTTAGCGCTCTTGCCTTCGGTTCAACAGTTCGTGGGTTCGAATCCCACCTTGGGCATGGATGTTTGTAGTGGTTCGGAATCCACTTTAAGCCGTAAATCTCGGTCTAATTAGCCCTCGTGTGCAAAAAATGACCGTTGAGCGACAAACCAATCCAAACCTATTATTGGATATTTTTTAATGTCTGTGACGAATTCGTAAAGCAAGAACAAGGTTTGTTTTTTTTATTTGTTTTTCCATGTCTTAAAAAAGTTTTCACTTATTTATGGATAGCTGAAACCATGAAAATAACTTCCATCAAACTTTGGCCTGAGTCAGTTTAAGAAAAGGAAAGCAATAAGTTCCTAAATATACTTTTCATAAAGACTTCATGAATTGCGTCATCCCTTTAAATTTAATAAGAAATTGGAGAAACAGTTTTCTGTTGATCAATAGGAATCCTCTGAAATTTCTTGTGATACCTACTTGAAACTTCTCTGTAAATGATATCGCATTTTTACATATAGTTACTTCATTGCGTTTGCTTAATTTACAAATAATTTGCCGCGGGCAGTGGTTGGGAGGGTGACCACGGTGTACTCTCCTTCACTGAGTTGCTGGAACTCCGTGGGTTGGGGACGTGTCCACGTTAATCTGTGCCGTCCAAAGTCCTTCCACTGGTGTAGCGTGGATGGGGAGAGGAGGGTGCCAGCTCAGGTGTGGCCTCGTCACCTGACCGTGGTTCAAAATGACGAGGCTCCTTAAAAAGAGCAAATACGTACTTTCACCTTCGTGGTGCTCTGATCCAAACGAAAGACGCTCTCTATTGACTTAATTCGCACTGCCAAAAGCACAGCGAGCTTGGCTTGTCAAAGTGTCATAAGCAACAACAACAACACAAATAAATCTGTATGAGTTTAATCTATTGATGAATAGGATAGATAAAATTTCCGTTTTTTTTTTTTTTATGATGACAAGAAAACTTTTATACCAACACTTAATTATTCTGTTTGGCTTCACAATAAGATGAAACACAAATACGAAGAATACGTACTTAAGTTTTCAAAATGTGGCCCCAAAAAACAGCTTTTTAATCAAGTAAGGAATCTTATTAAAATTCAAATATGCATTGTAAAACTTGAACATCTAGATTTGTAGAACATCAAAGGCTCTGAAATTCCCAAAATTTGGCATCCAAAAAACAGCTTTTTTTAATAGAACGACTTTATCTAAAGTCTGTTACAGAAAGAATGTTCATTTTAAATATTTATTTTATATTTGTTGTTACAAATCCCATCCAGAATAGGGAGGTACACCAGATCCATGAGCTCCATGCGCTCTCAAAAAATCAAGAAAAAGAGGGGGTCTCCAAGGAGACATTGCAAGATTCTGAGAGGTTTGCCATCGTTTGAAGGCTGTGGTATACTTTTCGGACATAACCCTCTTCCTAAGCTCTGAACACGCCTCTGATACTCAGCTGCGCGACGAACGATGCAGCGTGTAGATAGGAAATGTTATATTTTTTCCTTATAATAATTATTATGTGGAAGAAATGAATAAATGTATATTAAATATCAGGTTCAAAATATTTTTAATTATTACTCTGAAAACGAGTTCAAATTTTACAAAAAAAAGAAATGATTTTTTTTAAATGCAGTAAAAAGCTTTATTTATAACAAAAACTAATTTTTATTTATTTTATGAAAAAAAATTGGTAGTTAAATCCACAAATAAATTTAAAGGCAAAATAAAATATAAAGAGAACGACAACGAAATGCACACAACTTGAATACAAAATTTATTATTAAAAATATCTAAAAAGAGAAATGAAAACAGTCATAAAAAAAGATCAACAAAGTTTACGATTAGCACCTTTGTTACATGAGACAGTCTGTCTTGATTAGAGTTCAAACTAGTAAAAAAAAAGTAAGTGTTTTCAAAATATGTGCGTAAAATATAATAAATAAAGCTACGTATATAGCATTTTGAAGGTGTCCGGTTGGATTCCTCTTCCTTCTCTATTTTTTTATTTCACATTTCTAACTTTTTCTACTGATTCCTGGTGCTAAAATGATTGGTCGACACCTGTGCTAGCAGCAACATCTCAAAGCTTTCAGATCACATCTTCAGGGTGACTACACAACATGAAAAATTTGATTGTTTTCTTACAGCTAGAGAGTCTGCTCTATCCGGGATCGAACCTTATAACAGAGCAATGTTTCTTCTTCAGTATATCCATCCTGTCCACATTAGAGGTTTTTTTCCTTTATTTACATATAAAAATGTCTTGGATGTAGACAGATGTACAATTTCAACCTACATCACTCATGATTTTATGGACATAATGTAATGAATGATGTATAGATATAAATGAACAAAATCAATGTGTGAAAATAATTTGTACCAGTAATTTATGCATATAATTCAAAAATCCTATTTAACATGCAGGGAAGTTTACTTCCCTGATTATAAATACATGATTATAAATATTTATTAATTGCAATATCTTTTAACACATCTTTCACACTAATAATAAAGCGTAACATTTCTAAGATTTAAAATTCATAGTGTTAACAATAATTTCATTAAAATCCCAGGATATTATCAAAAGATTAGTTACAACGAATAAAAGATGTTAATAGTTTTAAGTGAACACCATTCAAAACAAGGTGATCCTTTTATGGGTGCCAGGGCACAAAGGTATCAAAGGTAATGAAAGGGCTGATGTGAACTTGCTAAACAAGGATCGTCTTTTGCTTCCATCGGTGCAGAACCTTTTGTGGGATCAATTTGAAGACCGGAAAAACCAATTTTCTTAGATGGGAAAAACGGAATATGTATGAAGCTTGGCTTAACACTCCTAGTCAAATCCACGCTGAGAGTATGATCTGTGGATCATCAGCAAGGATTGCCTCTGAAAATCTAAGATGCTCTAGGCAGAAGATATGCTTAATCGTAGGCTTCATAACTGGGCACTACTATTTCAGAAAACACCTCCATAAAATGGGACTATTTCAGCAAAACCCTATCTGCAGGAAATGTCATACGCAAGAGGAAACGGCCAAGCATATCATTTACGAATGCGAGGCTCTTGTCCTCCTTAGATTAACTTCTTTAGGCATCATCCATACTAGAGAATTACACCTAGACTCCATTAAAGGGTTATCGGACTTTATTAATAAAGTGGGTGACCCGAGCAACTGGAACTAGGAAGCATTGGGTTTGGAGTTAATAGTGCAAAAGGCTGATAAAAGCAGAGGTGCCCAATGACATACAAACCTAACTCTAAGAAGAAGAAGAACACCATTTAATAATACCTTACAATAATAAATAAAATAAAATGCTACATTTTCATTTATGAATAATTTTAGCATATTTTGTTGAATTATTCATTAATTATATTAGATTCATCTTTTCATGGGGATTAGAAATTTTTTTTTAAATTATATATAACTTCTGAAAATATCCAAATTAGTATTTTATGTTCCTATATATGGTTATTTAAATGCAATCAAAACAAAATGTAACTATAGAATTAAGATGAGTGGATAGAATTAAAAGAAAAATAAGTTTTTCAGACAAATTGAAATGAGAAAAATAAATTTAAGTATTTCCCTTGAGAATTCTCTTGAAAATATTGCCGAAAATCACAATATTTTTAATATTCTGATTTTTATTCGTGTATCTGATCTCTTAGAATTAAAAATTATTTCGTTATCAAATATAATGAAATCAAACAAAAAAACTGATAACCTTTAAATGTTTATCTTTAAATGTGTAAAAAAAGCAGTCGATTTTATTCTTTGCATTTGGTGAATAATTAATTAAAGTTTTAGTAATATCAGAGAATTTTTATCAATATATTTATCAAAAAAATCCAAAATATGATTGATTTTGTAGCTTTGAAATAGCAGAATGTTTCTATTTTATAATATTCCGAAATAAATAAAACGTGATTTAAAATAAATTGTGTGTTAATAAAGTCTAACACCGACATACAATTGGTAACAATGAAATGCAATATATGTAAATCTGAAATAAACTTCTATAATCAGGAAATGGCATCTAGTCAGAGTATATAGTAAAAATAAATTATAAAATGTTTGAACTTTTTTTCTATTGTACATATATATTAATACCAACATATATACAATCATTCGTCAGAAATTTATAAATACGAAAATAACATTTTAAATTTTTATGAATGCTCAACTAAAATAATTAAAATAACTTTAGCTAAACTTAAATTTTAAAATGAATTAAATCTTTTAAACTTATTTCTGCTGAGAAATCGACTTCCAAACAATAGCTTAAAAATTATGGTTTAAATTTATAATAAGAGAATAAAAAAGAAGAAATATTTCCATAAGAGAACAATATAAAATAATATTTAAAATTTTTTATTAAAATGCTCAACTAAAACGATTAAAATAACTTTAACTAAACTTAAATTTTAAAATGAATTAAATCTTTTAAACTTATTTCTGCTGAGAAATCGACTTCCAAACAATAGCTTAAAAATTATAGTTTAAATTTATAATAAGAGAATAAAAAAGAAGAAACATTTCCATCGACAATATAAAATAATATTTAAAACTCTTATTAATGCTCAACTCTAAAACAATTAAAAATAACTTTAACTAAACTTAAATTTTAAAATGAATTCAATTTTTTAAACTTATTTCTGCTGAGAAATCTACTTCCAAACAATAGCTTAAAAATTATAGTTTAAATTTATAATAAGAGAATAAAAAAGAAGAAACATTTCCATGAACAATATAAAATAATATTTAAAAATTTTTATTAAAATGCCCAACTAAAATGATTAAAAATAACTTTAACTAAACTTAAATTTTTAAAATAAATTTTTCAACTTATTTCTGCTAAGAAATCGACTTTCAAGCAATAGCTTAAAAATTTGATTTTAAATATATAATGTAAGAGAGAAAAAAAGAAAGGAAACATTTCCACGGATAACAAACAATTATGTCGAACCGTGAATTGCCGCTGTTATACCGTGCTTGAAGGACACTATGATAATCCTATCACGTGATAAATCAGTGAAATGACTGCGACACACACAAGTGAGATGGAAACATGACGCAACACTGACCTAAAACTAACAAATAATGTCACGGTTAACGATGAGGTAAGAGAGTGTATGGAGGGAACAATGCTGTACACACGTGAATCTAAGCTCTTAATAGTCTGCGGATACCAGATCCGAAACCTTGGAAATAATTTAGAGTTGCGCAAGCTCAGAAGTCTCTTTTATCGAGGCATCTTCCGCTGGTCGATGCAGTGGCAGGCCGTGTGGTTAGTCAAAAAGAACTTCTGCACCTTGAGCCTTCGGTTCCTCCTCCAAGGCCGACCATCCACGGATTTCACGAAAAAGAACAACTTCAGTTTTTCTTTCGTTTTCGCCACGCACTTTTCGAGAGGGGAGTCACAGCATCCAGTGGAATCCCCGCACCTGTGAAGGATGGTGGCTGGCGGAACCACCTTCAGCTCTGGAGTTCCCATTCGGAACACACGTGGCTGGGGAACGGAACACTGCGTACTCCACCTGACCCTTTCGTAGTGCGCCTGCGCCAGAGCGAACTTTGCTTTGTAGTCTAATTTAGCCGATGGAATCCGGCTGATGAAGAGCGTTAGAATACAAATAATCAGTAAGAGAGGCATCTCCAAGATTCACCTGTTGATGAGAGGGTGATCGTGGACTGGGAATCTTGATGTACAACAATTGATTGCCAGTTAGTTTCTTGTTGAATTCCAATCAACCCATCTGACGATCACATCTGTAATAAAAAAAAATAAATGTTTTGATTATGAGTCATATTGAAGTAATTATGAGATTCAGCAGCTGTTCTTAAATAATAGTTAATGAATAAAAAATTTTTAAGTAGCTTATTTTGACTGTTAGGCGACATCAGGCCTTAAAAAAGCCACAACTAAACATTATAAATGTAATTTCCGCATAAAATTACGAAGCATATTTGTTATTTATTCCTAAGGTTCTTAATGCAGATAAATATTTTGGACTTTTTTAATGTTTGATATATAAAAATATTTTATGCACAACCCGAGAAAATAATCATGGTGGTACAATAAAACCTCGCACTGTGATGTAAAATCGAATGGACGGGAAACAAAAAGTTTGTTTCGATGTCGCTTAAAGGTCATTTTTTTGCACACGAGGGCTATTTAGACCTGGGCCTACGATTTAAAGTGAATTCCGAATTACTACAAAAATACATGACCACAAAGGGTATCAAACCCACGAACTGTTGAAGCTAAGACAAGAACGTCTTAGCTTCAACCATTCGACTGCTTAGTTAAACCATTCTGTTTTATCATTTTTAATTTCCTTTTGTTTTTCCATTTATTTTCTTTATTTCTTGTATGCATGCAATTTGATATGTATTTCATATGCCTGTCTTACCACATCCTGCCATGTATTTTGTCTGATACCTATTTTGAATGTTTCTTACGTGTCCACGTGTTAACTCTCAATTGCAACCCAATTTGTGTTAAATAGTGTACTTTACAAACCCTCCTTACTGTGTAAAAGTAATAATTTCCAGTGTCTCCATATGATTGTAAGCATAATTGCATTGTCTTGTATGTACGGTGTTCCGTTTTTTTTTTTTTTCTCTCCAGCGGATCCATCAAATCTGGTAAAACCTCTTCAGGGTTTGGTTCAGGGACCTCTGCTGGTGTTTACTTTACTTTACCATTCGACTGCTGGCCCGGCAGGAAGCATGAGGGTCACCCTTTACCCAGGGCTAGGGAAAATAAGGGCTGGCTCATCGCTTTGATGTATCGCATGCCGCCTTGTCACCGGAGAGGGGAAGAGCGTGACGTCACTGGGCATCCACTGGCTGGCATTCTCTATGCTAGCTTGTGTCTGATCGCAGCTTTCTCATTCATTTTGGCTTGTTTAATGTTAATGTTTTCATTTTAAGCAAGAGTATTTTTTAAAGAGGAAAACATGACCATGTTTGAAAAATTTGCCATAAACTGAAGCCCCAATTTCTAACTGTTAAAGGAAATGAAAGACAAAAGGTTACACCTGCAAAGACTTTATTTTCGGAAACTACTGCTAAAGCTATAATACATTTCACTGGAAATACTAAAGCGGCTGCATTTTTTTCATTAATCGATAATTTATTTGATATTATGAACAGCTCCGTACCAATACCTCCCAGTAACAAGCCTTTAAAAGCTGCTTTTGGAGTGCAAAAATACTTTGATACTCAAAAAGAAACTTTAAACGCAATCAAGGAGGAAGTTTTCAATTTACGTGTATTTGGGAAAAAATCGGTTTTGCCTTTTCAGAAAGGGATTATTGTTTCAATTCATTCTCTTTATGGATTATATGAAGACTTAAAATCCATAAATGTATCTTATATTTTAACAAGTAGACTTACTCAAGATGCGCTCGAAAGCCTCTTCAGCCAAATTAGAGGTCTCGGGAGATTCAATGACCATCCTTCTCCATCTGAAGTAATTATTCGCTTAAAAAAATATTGCTCGCCAATAAATTACCTAATTTGTCACCGAAAGTAAACTCTTTAGAAAATGGACCAGACGTTTATTTAACAAGTGAAATGTTAGACTCTGCATTTAATGTAAAGTCTACTTGTCAAGAAATTATCAATTCTTTTGATTCTCAAGATAATGAATTAAATCGTGAATTCTTAATTAATCCCTTACCTTTATCTTGGGAAAATGAACTTGCCTCTTCCAATCAAAATTGTGATATATCTCCATTTGAAAAAGAAGCTATGGTTTATGTGGCAGGTTATATTGCTTATAAAATTAAAGATAATTCACTTGGAACTATATCAAGAAATTCAGTCGATATGCCCAATCATTCCGAATGGATTAATTTAATTTCTGCTGGGGGACTTACTGTTCCAACAGAAGCATGGATGGAAACTATAAAACAAATGGACATAATGTTTCGCAAATTTCATGGCAACACATTTTCTAAAGGGAAAAATGTCATAGCAACATTAATAAATGAAACAGAGTCTTCTTTTCCTACTGTAAATCGAAAGGCAATTAAACTTTTTTGTCGCTTGAGAACATTTATACGAATTAGGTATTTAAATAGAAATGCAGCGATAGTATCTCATAATAAAGCTCAACAGAAAAACAAGAAATGGGTCAATAGTCAAAAAATCAAGATAAGCTGAAGCTAATAGGTAAATACATTTTTATATTGGTTATACAATTTTAAGTTAATTTCAATATTAATAATAATTTTTTTGGGTTTATTAAATAATAATTGCAAATTTACTAAATATTTGAGAGGCATTTGTAGTTTATTTCACTCTGATTAAAAACAAAATGAACTTAAAAATAAAAAGTAAGTATTTTGCTTAGAAATTCCAGGCAGCTTATTCTCCTTGGATGCCTGACTACGTCATCAACGACTATTTCCGGTGACAGTTTTGGGGAGCATTTGAGCCAGCCCTTCTCTTTCCCTAGCCCTGCCCTTTACCAATATTGATCATAGTGGGAGAATCAGTTCATTTGCCATTACGACAAGCCCTGCCGGACCTTCACGAAATGCACGGACGCCAGAAATAGGGAAACGAGTTTTAATTAGACTTGAAGCAGCTCCTTGTACAATAAAGGTTGCGTGCGAAATGAGTATTCTTCAGCCAGTGATATGAGTATTTTACAAGAGGAACCCGTGCATCCCTACTATGTACATAACGCAGCTAATTATTCCTATTGAGCACAATTTATACCATAGAGGCTGAGAATGATGGATAATGACAGAAAATTTACTGCATCAGTATTATTTAATAACAAAGCAACACTTTCAGAGTTGAAGTTATTCTTAACATGCCCCACATCAACACAATTAGTCTGATAGAAATTTCCACTGGACGATGTCGTAAACACCAGCAGAAATTCACCATAGATATCTGGAGAGGTTTCCTTGCTCTGATTACCTGGCAGACCTTAAATCATGCCAAACCGTTTGACCGAGGCAAAGTATCAAATCTTCAAACAAATGCTTCTCATATTATTGCAAGGTGTTCGCGATTTATCCGTTGAGACATGTGGTTTTAGGGTGAAGTCATAGCACATTTTATCATTATGGTCCTCAAATTTTTGAATTCTACATATAGCTCACAATAGATTAAACCTTATGGACTTGTGACTTGGCCTCCTCGCTCACCAGACCTCAATATACTTGGCTTTATCTTATGGGGCACACAAAATTGAAAAACTACGAAACACTTCTGAACTCAACAAAAGACCTCGTGTAAGACCTTGTTGCAGTGAACAGATGTAATACAATATAAAGAATCTTTGAGGAACATCAGTTGTCTTTCATTGGTGCAAATCAGTAATGAAACACGGGATCGAAAATTTAAACACTTAATATGGGTTTTTCAATAAACAATATTTCCATTTTCACAATTTTTGGCATCATTCATTTGCTTTCCCAACACTGCTGTAAGCTCAAGTTCCATGCAAACCTATGTTCCTATGTTATTCTATGTTATTATTTCTTGTCTGACTGGATACTATCACTCATTTTAATTTGTAAAAACAATTTAGAATCACTTTATGATATATATATATATATATATATATATATATATATATATATATATATATATATATATATATAACCATTTAAATATAGCAAACAGAACATACAACCAATAGACAAAGTGAAACATAAAATAGAAAATTTGGTTCATATAAAACTTAGAAAATAAAAGAAAAAAAGTATAGACTGAAGTACCAACATGGCCAACTACATCAGTGGGTATAAAGTATGCACTGGCTGAAGACTTAAGTCTAGATCAAGCCGTTTGACCGCAAAGACATACCAATTTTTTAAACCAAACAAAATTTTCAAAGCCAAAAATGTTGGTACTTAATTTTAGTGTTTATTGTCTTTCATTCCATATGTTTATTTGAATATATGTATATATATGATATAAATTTTAAATTTCCATCTATCTATTGGTTTCATGTTTGCTATATTTAAGTGATCTTACCAATTTGCTTTACTGAATTTGTTTCAAATATTAAACTATCTTCGATCATATATATATATATATATATATATATATATATATATATATATATATATATATATATATATATATATATATATATATATATATATAAATCACTCCTAAGGCACAGTTCGTGGGTTCGAATCCCACCTTGGGCATGGATGTTCGTAGTGGTTCGGAATCCACTTTAAGCCGTAAGTCCCGGTCTAATTAGCCCTCGTGTGCAAAAAATGACCGTTGAGCGACAAACAAACCAAACAAACCGAAACCACTCCTAAGGCACAGGTCTGAGATTTAATCCTCGAGTTGAGCAAGGTCTGCTCAACCTTTTATTCCTTCAATGGGTCGATAAACTGAGTACCAATCATGCTCGAAAACTAAACACTGGTGGTTTCGCATTAGGCTGCCCACCTAATCGAGACATGTTACACGCCCCAAAGCCTGGTACAGAGTTTTGTAGTTATATATATATATATATATATATATATATATATATATATATATATATATATATATATATATATATAGAAAGAGAGAGAGAGAGAGATGTAAGCAATGTGAAAAAGATGTTTTCGTGCGCTGCACTTTTAATGAATACCTTCCTACGTTTATATAATGTAAAAATTCAATTATCCGAACCACATTCAGAATTGTAGGAAAATAAGTCAAACTGGATAAGAAAAAGGATAATGAGGAAAAGGAAAAAGCTCAAGAAAAGGAAAGGTAAATGAAGGGGCAAGATAAGAATGATAGAAAGAGAGAGATGTGTGACTTGAAGAATTTAAGAACATTCTTTTGAAAATTCCTCGATGTTCAGAAGTTATAGTAATTAAGATAAATGAGAGAAGTTAAGATAAAAAAAATAAAGATATAGAAGACTGAATTGTGAGGCAAGCACTGGATTTCGAATTGCTGATGATGGTCAAATTATTGAATGCTTAGAGGAAAAAGATGACCTTAATGTCCAAGTTGAAGCAGACACGGGATCATCAGCTAGTGAAACATCTGATGGGTTTGAAACTGCCTTCATGTGGATCCAACGTCAGCCCAAGTATGACCACATGCAAATTCTCACTCTTAGTTATATTGGCTGCCCGTAAACAGATGAAGGCAGTGAAACAGCTTACTGAGATATTCAGCAAGGAATGACTTTCATTTACAGCACTGTGCATACACACTGTATAAAGTTACAGCGCTCAACATACGAAACACTGTCAACATATTAAACTATCTTAACATGTAAAAATGTTTCGTTTTCATTTAATTTTGATTAAAAGTTCTTTTTCTTTAAAAATATGTAGTTTTTCTACCACTTTCCTCTTACAAATAATTAAATTAGAAAATTTTTAAAAAAAATCTAGTTATTCGAATGGAGACCGGTCACAATTGATTAGGATAATTGGAGTTCTACTGTATATGCAGAACTCCAGTTATTAACAACAGATATTTTGGCTAAAGCGGGTACTAGTGAATCATAGGACATACCCGAGTGACTGACCTATTTGGAGCTGTTCTCCAGATCTGAAACAGCTGTTAATTCTTCTTGGACCATCCCACCTTTTCACCAATAATGTCAGGAAAAGTGGTCTGGGGGCGTGGAATCTTCTAAGTGCTGTAGGTGGGACCAGATGACCATCACCAGGCTTATTCGGTGGGCACTTTATATCTTTTCCTTATGGAAGAAGTTTTTCCCAGCCTGTTTTAATTGTTATGATCATCAGTCGACTCCTGACCATATTCTAAATTTCTAGGACTTTCAAGAATTGTTTTTTTTTTTTCACAAGCCTAAATTTGGTGTCAAACTTTCTTAGAGTGACAAACTCAAAAATAGACCTGATTAAGCGTTACTAAGCACCACGGAGATATGAAACACCAACATGTCAAAAAAATATACTTTTAAATCTGCACTGCTATTCCAGTTGAAAGACACAGTATCTTAAAATGCATAGAAATCAATCAATAAAATCCTTTCTGTCAAATAATTATTTATTTTACAAATGTGTGATGCATTAGCGCTCAAGCCATTAGTTCACAGGCCCTTCAACACTTCTTGAGAATGTTCTCTTGTTGAGAAAGTAGGGTATAATTATTCAAATGTTCAAAAATCATTCCGTCCAATAAAGGAAATGTGAATTTTCTTGTGATTTTTTAGTAGTCTTACTTATATTCAGAAAGATTTCATTTATGTATTATCATCTAAAAGTTCAATTGTTTTATAATGAAAAAAATATAATTAATTTCACAGGAAAATGACCTTATTTACCATTTTTAATAATACTTCTTAATGTATAAAAGCAAGATATCAGACAGAGACAGATAATAAGGTGTCGCTTTTAAATTATTAAATGTCTCCATTTGCTTTTTTGGCCTTTTTTAAAGTCTGCTTCAAGGCAAACTGCATTTTTATTGTATATTACGTGTAATTATATCACATGATTTTTAATGTGATTTAAAAATTTCTGAAATTGCGATAAAAATGCTTGTGCGTAAAATGTTTTATAACTTTAGTAATTATTATAAATTTGAGGCAATTGTAACTTGAGTTTTACGATTGTATATTGAGAAAATTAGCTATTAAATACTGAATAACCTATATATATATATATATATATATATATATATATATATATATATATATATATATATATATATATATATATATATATATATATATATATTTATATAATATATATATATATATGTATATATATATATATATATATATATATATATATATATATATATATATTTATATATAATATATATATATATATATATATATATATATATATATATATATATATATATGTATATATAATATATATATATACATATATATACATATATATATATATATATATATATATATATATATATATATATATATATATATATATATATATATATATATATATATATATATATATATATATATATATATATATATATATAGTAGACATTGTTGCACGAACGCCCAAGTCCTTAAAAGAGGCTTTTACATCGCTAGAAGCTTCTGCAGTTAGTAAAATGCATCTTGCAATCAACCAAGACAAAACAAAATACATGACCACCGAAAAATATAGCACTCCCTATCTAGAGGTAGGAAACTACAAGTTTGAAACTGTTCACAACTTTAAATATTTGGGATCTGAATTGAATGCATCCAACGACATCGCACCTGAGATCCGCAGCAGGGTTACAGCTGCTTACCGATGCTTTTTCGGCTTAAAAAAATACCTAAAACCTACTTTCGTCAGTCGAAAAATAAAAATTTTTATATACAAATGCTTGATTCGGCCTATTCTCACTTACTCATCTGAAACGTGGGCATTGACTGAGAAGGACAAAGAAACCATCTCCATTTTTGAAAGAAAAACTTTAAGAAGCATCTTTGGTGGAATAAAATGTGAGAATACACGGCGAAAAAGAATTAATTCTGAGCTCTATAAACTATATAAAGAACCAGATAGTGTTCTTTATATAGTTTATAGACATGACTGATATTAAATCAGTCATGTAGACCGCTGTGGCCTAATTGTGAAAGGCGAAGTTCTCGATATGGGAAGTTAGTGAGTTTGATTCTCAACTCTGCAGAAGAAAGTCAGCTGGAGCACATTTAAAAGATTGCAATGTTCTCCAAATGAAGACAAATCTTGAGATTCACTGTTTGGTCCATTCTACTAAATTACGATTCTACCACTTTTAAGTATTTCCATTGACTGAATCTCAGTTTCTAAAATCTTGTGTGAACTATATCAATGTGAACTAAAATCAATGTGAACTATAAACACTAAGTTAGCATAAAGCTCCAGAATGGATCATTATCTACTTAATTTTGATTATTTAATATATTTATCTAATTTTTAAAAATATTCAATTTTGACTCAATAAATATATATATATATATATATATATATATATATATATATATATATATATATATATATATATATATATATATATATATATATATATATATATATATATATATATATATATATATTATGTTGTAACAATAAAAGTATAAAATATTTAGGTAGGTTATGTTACGTAAAAATGTAGAGCATGAAGGATTAACTTTTTTAACAAAAATAGAAATTTTCTCCCATTTGAAATTCGAGTACATCTAAAAATATTGGGTTGGCAACTAAGTAATTGCGAATTTTGTTTAGAAAAATCAAAGACAATTTTTTCATGGAACTAAATAACTTTATTCTGTAATGTATTGCCCATTTTGATCAATGACCTTTTGCCATCTTTCAGGCAGCATCATAATCCCACGTTCATAAAACTTCTGGTTTTTATTATGCAAAAAACTGAATCAGGTACGATTTGACATCATCATCATTATTGAAATTTTTACCATTCAAGGAGTTTTGTAAAGATCGAAACAAAAAGTAATCAGATGGTGCAAGGTCAGGCCTATATGGTGGGTGTAGCAAAACATCCCAACTAAGCTCCAATAACTTTTGCCGAGTGACCAAAGATGTGTGTGTCCTTGGATTGTCATGATGGAATACAACACCTTTTCGATTTGTCAATTCGGGCCGCTTTTCTTCAACTGCATTGTTTAATTTCGTTAGTTGTTCAATGTAGACATCAGAATTGATCGTTCGGTTGGGTGGTAAGAGTTCAAAGTAGACAATTCCTTTGTAATCCCACCAAACTGATAACAAAACCTTCTTTTGATGAATATCAGCTTTTGATGTTGTTTGAGTTGGTTCACCTGGCCTGCTCCACGATCTTTTCCGCTTGATATTGTTGTAAACAACCCATTTTTCATCGCCAGTTATCAGTCGTTTTAAAAATGGATCATTTTCATTACGTTTCTTTAGCAAATCGCAGCTGTTAATGCTTTGCGTTAAATGCGTTTCTTTCAGTTCGTGAGGAACCCATGTATCGAGTTTTTGAACATAGCCAAAGTGTTTTAAGTGATTTTCAATGCATGTATGTGATACATGAAGCTTCTCTGCAATCTCACGTGTTGTACTGTGACGATCCGAATCGATTATTGCTTTGATTAGGTCGTCATCAACTTCAACTGGACGACCAGAGCGTTTTTCATCTTTGAGTGAAAAATCACCAGAACGAAATTTGGCAAACCAATTTTGACACTGCCGTTCTTTTAAGGCTTCGTCACCATAAACAGCACATAACTTTTTATGAGCTTACGATGCGTTTTTGCCTTTGCGGAAATAAAAAAGCAAAATATGACGAAAATGTTCCTTTTGATTTTCCATTTTTCCACTAACGTCAAACGAAAACTATGCAACCGATCAAAAAACTTTTTTACTGATTGACAGCTGAATTGCCAACTGTCAAATAACAAAATGTGTTTTACATTTTTACTACGTCTGCAAACCTAAAAATTCAACTGAAGCCATCTATGAGTGAAATCCGCAATTACTTAGTTGCCAACCCAATATAATTCTGGATCAATTTTATCTTTCAAATTCGTTGAGATTTTTGATTATTTCAAAACCACTGCATTAATATATTTGAATAGTAATAATAATAGTTCAAGAATGCTAACCCAATATTGTATAACATCAGTAAAATACTAATACTGAATTTTCTTATACTGTCTGTATACTTTAAAGTAGTATGACAATAAAATTTAGCATCTCATATTATAGAATCGAATTCTGTTTGCAATTTTTAAATTTTTGACCTTTTCACTTTATTAACTAATCTAGACATTATGACTTCGGTAGTCCTGTTCAAAATTATCAATATGTCAATGAAAAAAAAATAGTCTATTTCAAAAAATAAAAGCAAGTATAGTATATTCGAATTATATTTTAAATGTTTCGCATTTTTTTCTGCATGCTTGTTTTGAAAAGCTTAATCTATGAGTTCTTATACCCCTAGATTATGCTTTTTCAACAACTTTTTCATACATGTTTCATCACACAAATTGCAATCCTTGCAATCAATGACAATCGCTAAATGATTTCCATTCTTGCCTCGGGTGTGGATTTTTACAGAGATTCGAAATCTAATTAAAGCCTGTAGTACTCGGTCGAGTTTACCTTAGTTTGCCAAAATTGACATTAGAAATTCAGTCAATCTAAACTGATTACCACTGACTACTATTAACTAGAGACTAGCATAATCTACAAATCACCAAGGCTTACTCAATGGTATAATGCTACGCTAACAGAAGGGTGGTTAACTTTCCAGACTTCCATTCGATGGTATCGTAGGTTTGATTCCTACTTTTGGCTTGGATGTTTGACATGGTTAGGAACTCACTTTAAGTCAAGATTTAAGATCTGATTGGCTCTTGTGTTTAAAAAAATGGCCGTTGAGCGATAGAACAAGCCATACCAGGTTAGTGGCGCCAGCTCAGTATCCCCAGGATACAGCAGACTGCTCTTTCACGTTTTTTGAGTGGCCACATTAGGTCTCTTTCTTTTCAACAGGATCCATAAGGTCTTTCTGGAGTGTCACTAGTTGCGAGGCTGATCAGGCCTACCCCGAGATATATTCTTGACTGTCTGAATTTTGCAGAACGAGGTTTTGGACAATCCTATTTTATTTTTAGACTTTTCAACGATTTTTGGTTTTTTAGAGATGGTTTAGTTTAGCTACACCATCTAGGATTAGAAAAAACAACAACAGCAACAAATTACACCAAGCTATTGTGTGACAACTGATGGAAAGATAATGCTTTTGATCACGAAGATTATCTTAATTTAAGTAAATTTCTTTATTTTAGAAATTTACTGTCTAATTTGTTTTTCTAGTTTATTCTTGTATTGAAAATATTCAATCCATCTCTTGCCTTCAGATGATTTGTCACCCTAAGATTACTTTTGACGACACAGTCTTAATCGAGAGTAGCCTTCAGATTCAAGTTGATTTCTAACTATTACAAAATACACACTTTGTACTTGTTTGGCACTCTACCATCATATATCACACACGAGAACTAATTCAACCGAGATCTACAGTTTAAAGTGGATTCCAAAACACTGCAAGCTTTCCAATGTGGAAATTGAACCCACAAACTGCTGAACTGAAGTCCAGTTCATCCACGCACTGAAAACCCAAATCATTGATCATTCAGCCAGCAGCTCGGTATTATACAGCCGCATAACATCGTGTTTGAAACCGACATGTAAAGTATTAATCTGCATAGAATAGGAGTAAAAATGCAGATTGAGTTTTTAGAACTTAATTGTGCTTTAGTTCTTCTGGGAAGTAAGTGAAAAATAACAGTTACTACATTTTACTTCTAGGAATAAATTTCAAAAACTAGCATGATAAATTAATATTTGAGATTGCCATTCTTTCACGAGTTTAATGAAAAGCAGAGATTAATTGATTTAACTATCCCATCATTGATTCTGCATCTGTCAACTAAGAAGTATTCAAGTCTTATACTCATAGAACATATAAGTCATTTTCCTGAAGTGAAATACTCAAATGACTTAAAATTTCAGTATTTTATATAAGGTAAAGTACATAAATCATTCTAATTATATGACTTTATATACTTTAAATTGTCGCCCAGCTTTTCTAGTGGTCAGCGTGCCTGACTGCGGATAGGGGGTCCTGGGTTCGAATCCCGGTTCGGGCATGGATGTACTTTCTATCTTTCCTGTCTTTGTCCTTTCCTTGTATGAATGGGTTGTGAATGGTTACCTATCCTATAAACGGGAATATATAGCATGTGTGTACTGAGGAAGTCGGACTCCACACTTAAATATGGTTCAGTTTAAAAGTGGAGGAGCGCAGTCTATAATGCCAGCCTAACTGGCACGCGATAACAACAACATATGCTTTCTTTTATTTGTTTCAAATAATCGCCTTTAACACAAATTTTTTGGTTTTAACTTCATAAATATCAAATTTTTAAATACTCTTTAACGTGACCAAATAAACATAGCTTAGCGATTGAAAGCTGCTATAAGGTCTCTTACGTTTTACTTTCTTGGGAGATTTTTATAGTTAATGAACCACATCACAAAAATAGGCCCGGTTACTAGGATTTTCTCCTTTATCAATACAACAATGGAAGTAATGATACCTTATACACGGGAGCACCCAATGGGTGTGTTATAGTAACCTTGAAAGAGTGTCTTCATCATTCAGAAGCAGGGACCAAGCAAAAGACCCCCAAACTGGCTTACCTCACCCAGAAGCATCATTTCACATGGAAGACATAGCAACCACGACATATGTAATGTGCACCAGTCGCTATTAGCGAACACGACAGATCTTTGATTGGATTGGGATTAGAACTCGCCTTCCGATAACAGAACAAACGCCCTAACCAACAAAGTCATTCCGGCCTCACAACATAAGATGTAATATGATATAATTTAAATACATTGAAAATAACTAATACTAAAAAACAAAAATGCAATACAAATCTGCTGTTATTTAACAATGGCTAGAATCCAATCTATGAACTTCCATTCTTAAGCTTATTAGGCTTCGCCTGGAAGCTCTTGATTTTAACAATCACTGAAATCAACGTAACGCGTTAAGGTTAATTCAAGGTGAATGGAATGAAGTCACTCCAAAAAAATTATTTTAGGTCTAAAAAATTTACACAAATATTAATGAATAGTTAAATTCATTCTTTAAAAAATATATTGAAAATATCGATCTTTACCTTCTAATAAAGGTACTGTCTCATACTCTAATAGGTTCCCAAACTTTTTTTCTCGTGGACCACTTACAAAGTTTTACTATTTTCGGTACACTCCCTGCTGCTAACAAAAAGTACCTAGGTACCTAAAGTTTAATCTTCCCTGGCTTTTTGTTCTTTTTTTTATAGAAGTTTAGAATAATCTTTAGTATTTATTTAATTTTTACTACACAACTACCTACTACACTCAAGTAGTAAAACAAATTGAGAAATTACAATATACAATAAAAATATGTATAACAAATAAGCAGATACTTATTTTTTCCGGCACTGCAAAGACTGACATCGATTCACTCACAGTCACACTTTTATGTTTAAATTCCCGGAAACAAATGAGTAATACTTTGTTCTTGGCATTCGCATGTATTTATACTAATGTAGATTGCAGGCACAGCGCAAGTCCCATTTCATCCCTTTGCAGGTCTAAGCAAGCATCCCGGACGAGGGGGCGCACTTGGCAAGTCTGGACATGTGGTGTACACTTGTATCATTATCTTCAATTCTGTGTTTGAACTGAATCTCGAATGTTTTTGAATACCTACCAAGTGAACGATGCTACCTGCGTATGTTGATAGGTAAATCCAAGCCAAATTTTTTATTCTTTCTTATGAAAACCAGAAAAAGTTTCGTGGACCCCCACTTACAACCTGTGAATGCCTCTTTTCTTTTCACGTCTACGTGTACCCCCATGTGGTCTCCTATGGACCCCTGAGGGTCCACCTGGACCATTTAAGGAACCTATGCTCTAATGTTTTCTTAATTCTTTAGAATATTATTTCATTACTATGCAAAATAATTCTTCTCAGAGAGTTCATTTTAAGTACTATGGGATTATACACATTTTTCTCTGATTTTACTTATTTAATATAAATATATTTCATTTTATTAACTTTTCATTATTTTAGTTAAATTCATTAATATTAATAAAACGTAAAGTTTATTAAAATTTAATAGGAAGAATCATTTTATACTTATCGAACTAAATTTTAATTCTTTAACAAATATTTTATTAATTTAATTCATTAAAATAACGAAAATTGTAAAAGAAACACAATTTTAGTATAACTTGATTATGTAAAAAAATTCGTCTATAAAGATGGTTCACAAAAGTACACATTCAAAACTGAATTCATGTGTAATTTGTAAAATTGGTTCCAGTAAAATAATTCGGTGTTTACAGTTTGCAAAATAATTTTTTGCAAAATAATCAAAATGGTAAATACAAAATAATTTTTTTGCGTAAAAAGATTAATAGAATAATAAATTAAATATAAGACAATTAATAGAATAAATTTTATTTTTACACAAATATATAAAGAATAATTCTGCAGAAAATGTTACTCTTAAAAACTCCTACGATTTTAAGTATGTTGTTATAGTTTAACATTTCTATATTAACAATTTCCAGTGAAAATCATTTTGATAATTTTTGAAATCTAAAAGAAACAAATTTTTTAATTTTCTTATATTCTAGAAAAGTAAGATTTTGAACTTAATTTTTAATTTAAAAAAATTATAAATTTAAAATATATTAATAAATTTTATTTTAAATAGAGTCAAATGTTCTTCAGTATTTTATAAGCAGATTTTATAATGAAAATGTTCTCTTTCTAAGAATTTATTATGTATTTTTCAGTAAACATAAAAGGAATATTTATTTTAACATATAAATTTCATACATATTCTACAGAAACCTGCATAGAATTTGTAACAAACAATTTTAATTCGTATCACCTTATAATACATACCTTATATGTGCGCACTTGCGACTACCACGCGCGAATATATAAGGAAATATTTTACTTTTTCCCTATTTATATATTTTTAATAATATTATTATTTAAATTGAATAACTTTATGCAATTATTTAATAGTTTTACATCATATTTTTTAATAATCTCTCTCTGGAAAGAGAAAATAATTTTTCAAATATAATAATATTTAAATTAAATTTTACTTCAATTTTCTGTAATGAACGAAAATTTGAATGATGAATAGATACAAAAATAACGATAAAATCATTGTTAGAAGGCCTGTTTCAGACCACAAAACAAAGAAATTATGTTAAATTAGAAAAGGTGAATTTAAGAAACTATTATACTTATGCCTTCTAAAGTTATTTTTCAATAAAAAAATAAAATAAGAATTAAATAAGACTAAGTAAGTTAGTAAACACAAACAGTTTATTGCTTATAGAATAAAATCTTAATCTTTGAATCTTGTGTGTGTGTGTGTGTGTGTGTGTGTGTGTGTGTGTGTGTGTGTGTGTGTGTGTGTGTGTGTGTGTGTGTGTGTGTGTGTGTGTGTGTGTGTGTGTGTGTGTGCGTGTGTGTGTGTGTGCACGTGCGTGTGTGTGTGTGTGCACGTGCGTGTGTGTGTGTGTGTATTAGTATATATCATCTAATTTTTTATCACATTTATAATGTTATGAATAAAATAACATTGCCAATATGTTGCAATGTTATTTTATGCATAACATTATAATTTTTTATTATCATTAAAATTATAATGTTATGAAGAAAATAACATTGCAACATATTAGCTCATATAATCTTGTAGTTGTCCAACTCTCTCATATTTTAAGTGTTCCGAATGTTAATAATAAATAATTAATAGCCGATGAAATTTCATATAAATAAATTAAACAGTTTTCCATTTACAGTGAACTAAACAATGAAATAACAATAATTTTAAAGAATAATTTGATTTTTATAACACAGAAAAATATTTAGTTTTGTCTTTAAAAATAAATTTTTAAATGAAAATGTATATTTAATGATACAGAACAAAATAGTGTTTAAATCACTTACCTAGTATTCCATTTAAAACTGTAAAATGGTGTCGTTCTTAATACCCATGAGAATACTGTGAAATAAATGATTGCTAGTATCCTGTCATCTTCTCTAGTACTCACAGTAAAAATGTATTTTCTTTCATCTTACGATAGAGTTTTCTTAATATCGGATGCTTGATTTCACACATAATATCCGTTTCTGTGGTCGTACTATATATATCCACAAACAACTGACTGGATTAAGAAGCACATAACTTCAAATCGATTTCAGACATGTTTCAGACCGATTTCAACTTAAAAATGAAAGACTTTCCAACTTCATCATGTCTAGAGGACATTTAAAATGCAAATATCGGGGTTAAAATGCTAATCATCTCTCTTTAACTAGATTGCATTGTGAAAGGGATTAAAACGATTTAGTTTTTGGCGACAGGAGGAGATATAGGATGGGCTACAAGTTGACTGACTTCTTCTATTGGCAAGGCTGAAATGAATTGCCCAGGACAATATCATCGCCAGGTTGGGTCGAAGGCGCCAAACGTGAAAAGAATCCACAAGTTCCCTACTTTCGCTTTCACATCCAGTTTCAAGTTGACTGAATCATGAAAAAAACTCATAAGTGGATGGGAATTTTTTAAAATAAAAGTGTTCAGAGTTCACAAAGAAGTGACCAGAAGCGCGCCAATGTCAAGGCCAATATTTTCAATTCATTTCTTCGGTAACATCTTTCCTGTTGGGCGATGAATAAAGCGTGAAATCCAGCGGAATAAATATATCTTGTGACCCTCAATTCATTACTGAAAGGAAAGAAGAAAAGAACTTAGACTAGACACGGGATTATTGCAAAAAGGAAAAGCAATTCCGTAATGAAACTACTGCTCTTTTCCTAACTGGTTATTATACGTCAGTTACGATGAATAATTTGAAAATTTGTAATGGTATTTTGCTTCTCACAAAGCCCTATCGTGACCTGTCATCCGTTATATATTCCATCGCCGTAAATTGTTCTAATTAGGTATGGTATTGTTGCTAAGTTTCATTTATTTCTCGCTCAATGCATAATTTATCAGACGTTTAAGAGTGAACTTTTATAAAAGAATTATATAAGTCAGGTTATTATATATTTTTTCTCTTTTGTATACTCCATTATGACTGAAATTAATTATGAAGTATTTGTGGACTTCTCTGAATAGAAATTCTGAATTTTACTAAGCAAATATCAATCACACTTTGCAGATATTATCTCTTAAGTAATCTGTTTAGATTTTTGAGCCAAATAACAGTTGACATTTATTTCCACTGAAGAATAAATTGTAGCGCTATGGGGGCAGATTTTTTTAGTGTAGAGGGAAATGCCTATCTATATCAGCCTTCAAACGTGGGCAGACCTTTCAATGAAAACAAAATTTTGAAAAAATAGTGATGCTAAATACTTCCTTAATAATATTTATTAGTTAGCCGACCGATGGCTGAGTGGTTAGCGTTCCTCGACTCCTGAGCTGTTGGTCCCAGGTTCGAATCCCGGTTCAGGCATGGATGTTTCTTACCTTCTCTGTTCTCTCTGTCCTTTCTTCTGTGATGGTGTATGAATGTGGCGCTGCCCTATAAACGGGTTTGTGGTGGTATGGCGCGGGTAACGCTACTCGCCTCCGTGACTTGGTTCACAGGTGCCCGCTGGGTAACGATAAATGAGTAGACAGTTGCTGGTCTTATTGTGGTATAGGGTTCCTCACCCAAATGTGCCCGCCATTGGTAAAAAAAATATTTATTAGTTATAAATTTTCCAAAATGTTTTTTGTTTTTGACACGAAATGAAGTCGAAACCAAACGAAATAAAGCACTTGAAAATTTCGCTTAGTTACAGCGCTATATTAAGTTTTAAACACGAAAACTTCTTCATCAGTTTTTCAATGTATTTCCGATTACAAATACATAGAAAATGAAAAACAGTTTAAAAAAATTGGAGTATAATCCTTTATAGTTATTTCCTTGTAGCCGTTATTTATCTTACATTTTTTTTTAAACTGTGGCAACTTCCGAACATTAAAAAAAGTCCGAAACTATAAATACTTTTCTCGAAACCCAGAAGTTAAAGATACGTGACAGTTTTTAAAGAGGAAAACTAAACCATTCCTCCGTTTTTGAAGCGAGCAAAGTTCCAGAAAACGTGCATCGTGGGATAAGCAATTCCACAGTGAATTCAAATCGATTTAAATGACTGACATTGTAATAAGCATTTTGAAATGAATCATATTTCTAAGATTTAAGTTAAGTTACACAGAAACCAAACCCTGATTTAGGTCTCATTTCTTCCCTTGCTGTTTCTCTCGATTCAACAGTCTGGACAACACTTCAACAGATTAAGAATTTTATGGATTGGAGAAAGTAACTGACAATATTCACGGAAATAATATTAAATATGCTCCATTAAAATAACAAGTCACTCTCTTTAATCTATGTGTACTCTATTAAAATAGCACGATATACAAAATAACTCTTTTAATATAACATTTGAAGCCGATCGATGGCTGAGTGGTTAGCGTTCCTCACTCCTGAGCTGTGGGTTCCGGGTTCGAATCCCGGTTCGGGCATGGATGTTTCTTTCCTTCTCTGTTTCCTCTGTCTTTTCTTCTGTGATGTTGTATGAATCTGGCCCGCCCTATAAACGGGTTCGTGGTGGTATGGCGCGGACAACGCTACTCGCCTCCGTGACTTGGTTCACAAGTGCTCGCTGGGTAACGGCAAATGAGTAGCAGTTTCTGGCCTTGTTGTGGCATAGGGTTCGTCACCCAGGTACTCGCCGTTGGAAATATATATATATATACATATATATATATATATGTATATATATATTTAAAATATACAAACCAACAAAAATTATCCATAAAATGTTCAATATGCAAAAGGTTCAATGCATTAAAAATATTTGACATCGCAAAATAAATAGCTTAATTGTTGAAAGTTTTTGTTAAGACTTTTGGAATATTTAATCAAGATTGCATTCTAGCAGGAATTCTCATAGATAGTAGACAATAACCACTAGTCACAAGGAGGTATTTGGGAAATTCCCAAGCACACACTTTAATAAAAGATTATATACAGAAAGTTTAAATGCAATAATAATCATTCACTCTTTAACAATATTTAGGACTAAACCTGTGAACTTTCATTCCGAAGAAAGTGATGACAGAATGACGCTGACAAGAATGAGTGTTGATTCTGGTTTAGAGATTATTTCTGGTTCTTTAGACATTTTCTGGTTAAAGCCGCTTTTAAAGAAAAAACATTTTTTCCTCAACCGAATTTTGAATGTCTAACAAAGACTCAGTCAAATCAAATGGTAATATTTGAACGAAAAGTTCTAAGAAAGATTTTTGGTGCTGTAAATGAGAATGGAGTTTGGAAACACAGATGCAATTTCGAACTCGACAGACTTTTTAAGAAAGGTGACATCGTCAATTATATTAAAATATGTCGCTTGAGATTTGCGGGCCATATCTGTTGAATGGATCCCTCGTCTTTCACTTCAAGAATTTTTAATTATAGGCTCATTGCAAACAGATTTAGGGGTCGGCCCAAACTTAGGTGGACTGATTGTGTAGAGGAGGACTTTAAAGTGCTGAAAGTGACAAATTAGAAAACTGTCGCCACCCAGAGAACACAATGGAGGAGTGTTCTGAGGAAAGCCTTGGCCCACCCCGGGCTGTCGTGCTGAAGAAGAAAAATGTTGAATGCTGGCTGGAAATCATTGAAACAAATATTTTCTATATTAAAGTTTGATACATTATGATGTGTTTCAACGCTATTGGCAATATCAGTTGGCATTCTTTTCTTTTGTATCATTTGGGCATTTTCGGATTGAGGTATTCCAAGCATGAAGTCTTCCATGGGCCGTGGTAGCCTAGTGGTTAGGGTATCGGCCTTCCATCCGGAAGGACGGGGTGCGATTCCTAATGCCGCCAAAGACCCACCGAGTACATGCGATATACGTGCTCGTTAAATCTGTGGAATCGAAAGTCCTGTGGTCGGTCGTTGAGCAGTTACCATGGATGCAATGGTCAGGAGAAAATTTCCTCCCCCTTCAGATCGATGTCAAAATTGAGGGAGTGGATTCTCTGGTGGTGCCATCTATCGGAGGATTTAAAAAAAGAGCAAATACGTACTTTCATCTACATGGTGCTCTGATTAAAACGAAAGACGCTCCCTATTGACTTAAATTCGCATTGCCAAGGCATAGCGAGCTTGGCTTGTCCAAGTGTCATAAGTAATCACAACAACAAGTCTTCCTTTTACTGTAAACTGAATTCAAGTTCATGGCTGGCAATTACTGTACGAGCATTTTGAAATTCACCAGACACTCTTTTAATAATATTGCGTTTCTAAGTTATTGAAAATATCGAAACGAGAATTTTAAAACCAATGGTTCTGACACACATTGGTATATTTCATATTCACACCCAATCATAGCTTGTATTCTTATTTTTTGTATTATACAGATATTTTCTGATTAAGATAACTAACTTTTTCCGAAACTGAAGCCTATTTCATGGCTAAAAAGCATTTAATTGAATTAAAAGCAGACGATTGGACATAGATTGGTATGCAGTGATTCGCAATATCGGCTAGTATACTTTCTCTGGCACTACAATTTTCTGTTCAGAAAAAGTAACATTTTTAGTTCAGCGATTTTTTTAATAAAGTATTTTAACACAGATACATGGAATATTCTTAAACTGAATTATTCATGGTTAAAATGTTCTAAATAAGCGTTTTGAAATACACACATCTCCATTAATTAAGAATAATCTAGAAGCGCATGGTAATCAAACCCGTAAAATACCACCTGTAGAAATATCACTCACCCATGCTCAAGCATTATGTGAAAATTACAGAAAGGCACCTGATGACGCTGAGTATAAGTGACTATGACGACGGGATAACAGAGAGGTATATAAGAAACAATGGCAAAGAAGGAAACATTTTCATAACTGATTTGTAATACCACGACCGCATGGATATAATACAGCAGACACGTGTGGAGGATGTTTTGTTGTTGTTGTTACTTATGACACTTGGACAAGCCAAGCTCGCTATGCCGTTGGCTAAGCGAATTTAAGACAGTTTAGAATGCGTCTTTCGTTTCACCAGAGCACCATGAAGGTGAAAATACGACTTTTGCTCTCCAAATCCTCCAATAGATGGCACCACCTGAGGATCCACTCCTACAATTTTGACATTGATCTAAAAAGTGAGGAAATTTTCTCCAGACCATTGAACCCATGGTAACTGCTCAACGACCGACCACAGGACTTTTGATTCTACAGATTTAACAAGCAAGTATATTGCATGTACTCGGTGGGTCTTTGGCGGCATTGAGAATCGAACCCCACTCTTCTGGATGGAAAGCCGATGCCCTAACCACTAGGCTACCACGGCCCCCGAGGATGTTTTAATTGGTAGAATTATCGGCCTCCATGAATACGGGCGTACGCAGATGGCAGTAGACAAGGAACTCGGAATGGCCCAAAGTGTCATCTCTTGGCTGTAGCAACAATTCCAAGATGATGGAAATGTCAGAAGACGTTACAGTACAAGTCGCCTTTTAATGATAATACATACATACATGCATGCATAACTGTGTGGGGAGACCCCGGACTGTACCTTAAGGTTAACGTTTGCCGTCTCCCCAACACCTAGTATGCTCCACACCTCTACGAGGTCCATGAGGGCGCCACCATCGTGGCATTTAACAAGGCAAAGCAATTGCTGCTTACAAATTGGTAGCAAGAAGTTACAAAACATTTTAAGGGGTTTTAAGCCCTGTTGAACATCAGGCAATAGCATTAAATATTTTCTCTGAGTTAAAAATAAAATATAACATGATGACACATACAACAAACAATGGAGAAACAATTTACAATCAATGAAAAGACACTATAACAATTTCTAGGGTAATTATGGCAATAAAAACATTATATACATTGAAAGCAATATTATAAATAGTATGAACACTTAATTATGAAAAGGAAAAAAATGGCATGATACGAAAGTTGATAACTATATACAGGCAGGCAGCTTATACAAGTTTAATAAGCACCTTAACTTTTAAAAGCATTTAAGGTTCAAAAATGATAATGCAATAAGACAACCGGTATTTAACAATAATCACCAAAAGAAACAAATGGAACACAGCGGCGAACCTGTAGCGTCATCTATCGTCAGTCACGGGTACGACCGTTTCAAAGTAGACCGTGAGCAGACGTTTGGGACAATGTAGACGATAAACCCGCAGTCTTGTTATGTTCCCCTCACGGCAACTCACTGTCGCCAACGGTAAGCCCTATGTAGAGAACATCCAATGTAGACACGGTCACAGTGGCTTATGTGATGTTTTTCGACAAGTCGAAATTTAGCTTGCAGTGCAATTTACGTTTAACTTTCATTTGGAGAACGGCAGGTATCCAGTACCACAAACAAAACATTACTGAACGCCAACGTTACGATATTGCCAGAGAGCTCGTTTGACCAGGCATTTTATTGGACTCCCGCACAGATCTGTATGTCCAAATCGGAACCATGACAAGCCAAACTTATCGGGACATCATTCTGAGACATCATATCCGTTTGCTTAGAGGTTCCGGGGTATGTTTATAGTTGACAATGCCAGTTCTCACCATTCGAATATCACCAATGACTCCCTTCAATTGGAGGATATTACCCATATGGTACGGCCAGCATTCTCACCATACTTGAATCCAGTGGAGCATGTATGGGACAAATAGCAACTCGTGTACCAATTCTTAGATCTGGATCGGACCTTCAGAGAGCACTGCTATCTGAGTGAAGTTCTCTTTCCTAAGTGCAGCTTGATAATGTGGTCTTCAGCATGCCCTGGTTTTGAACGGTCTATGTTTCCTCTTACGGAAGACATACGTGGTATTAACCAACATACCAACAACATACTGTTTACTTGTTGTACGGGCGATATGTGGTGTAAATGCTCCAGAGAAGAACAATCGTGGTTTGTGTTTCCCAAGTATCAAACAAACACCATCTCTTTTACTCTTTCTCATATGTTTAATACATAAGCATTATGAATGAATCACGTAGGTTTGTTTCTGCACTTTTAGTTGCCGGTTATTGCCTCGAAAATGCATTTGAGAAGACATCTATAAGACTCTTTTCACATGTATTCCCTAAGCTAATATCCATTCATTTCCATACCACATGTATCCATATAAAAAGCCTAACTCACGTGTAAATGAAGGAAAATTAATGAAAGTAACCAGATAATTTTTTTAACTTATTACTAATCATACTCTGTTTTTATTTTTTCATTCCAGTTGAGATTATGATTACGCCTCTTTATTACAATTCTCATTGGTTTAAAATATCTATAACATCAGATAATATTCCATCTACGCACACATAGTTAATCGTCCTTAACCCGACTGGTTGATGTATTTGCTGCCTGCCTTTAAATCGCCTTCTTCGTGCGGCAGCAAACAAGGCGAAGTTCACCATCGAATGCTGTTGGCGATGAGAAAAAGTCCATTCATGATTTTTACCAGTCTTAAAAAATATTTTTTAATTATATTTTTTTTCCATTTGTAAAAGTTTTTCAAAATCATGAAAAATAATTGTTCTAAATAATTAGCTTTCAAATTTTCAAATCTTTAGCGGCATTGCTTCCAAAGTTGTACACATTGGAAATAGAACAGAATAAAAAGTAAAATAAAAAAGACAAGACAAAACATCCACTATATGGTTAGCTTAAATCAGCAAAGACGATTTAAATTTTTCTTAATTTTTATGCATTTATTTTACTGAATATTACTAGTCCTAGCTTCTGGTTCACTTTTTGTGTATGGTATATTACCAAAGTTCTTATAACATTTATGTTTTATCTTTCCACGTGACTGCATTATTGCTGCTGTTCTGAGAGTTATGAGTTTTAACTGTTTCAAGTTTTTATGTTCATACGTATATTGGAATTCCATAAGTACTGAGAACAAATTTGTACTGAGGTTGTAGGAGGATATATATGTATTCATACAGTTACTTGAATACTGAGAACTCTCATTGTATTTTAGAATACTATTTTTCAGTGTTCTTAGGAATATACTCATTCTAATATTCTTCCATTGTTTTTGATAACTATTGATATATTTATACAAGAATTCTATGAGTACAATACAATGGCATCTTTCGGATTCGATAATTTGCTTTTTATTCTGGAATTCTTTTAGAATTCTTAGATTAGTGATTTAAGTGTACTCGATTATTGCACTGCTTTGAATTTCTATGAGAACTGAATTCCTGTCATTGTAGTTGATAGGTTCCATCAGTAAGTATTTCACACTCTGATTTTTAGCTGGTAAAGCCCACAACTCAGGGTTAAGTACAGGGAAGCATGCTGGTGTAACAACCTTTTGATTTTAATGATTAATTGCTCTACAGAACTCTAGAAAGCTAGAGCTCCTTAAGCATTCTTGCATTCAGTCTCAATGAAATCCTGGTCATAAATTGCGTGTGCATTGTAGTTCTGTGTTCTTTGGTTCTGTGAATACTGTGCTTTCACTGTCCTAGGTTCTCCTCGTTCTTTATTTTACTGTGCTTTCACTGTCCTAGTTTCTCCTCGTTCTTTATTTTACTGTGCTTTCACTATCCTAGGTTCTCCTCGTTCTTTATTTTACTGTGCTTTCACTGCCCTAGGTTCTCCTTGTTCTTTATTTTACTGTGCTTTCACTGTCCTAGGTTCTCCTTGTTCGTTATTTTAATGCGCTTTCACTGCCATAGGTTCTCCTTGTTCTTTATTTTACTGTGCTTTCACTGTCTTAGGTTCTCCTTGTTCTTTATGTCACTGTTCTTTCACTGTCCTAGGTTCTTCTTATTTTTTATTTTTATGTATTTCTTTTAAATTTCCTATATTCATCAATTTCTTTTTCTTTTGTGATTTTCAAATCCTTTACTTATTATAATCCATTCATTTTGCATAATTTCTTTAAAACTTTAGAACCTTCAATTTAAAATAATATAAGCTAAGAACGTACAAGGTCATTAAGTATCTATTTAATCGAATATCCTCATTTGATGTAGAGTTGGCAAAGAGAGCTTACGCTCAAATATCAACAGGACAAAGAAGGCTTTTGGTACTAGTGATAGTGGTTAAAAAAAAACTTTGCTTCATCTGGTTTTTCACTTCAGGTTTTTCTAATCATATAATTTGTATTAATACTGCATAAAATTCAATTCCATAAATAATTTGAAGTCTCAGAGAGAAACACAAGAAAAATTTGTAACGTTAAAAGAAATCGTGTGAGCAGAAATATACAATTTTTGTAAAATAAATACGATTAGAATCAAATAAATATATTTACATTGTTTGGAATATATTTTTATCTGTCTTAAATCACATTCCTAAATATTTTATTTCACAGAAATCGAAAGACTTTTTTCAGCGTGGTTCAAAAGTTTATTGCGCGAAGCATTTCAATAGAAGCGATAAAAATAGTTTCTTTCAAAATTTTTCGTAATCATCAAAGAAGTAACACATCCCAAGTACTTTTTATCAAAGATATATGAATGTTTTGCTTCTATAAACTATGTGTTATTCCTTGCAACAGGAACTATAGATTTTAAATATAAGGCATTTCGTTATTAGCTCTCACGATTATCAAAATAAAATATCCAGTTACTTTTCTCCTAACAATCCATTATATTGAGGTAATAAATATGACGAGTTAACATAACTTATATATAGATAAGCCATTTATTTGCTGATGTAAGCAAATTTAAAACGCACACACCACACAATGTATATATATATATATATATATATATATATATATATATATATATATATATATATATATATATATATATAGCATCCATAAAATGATTCAGAATATCAAAGAATCTTATAGCTGCATATTTTTGTGTACATAATCATCCACATAGGAATAATATCTGAAAGACCTTTTTTATGAGTAAAAGAAAATATACGTCGCATAATCTGAAGCGGAGTATAATCCGCTGCAAATTTTGGCGTATAGTCGAAAATATATAGTGTTGATAATATGGGGTATCACATAAAATAATAAATAGAAAGTATGATTAAGAATATACCAATTCATAATTTAATTATGAAAATTTAGAATGAAATTTAAAAATATTTCAATTGTCCTTGCCAATTTAAACTAACCAAAAAGTAGATGTTTTGTATAGTCTTTTTCATTTTGCTTTTTCTACTGTTCTATTTTCAACTTGTTCAATTTTGGTAGCAAAAGATCAATTTCGTAAGCAATATGTTTAATCTTGGATGCAATATCTATTTTCAACTTGTTCACAATTTTGGAAGATTAAAAATTCGAAAATTTAAAAATAAATTTAGGACAACAGGTAATTTTCTTGATTTTGAAGACTTTTAGAAACGTAAAGTATTATTAAAAAAATATTTCTTTATTGCTAGTAAAAATCATGAATGGATTTTATTCTCATCGCCATCCAATACTGATAACCAATACTGATCTGCGTTCCCCAGAATTTAGTAGGAAACACTGCAAGTGTGGTACATCATTCTAGTCTGTGTCATGTGTGACATATTATTCATCGAAGTTTAGTTTGGAATAATCTTTATATATATATATATATATATATATATATATATATATATATATATATATATATATATATATATATATATATATATATATATAAATGAGACATTCCGCAAAATAAACATACAATGCTTAGCGGAGGATGCTGACAACATACCGAAATCATAATTGAATTTATGAAGGTTTATCAAGTTATATTAAGCAAACTAAAAATACTTTTTCATTTTGATTTAAGAATTAAAATTTATCCAACAGAATCTGCACCTATGCTGTTCACTAAATGACTTAAATCAACTTAAAAATTCTTAATCATGAAATTCCTTGATGCAACCAGATTTTATATTTAAGAGATTAATCTCTGTGTGTGTGTGTGAAAACCTCACACATACTTGATAAGAGATTAATCTGGAAACCCTATATAACAGAGATGTCAAACAAAAAAATTAAAGCAGCTGTGAGCTTTCCCCTCCTCGCCAGAAATTCTTAATTATCTATAAAAACAATTCCTAATGTATAAAGTTTACGCGTATGTCCAATTATTACATATGCACCTCCAATTTGAAGAAAGTGCCTTCGACTTCACAATTTAACTTGCAGAAGCACAATAAAACCTAACAATAGCCACAAGTGCTGAAGTTTACTTTAGAAATGCATTAATCTGTAAAAGTGATGGAATCTTAACTTCAACGAATTCTATTAAACATTTATAACTTTTTTTTTAAATTCTGTATAATAATCTTTATAAATCCGCAAAAAATGGTGAATTCACTCACAAAAAATTATGTACTATAATTCTTATGATCAAAGCATTTTTTACCACCCTCGAGCTGTCATACGACTAAAATGCGAGCGTTTGCATTCCTAACAAAATGTAAACAATACTTCTAAAAATATACATTTTCCACTCCAGATGGCACCACTGAAATAAGTTTTTTTTTATACAATAAACTTCTCAAACAAAAACAGCGACCAATAAATGGAGCCATAAAAATTGCTCATGAAAACTCTAATTTATTCATAAATAAATGAATTCTGCTATTTAAATTATTCTTTTTACAAATATTTATTAATTTTCAGCACTATATGTAAATTACTGTACTGGAAGAACTGTCTATTAAATAGATTTCATTAATGTAATTTATAATTAAATTTTTATTAAATAAATGATATTATTTATTAATTATGAACTATCTATAAAATTTTTTTCAACTATACATTGCTGGACAATAGCTAAGGACGGATCACAAATTGCAATGTAGCATAACACTAAGCGAGACATGAGGTCTAGTAGGATAAAATATAGTTGCCACACTGTTCAGACATTAGAATAAAGAATATTTATTGTTCTAGAAAGCACAAAAGCTGTGAAACATCTGAAAGAAAATAAAGTGTTCATTTGATGTTGCATACGGAAAAATGGAACAATGTATCTAAATGTCAGCAGGCACGTTGAAGAAAGGTATCAGTACGGGATATGTCCAACGTGGAGTGTGATGCAACACTCCACACGTTGTATCATACTTTGCCCAACATTATCCAGCAGCTATTGAGGCAATTTATCCCATTCCTCTGAGAGTGCACGGATGAGGGTGTTCTTGTTTGTCGGAGGATAGTTTCGACCAGCAACTTGCCTCCCTAAAGCATCCCACACATTTTCAATGGGGTTTAGACCTGGAGAACGTGATGGCCATACGTACCATAGATTGAAGTACCAACATGGCCAACTACATCAGTGGGTGCTGACCACATAGGTATAAAGTATGCACATGCTGAAGACTTTAAGTCTAGATCAAGCCGTTTCACCACAAAGACATACCAATTTTTTAAACCAAAAAAATTTTTCAAAGCCAAAAATGTTGGTACTTTATTTTAGTGTTTATTGTCTTTCATTCTGAATGTTTATTTGAATATATTCACTGCTGGACAAATGCTAAGGACGGATCACAATTTGGAATTTAGAATAACATTAAGCGAGACATGAGGACTAGTAGGATAAAATATAGTTGCCACACTGTTCAGACATTAGAATAAAGAATATTTATTGTTCTGAAAAGTACAAAAGCTGTGAAACATCTGAAAGAAAAAAATGTTTATTTGATGCTGCATACGGAAAAATGACAAAATGCATCTAAAAGTCAGCAAGCACCTTGAAGAAAGGTATCAGTACGGGATATGTCCACCGTGGAGTGTACTGCAACATTCCACACGTCGTATCACACTTTTCACAACATTATCCAACAGCTGTTGAGGCAATTTATCCCATTCTTCTGGGAGTGCACGGATGAGGGTGTTCTTGTTTGTCGGAGGATAGTTTCGACCAGCAACTTGCTCCCCGAAGCATCCCACTCATTTTCAATGGGGTTTAGATCTCGAGAACGTGATGGCCATACGAGGCGTTGAATAACCTCGCTGTCTAGACAATCCTGAACAGCGAGTGTTCGATGACATGTTGCGTTGTCATCCATAAAAACAAATTTATCACCGACAGCACCATGAAAAGACGAACATGAGGAAGTAGAACATTAATGTATCGTTGGCCCGTCATAGTCCCATTCGCAACTACATGTAGGGGCGTGCGGCCACTGATCATGATGCCGGCCCACACCATGACACTGTATGTCGGATATCGGTCCCTTTCCTGGATATTTTCTGGGTGATAAGCAGTACCACTCTCGCACCTGTTCAGTTTTCGTTTACAATCCGCTAACAGACTGAACCTACTCTCATCTGAGAATAGTACGCATGCCCAGTCCTGTTCAGTCCAATTGCGATGCTCACGACACCATACCTGGTCAATGGGACACACACAACAGGTCTGCGGGTGTATAGTCCTCCTCCCCTCAAACACGGCCAACTAGACACACTGTGTGTCTAGTTGGCCGTGCCTCAAACGTCTAGCAACAAATTTTCGGGAGATCTGCTTTCCTGAGGCAGCAAGAAACTGGTTTGCCACCTGCTGAGCTGTGATACGTCTGTTCCTTTTTGCTGATAGGACGATATACCTGTCTTCTATAGGTGTCCTACTTCTAACACGACCTCCCCCGTGCCGCCTACTACACATTCCAGTAGTTTTAAATGACTTCCCCAGCCGTGAAACAACGCTGTGAGCGATGTCGAGCTCCCTGGCAACATTTGTTATTTTTCGCCCTTCTTCGATCTTTCCAATAATTCAAACTACGCATAAAATCATTTAAGTCATGTCAGGAAGACATGCCAAAAATTTCAAGTTCGTCTATTAAATCTTTTCTGTAAAACTTTGACTTGAAACAACAACTGTCCACACGCGTCAAAATCTTTAAAGTTTAATCTTTAAAGTTTAATCTTAAATTTCTTTTTTATCAATGGTCTTTTTTGAACCACTCAATTTCCCTCATCCATCCGACTTTATGGCGCCTCTTAAAAGGAACATTCTATAGAATAAATGTTACTATTATATTATTTTTAAGACTCATTCTTAATAATAAGCAGCAATCAAATAATTTTGAGATTCAATAAAGAATGTAAATAAAAAAATCTATAAGATACTTCTTTGCTATATATAAGAGAAATAGATAAAATCTGATTTGGTGTTTATTCTTTATGAATTTAAGATCGCAAATGCCAAGAATTACTGTAGTTAAACTGTAGAACAGTTTCACAGTAGCAGGGGTGTTTGTGGGACCCCAAAAATCCCCGGAAACTTTTACGGACTTACTACCGACATTTAGGAGTTTCGAGAAGGGGGGAAAGAAATGAAAAATTACAATTATGAAGTATTGAATGACCTAATTATTGCGTTTTCTGCTTTCAAAGCAAACAAAATTACCCAGATCAAAATAAATAATTCATTATTATTCCTACTTCCTTTTGAACGACGATCCCCGGAATTTCCGGGTATCGAAGTTCAAAATCCCCGAAATTCCGGGGTTTCCCTGGAGCACAAACACCCCTGCAATAGCTTTGATATTATTTTGAAAAGGAATTATTTCGATAAATACAAAAGAAGCCAATTAAAGAAATTTCACAAATGTTTGTTTGAACATTTCAAAAGACTGTTACAGGAAATATAAAATTTATATTGACTGTATATATCGCAGGCACACAAGGGTGACTGAACCATTTGCCACAACAAGGCCATAAACTGTTACTCATTTGTCGTTACCCAGCGGGCACCTGTGAACTAAGTCACGGAGGCGAGTAGCGTTACCCGCGCCATACCACCACAAACCCGTTTATAGGGCGGGCCACATTCATACAACATCACAGAAGAAAGGACAAAGAGAACAGAGAAGGAAAGAAACATCCATGCCCGAACCGGGATTCGAACCCGGGACCAACAACTAAGGAGTCAGGAACGCTAACCACTCAGCCAATTGGTCGTCATATTGACTGAATATAAATTTATAAAATTAATAATAAATATATGCAAAATTGAAAAATATAAAAAAATAATGCCAAATATTTACATAATTAAATATTTGCTTTAAATACATATTGCTGTTGCGTTGAAATTATTAACAATTTTAATTGTTTAATTGCAAATATTTGAAATTTATTATAAATATAATAAATTTCCTTAATTGAAAAAAGTTTATCTTTATTTTTGTTTATATTGTTGAGGATGGTAGTGCAATTCCTCAAATAATATGTGTTACACAGAGACATTAAATATTTGAGCCGCTCAGAAGCCAATGCGGTTGAGTCCAAAACACAAAAATTGATAAAACTAATGTTTTTGATACATTAGTTTTTAAAAATCTTGGTTTATTATTTTAATTAGAAAAGTGTATAAAGTCTTTTTTCCAGGTGTAAACTCTAAAAAAAACAAGATATGTACAGGATGTGTAAATAAAAACGTAAGTATTTATTGAAATAATGACAGCATCTTAAAAATTTTAGGACTTATACCTTTTGGCAGCTGAAAAACATAAGAAATTTATTTTAAAAAATATTGATAAAAGGTGAACTTATTCACAATGGCTTCTGAAATTATCATACAATATATTCAGAAGCTATTAAAAAAGGGCTGTCTAACCTAGAAAAAAGTAAACAACGAGTAAATCCTTTAATAACTAAGATTATTATTTATTTCATCAAAATTTCCAAAATTCTGAAAATATCAAAAAAATGGACTTAACCGCATTGGCTTCTGAACGGCTCATTTCTAAGCAATGAAAAATAAGCAAACAAGATTCGGCAGTCGATCGGAAATGGTACCAGAATACAAGCAAATTCTCATTGGTTTAAAATACCTATAACGTTAGATTACACGTCTTATCTACGTCAAAGTCGAGCTCCAGTGGCTCAGTAGCTTCACGCCGCTTCCCGTAAGCTCAGCAAAGTGAAGCATCATTTGCCGCGGGCAGTGGTTGGGAGGGTGACCACGGTGTACTCTCCTTCACTGGGTTGCTGGAACTCCGTGGGTTGGGGACGTGTCCACGTTAATATGTGACGTCCAAAGTCCTTCCGTTGGTGTGGCGGGGATGTGGAGAGGAGGGTGCTAGCTCAGGTGTAGCCTCATCACCTGACAGTGGTTCAAAATGACGAGGCACCTTAAAAAGAGCAAAGACGTTCTTTCACCATCATGGTGATCCAAACGAAAGACGCTCTCTATTGACTTAATTCGAACTGCCAAAGTACAAGTGTCATAAGCAACAACAACGTCAGTCACATCGTATAACGACATCAGAACGGCTATCATCCGTCGGCCTAAACAGCATCATGCATCCGATCATCGCGCTCATTAGCTCCCAGCCCAAGAGCAAACGCACGTTTGCTTGCCATGTGTTGCTGTGACCGCAAAAATAACGCTCTTTATGCTTAGATGTTACCTCGTGATCTGATAAGACGTTTATCTCCACTTCTCTTCTGCACAGATCTTTTCTAACAGTTTCCCTTGAACGTTGTTTGTCCATCAAAGAAAGATTTCCAGTTTGGGACAGATCCAAAAGAAGCAATATTGAAGCGATTTCGATAAGTGCGCAAGATTGAAATCAACCGAACTACCGTTTGGAAAATAGGCTTCTACAGCTAATGAACGGTGTTCATTGCTCTAACGCATGATGGCGACAGAACCACGATGTCACACAACTTTATGATTTCGTTTCTCGAACTAGACCAAGCCCAACTTATTATCTTTTCTACCTATAACTATTCCTGAACTACAGAAACTAAATCAATACTTAAGTAACATATAACTATTTTGTTTAAGTATTGGTTTAGTTTCTGAACTTTTTTTGCACACAGACACTACTTAACTTGGAAACTATAATTATAGCAGTTATAAATGGATTCAAATCCCCACTGGAAACACTCAAGACTGAGGTGGGATTCGAATCCACGAACAGATGAAACGAAGGCCAGAGGGCTAACCATTGAACTGCCAGAATGGCTGCTTAATGTATTATCATACTCTCAATAATCACCAAAATATCGATAATAACAATTAAAATATAGTTTAATTTACATTATTTGTATAACTCTAATGCAGCAAAAATTAATTTTATTTTTCTAACTTATCATCTATTTTTCTGATAATAAATCAATTAATTATAATGTTTTCTAACAATTAAGCATCCAATATAAAATTTTATTTCATTTTAATTATAAGAGCTGATGAAAAAATATACAACAATTAATAGTGTGTCATATTTTATTTAAACATACATATATTTACTAATAATTTTAACCATCACATTCACTATTCCAGTTATTCACAAGGTGAGACACTATAAACCACAATTATTTTCATACAAATCACAACATGAAATCACAGCATCAAGTTTTGTTTCATTAGCTTCAAATAGTATTAATTATTCACAACAGTATATATTTCTCATCTTCAAACATTCTTAATAAATACATAGTATGACATTCAATAATATGTAAAATGAAAATAATGAGTAATCAATACTCACTTGAAACAGAAAAGTATTTAAAATTAGCAATAAAAAACATTAAGGTAAAACTAACAAACACACAAAACTTTATTTGAAAGTACTATAAATCAAAACAAAATGAGAAACAGATTAATAAAAGAATATGTCAACTGTAATTACAGTAAAACAATATTTGAGTGTTGGTCCCAAGAACTATTTAAAGAATTACAATTTAATTAAAAAAATAAAACTACACAATTCCATAAGAATCTAATACTAATTGTAAAAAAAATTTAAAAATGAATTTTAAAAAAAAGTACTTTTGTATGATGTTTAAGATAAAGGCAAATATTATTTAATGTTATTAAAAATACATCAAATTTGTTTAATTTTTAACAATATCATTTTTTTCAAAATAATTCTTTTATTTAAAGCCTCTTTTAAAACATATGTGCGAAACACATTAAAATAAATAAAATAGCTCCAACAAGCACTTAAATCAATACTGACTTATATAACATAAAAAACATTGATTTCACATTTCAGTATGATAATTTATTTCGTTTAAAATAATTTTAAATTAGCCAATTCTTTATCTTGTAATTAAAAGGAATTATTAAAATAAAATGAAATTACAATTCAAAATTCATGACAATTGTAAGATTCTGAACCAAAAGTTTATCAGCAAATAGAAAATGAATTATTCCAGTATTTTTTAAACTTCATCTCTAATTCCTACAATAAAATGTCAATATGATGCATATTATTTTCTCCTGTCAACAGTTATTGCTAACATCATTAAGGTTGTGTAACTTTTTAATTAAGAATCAATAAACTTTGCATTGCATTAAGAATACAAGCTCGATTGAGTAACATAAAATTGCATAATCCATTAAGTACAAACTTTAAATAAGCAGTATTATTAAACATAAATGAGTGTCATTTGTATATATAAAAAAATCCATATAATAAAATCTTATAACACAAATTATTCAATAAGCATATTTTTAAAGCTCTAATATAATTAATGATAAATTTTGCTTATAACACTATTGTTAAATAAAATAGGTCATTTTAAAATTATAATATTGTTTACACATATAAATTAAAAAAGTAAATATTTTATAAATCGTTCTTTGACTCTGGAAATCTGTGATTTAATTTGTAGCTTTAAAAGTCACATTTTTCAAAAGATTCTAATGCATTAAAGTTTTCATGTGAATTTTATAAATTCATTAAAACCTTAATTTTCAAATATCAATTGCCATTGATACCAGTAATTAAAAGCAGTAATTACAAGTATCAATCATTATTTATTATACATGTATCCACAGGAGATAAGAATCAAACTCTCAAACTTATATATCTATAGGTCACAAATTAAAAAAATAAAACAAAAACACTGCATCATATACTATTTAAAATAGTATTTTTAAACGAAGCTTTCACTGATAAAATTTATTAGATTATTTTTTTACCTAAACTAACATTTTTTTAAATTTTAACTCACAACAATATATATATATATGATCAATGAAAGATTTTATTTATAAAAAAACATAATTATTAAAAAAAATTGATATATAACAATTAACATTGTAGAGCAAATTTAATCTAACAAAATAGTTAACTCAAGGCATTCTTTTAACAATTTATTAAACACTTAGGAAAAGCAAATTCACATTTGAGAAGTAAAGTTCTAGAGCATAAAATGTATGTTGTAAGGATTATATGTAATGAAATCGATTTCTGAGTATTCACATTTTGCATAATCTCATAAATATTTGAAAAACAAAAATATAAGCTCATTAATACTCATTTATAATATTAGTAGTACTAGTGTTGGATTCAAAATAATATTTTAAAAGCCATTTTAATACACTGCATGAAAATTGCATCATTGTGCCCAAATTATACCTTGAAAATCTGAGATAAAATGTCAGTGAAACAGCACAGATTTATATCAAAAAATAAGATGATTTTTTTCCATTACCATCAAATGCAACAGAAATCACTTTTCAGTAGTATGTTGCTTTTGAGTTTCTCAAATTTCATAGCGCATAGAAAAAGTACTATTCTTCATATTTTACAAAAGTGTAGCAATTTTCTACAAACATTTGCTTCTATTTCATTTAATGACATTGATTTTCAAATAAAAAATTTTTATAGCATATATAAAAGGCAGTTATAGAGAAATATAATATAAAATTAAATTTAACTTAATATATTCATTTAATTTTACCTAATAAATGAATATCTCAAATTAAAAAAATTTTCAGCAAATGTTATGATAAAATTATACAACTGACAAATATTAAAAACAGGTAACTCAGTTATAAGTGAATAACAAATAAAAAAAACCCGAAAGATTAAATAATGAAAACATGTGAAATATTTTAATTCAATCTAACCAGTTTTAATTTATATGCATGGAATAAGGCAAATAAAACTTATTAAAAAATCTGTGCTTGCTTTCTTTAAAGTAATACAAATGAGTAACTATCTTCCAGGCATTGGTTTTGGTTTAATGCAATATATATATATATGTGAATAAGATATATATATATATACCTTATTCACATAAAAAGAAATCATATAAATAGTATCAAAATATGTACATTCGTTTCAAGACAGAGCCAAATTAAAGCAGGCTAAATATGTGTAGATATTTTTCACGGTAAGACACTTTCAAAATAACATCAAGTTAGTTTCATAGCCCTTCTATTGCTTTTTCAATGACCACAGAGGATCCAACTGACTCAAAGGATCGGCGCTATCAGAGCTTGAGGTGGAAAGGCTGCCTTTGGAATTGGCGAAATTCTCTTTAGTTATTTTTTTCTTAGCAGGAGATCCAGTATTGTCCAATGTAAAATTAGATGGATCTAACAGACTAGTTATAGAAGGAATGGCCTTGCTTTCAGTTGTCAGAGAATCCTTTGGAGACTCAGCATTTGGCTGCTTGGTAACTTCCTTTGTTTCCTGGGGACTATCACTTTGTGGTATATCTTCAGGTGACACTAACTCTTTGGAATCTTCAACAGCAACTGGAGATTTAATAATATTATCATTTCTTATCACCTGAGAATCACTTTTCAATGTCTCACTTGTTGTCACGCTACTGCTCACTTCCTTTGCATCTGTTGACACAGACAAATTATCAATTCCTGACTGTAACTTAGCCAACCCTCCACTTCCAAGTATGAAATCTTCTGAAGGATGGCGAACATGAGAGCTAGTGATACCACTCCCAGGAAGTTTGTCATCAAAAGAGGCTTTGCTTGTCAAAATACCTCCTATAAATTTCAAAATTAAGAAATTTTTATTTTAGATTATTTAAGAATATTGATAAAAATTTGTACAAAAAAATCTATAATTATGAGTTATTTTCATATAAACATTTAGGCTGTTCAAAAACACTAAAATTTTCAGAATTCATCATAAACATAGTTGGAAATCCTTCAAATTAGTTTTCTAATTGGATCCTTTACAATCAACTTTAACAAATTACAGTGGTTCAAAATCATTTAAATACTGGACGAATTCAAATCATTTAACAACTAGTTTATTTTTCAATTGTATTTTTCCTTTTTCATCATTTATAAAACACATTTTTGGTAAGAAAATTTTTCCAACTATATAAACTTTAATGCAAAATTTATTTTCAACCAAAATGTATATTACAATATAAAATATTAAACTTTTTCAGTTTTTACATAAGTTTTTGATTATCTTCAGATTCCCTATGTTGCTATTTGGTACAACTGTCTTAATGCATAACACATAATATAAAGAAACATTATAATAATTGAAGAGTTAATAAACATTTTATAACAAAAGCCTCTTTTCTGTGTGTGTGTATATATATATATATATATATATATATATATATATATATATATATATATATATATATATATATATATATATATATATATATATATTTACTAAAATACATTTTATTTCATTATTTTAGAATAATTTAAAAATTATTTAATTATTTTCTTAAAATTATATTTGTTTTTTGAGATGACTATTAAAGGATGGTAGTTATATAAATCACACATAGCATACACAATTTTAAATTTACTTAAATGATTTTGAAGCAACAGTGACAGGCCAAATGTAAGGATGATGCTTATAGTTAAATTGCGTATAATTATATACTATCATTATTCATAGTTAACACAATGAAAAGAATCCATATATAATAATCCACTTTGAATTCATAGAAAGTGAAAGAAGAATGCTATATAAATATATTTCCATGCATGATATCACTTTTAGTATCCATATGTACAATATGGTTGCATCCTTTTTTAGATGATATTATATAAACTACAATTTTGAGTTATGGCTCTTTAGTTATGGCCTCTGCAACAAGACCTCCATGTATCTTAACAGCTGGAGTAATCATCAAAGATTAAAGAAGGACAGCCCTTTCAGTCTGGCCGTCTCTCTTCAACTACCTAATAGTAATGTTGAACCCAACTCAATACAGTGCTGCTTGAATCCTGCAGAAGGACTCCCCAGGGTTTACTTTCACTTTAACTTAAGTACTCATGTTAATAAGAAAGACTACATCCCAGAACATCTTAGACAACTGACCTTGGAAAACCTAAGCCACATTCCTAACAATGCCATCAAAATCTTCACTGACGGTAGTAAAATTGATATTTCTAGCAGGTAGTGGCATATATATTGAAACCCCTCACACCAATTTGACTCTTTCTCATCGTAATCCCAGTCACTGCTCTTTCTTCAGAAGTGAATTGATTGCAATAGACCTGGGACTAGAAGCTATTCTTTCTGAAGAGGATTATGGTGACCTATGGATCTTGTCTGACAGCCGTAGTTCTCTCCACCATCTTAGTAATTGGCTTCTTGTAGGCGACAAGATCAGCAACTCTATCCTGCTTAAATTAAAGCTCATTTTACTTAATCATGATGTTCACTTGCAATGGATACCTTCACATGTGAATCTCCACGGGAATGAAATGGCCGATAATCTTGCTAAGGAGAGTTGCAGGATATCAAATACTCCCTCTTCCACACTTACTTTTCTGGAGTTATACTCCCGGGAAAAATCAAAAATCTCGGAGGAGTGGAAAACACCCCCTCCCATAATTGGTACAAGGGATCAAAACCGGGTTTGTCCCTTAACCTCCTGTGTGACAGACGTACCTGGACTGTTCTCTCAAGACTTGCTAGTGGTCATATTAAGTGCCTCACTTTCAACGAGGGCAGGAAAACTTTCGTCATCTGCACCAAGTGCCAAAATCATCAGGCTTCTCCTGAGCATCTTTTGGATTGCATGAGTCTCTCTAGGGAGGATCTCTTTAGCAATCCTCTTTTAGTCTTTGACTTCCTTACAGTCAACGAACTCGTGGATCTAGTCTGACTCCGTCAGACATGGAGGATAAGCAACAACAACAACACAATTTTGAGATATACATAAAAATTTATCAAAAATGCATAGGACGAAAACAATTATCTATTTTAATGTAATATTCCTAAAATATAACATTTTTAAAGCTCCTAAGTTACAAAGCAAGATCATTTAAAGTAAAGATAATCAAGTAAACCCAATTGGTGATCAAAGGAAAGAAAGTCAGAAATCATAAGATGCATCAAGAAATTTCCATAATAGATGCAGAAAAATTAGAGAATAATGATTTTTAAGCGATTGAATTTCACCAACATCAAATTCAGGAGTGACAGTACAAAATGCCAAATACTTAAAAATGCTTAGGATGGAGGAAAAATAAATAAAATGAAATATTAATTTATAAAATAATAAGTAATATATTTAATATTTTTTACTATTTGTTTTATCTATGCAAAAAAGTTTTATATGCAATTATGGAAATTTTATGTGTAATAACACTGAATTTAGCTTTTTGGTATAAAAACGAAATGCTTTATAAAGTTCTGTAATTTTCAAAATTTAAATTTAAGCTATAAATGTTTAAATTCTCAAATATTTAATTATTATAAACTGAATTTTGCCTTTCGATCTTGTGAAAGGTTGATTAGAAATTTAAGGTGTTTGATCATTAAGATGTTTTATAAAATAAATTTAATATTTTCTGCTTATTAAATAATAGAATTAAAAACTTGCTTTTTATTGTAATACATGTAACAATATATTCTAAATTTGAGCCAGAGTTAAGTAGCATAATTGGTACACGAGTTTATCAAATTAAGAAAAATAATCAGATCCTATGTATATTTAATGAGATTATAATTACTCGCACTCAAAGAAAATCAAGTCATAATGATGGATTGGATTTGTTTCTCAACAGTCACTTTTTTCACTAGGGCTGATTTGATAGGAATGTATAATTTTAACTGGATTTGAACCTCTACAAATACCCATGCTTTAAATGGAAGCTAAGCTTTCTGGTTGCCAGACTCCTAACAAATAGACCAACTTCATTAGAATCATTTGAATAATAAAAATAACATTAGCTTTTCCTTAAAAAAGATTAATTTGTAAAATAAACATTCATTATTTTGGTTATCACAAATGTTTCATTGGAAAAACATTTATCCAGGCAGTAATAAGATTCCTAACATTCAAAATATGCATACATTACTAAATATATTTAGATAAGCATAAATCAAATTATAAAAGATTTATAAAAGATTACAAATTATAATATATATATATATATATATATATATATATATATATATATATATATATATATATATATATATATATACACAACCTGACCAGCCACGCGTTGCAGTGGCTGAGTTTTTATAATACATTGAATCAATTTTTTACTAATTCTTGGGTACAATCAAATTAATATTTTCTAAAAAAATTTAAAAGTAATAGGTAAAGTATCGAAGTTTTGAAATTAAGCACAAATCAACATATACTTTCTGAATTTACATTTTATTCATCTTATATTAAATTATAGTTAGTAATCAGTGACTTACTTATAAAATATACTATATAAATTAAAAACATCTAAAAATAAATTGTTATAAATTAGGTAGATAACATTGACATCGAACTATTATTTTTTCAATTTTTAATTATTAAAACTAAATAATTTTTCCGCAATATTATACTGAAATAAAAAAAATTAAAAGAATTTATCATTTGAATAAATGAATTAGATCAAAATGTTCTACTGAATAAATTAATAATTATCAAATTATAAAATAAAAATAAAAAAAATAAAAGGCTGTCAAGAAATATTTACATGTTTTGGAGGTGGTATGAAAATTAGTAGAGAAAAACAGCAATAAATAGAATTTTATTTTACTATTTATAATATTAAAAATATTCAAACCGAACACGCACAATAATAACACAATACAAAGTATAATTATGAAAGTGATTCACAAAAAAATATATGTAAATTCTATATTTAACCACGCGATTGCGCGCGCACCTTAATTTTCTCGAAGATGTATAATCTAGAAAAATAAACACGTCACCATCTGCCGAATACCTGTGCAACTTAGATGCTAAACCACCATCTATTAGGAACTTACAGAACTAAACAATAAATAAACATTAAAGTCGTATAATAAATATTGAAAATAATAATTAAGAGATAAAAACTATTCTATCTTTTAAGTTGGACTATATTATAAATGGTTACAAAATTTTATTAAAATCCGTTCAGTAGTTTCGGAGTTTATCGGGAACATACATCGTGACACGAAATTTTTATATATATATAGATATAAGATATATATACAGGGCGATTCCAAATTGTTTTTACAAATTAAAAAGGGTGACAGTACCCCTCCAGAAAAGCATTAATTATCATAGAACATAGGGTACATAACGTTGCATTCTGTTCTAAAAAGCAGAAAACAGGAAAAGCATCAATCACAAGAACATTGAGCCCATAACTTAGGTATATTATGAGCGCTTTTCGCTGCTGAATGCATGCGATCCGCGAGATGATTGGTTCAATTCCTATGGAGCACTTTGGATGTTTAGCATTCTTTGTGCTTTTTTTGCCTTTACATCATGCCAGACAGTTTGATTTGAGCAAACATATCCTATCTTCTGGGAACAAATGATTCCCAATTTATTATTAGCTGTTCCAATGCTCACCCAGAGAGAAAGGTGGCTCATGCAAGCTGGAGCTCCACTACATTAAAATCAGTAATTTCTGGAATGCCACATATTCAGCAAGCTGGATCAGAAGTGGCGAATTTGAGGCTTAGCCTTCTCGTTTCTCGAAACTCGAAGTGCATTTTCTTCTTGAGGTACATGCAGTCTTTAGAATACGAGATACATGTGGACTCGGCCGATTATCTTGAGATGAGAATCATTGTTGACGCTGACAAAATAAACACGACACCTGGTATCGTCGAGAGATTGCTCCAGTCTTTTTGTCGCTGGTCTTAACTGTCCAATGACAAGCATGTTTGGCAATTTGAGCATTGACTGAAATTTCACTGAACAAACAATCCATACAACATTTGATATCTTGCATTTTCTTTCCCAACATTGCATTAAGTTTATGTTGGAATTGTAATATTCCACTTTTCTGTTTCTCAGAGTGGAATGCGACCCTGTATTCCTATGTGATTATTAATCATCTGGAAGGGTATTGTCAACCTTCTTAATTTGTAAAATCATTTTAATCACCCTGCATATTTTTAAATAATTTTTGAATAATAACAAGTTGTTAAACTTATAATTCAAATTTTTATTCAATTTTATCTAAGATATATATACTTACTTTTCATGAGTAAATCTTGAGCATAATAAAGAACTGTATCATAACAAAACTTCAGTTGATCTTTGTCTTGAATTAAGAATTTTCTTTGTTGGCTGACCATTGCAGCTACTTGAGCAACATCTCTTGGTCCATGACCATTGTTCATTTCACTAACAAGTGCAGTCACCAAGCAGAAACAACCACTCCTACCGATTCCCGAGCTGGAAAAAAATAAAACACTGATGAGTTTATGATTTACAATAATTATTTTTATTTCTTTTAAGTCAATGTAATGAATTGATATGGACATTTTACAATCAAAGTGAAATGTAAAATTAGGTTATCATAGGAGAGAAAACACTCTTGACTGTCCAAAATGCATTCAATGCAAATGCAAAAAGCATCAAATTTATTCCAAACATTGTGCATATTATAAATGTTCATTAATTTAAAATATTGTTTTATGCAAAGTGATAATAAAAATAATACATATTTGGCAATAACTACAGTTACAGAACACTTTATTGATTGAAAAGGGTTTCATGTTAGATAATCATGGTTACCGTTATTCCACATTTAATTGAATCAATTTAGATGAGGCACTCTGGACTATTTATTTTCTAAAAAAGATCAAATGAATTTGATAGGAAAGCAAGCACATGAAAAGAAAAAAGACATTTTGGAGAAGAAATAGAATAAGAAGAAATTCTAGACATTGTATTAATTGTCGTGTTGACATGCTGTTATAGTTAAGACCTGAAAGTAAAAAATAGGCTGCAAAATCTTAAGAGATGCAGTGCTAGTTGATAAATGCACGCAAGGTGGCAAAATTAAATTCAATATTATTCTCAAAATATATAACAACAAAGCATATTATTGTAAATATGTATAACAGAACAATTTCTTACTATGGTGTACACAAACTTTAATTTGAATATCGCAGTTTTGTAAGCAGAAATATGAGTCATCCAAAATGCAATATTATACTAGATGTCCATCTGAACACTCCATTTATACTATTGCAAATGCAAATATTTTCGATTTTCAGTCAAAGATCATCACAATGATGAACAGCTTGTGAACACACTACATAAAAATTTGCATTGTTTGTGTGAACACTCATTGTTGTGATACACAAAGTATGCGTTACAATGTACTCCAACAATGCTATCTACAATGAATGATTTTTTGTGTAGTGGTGCAAAAAGACAGTTTGAGCTGTGCTTGTGCATACTAGATGCAGCCAGAAATGTTTCTAGTAGTGATACAGCCACTGATTCCATAATGGGAAAGTTGTAGTTTGTTTATGTCTGATACTTAAAACATATTCAGGAATTTTAGTAGACAACACTTTTTCCTGTCAATTTCAGGAGCACTTGAATGGCACCTCATTTTGTTTTAAATCTCACTCTTTTATTCCTCACACACTTTATATAGTTTGTAAGTACTGCTCTGACACTCTTATCTGGCTGCACTGAAATTGTAATCAATGGGCATGTTGCATTATGATGAAAGTTCACCAGGATAAAGAGGTCAGATTCAGTCTTCATTTCGATTTGACACTGTCGTTCAATAATAATCTTTTGCATCCAACAATTGATTAGACCAAGACCTACAATTTAAAGGGGATTCAGAACCTCTACAAACATCTATACGCAAGGTGGGAATTAAATCAAAAGTCAGATTTCAAATCATTCATCTGGCAGTTCAGCCTAACATTCTTTGAATTGAAAATACTAAGCTCAATTCTAACACTATTCAACAACAAAAAATGAATATTGATACTTTACTTTGTGCCAGTGTGTCCTTCAGTGTGTTTGTGAGTTCCAGATTTTCCATTACGCAACATTTGAATATGCCTATATAATGCATAGTTCTCACTAAAATTACAAATGTAGCACAACATTTATTTGACAGTTAAGTAATCAATTATAAAATGTTAGATATACTATTATGATGTATGCAAATGTTACATGGATTTTTTGTGTTTTCTATTGCATTTCTGACAGCCAGAAGAATTGTTTCACAATTCTGCTGGCTTATTTACTCACAGTGGATGTATCAGATATGCTGATATATTAAAAATAAGTTTCTAAAATCTTCAAAGTGCTTACTGAAATTGCTTTAATTAAAATATGATATATTTTTAAACATGCCCTTCAATGTATTCCAAAATTTTAATAAATCTTTACCTGCAATGTACAACAACTGGTCTCATAAGATTTCTCTGCTGCTTATGGTAGCTTAGAACATCAAATACAAATTGCAAAAGAGAGGCAGGAGAATTTGGTGTACCACTAAGAAAAAAATATATGAAGTTTTGACGCAAGAAATAATTTTAAAAAAACACATATAAGTAAATAGAAATTAACCATTCTCCACTAACCTTACAGGCCATTGAGTAAATTGAAGATGAACAACCACCCTAGAAGTTCGATTCTAAAAAATAAAAATGTTATTAACAATTCAAGAAACAATTTAAATATCACATAGTTTGAAAAATACATACTAATTGTAGAAAAAAATTAAAGAAAAATTCTAATTTTTAACTCAATAAAAAATATTATAATATTAACTACAATCATAAATAAGAAAACAGTAATGTACAAAACATGTAAAACTAGTTATTATAGTTGAAATAATTAAACATTCAGTTATTTTTCAATGATATATTAAAACTATAAAGGCACTAATTCTAAATTAAAAATTGCATTTCTTGTTTTAGAGAAAATTTTCAGAATTCATGAACAAAAGCTTCTTTAAAATCCCATTGTCTAGCTTTGTATAAGAAATTTTAAATAAACAACTTTTCAATTGATATAAAAATTACATTGCTTTATTGTACAGCAAATTAAAGATCAGAAATTGTTGACTCATTAATTTTATTAGAATTAATGAAATAAGAAATTAACTTTGAAATGCTTAATTTGGGAAACATTTACATAAACAGTAACAAAAAAAGAAGAAATTATGCTTACAATAATAGAATAAATGTTTTTTTTTTTCAATTCCTTTCATATTTTGAAAAAACCTTTTACAAATAAATTGAAATATTCATAATTTTAATAATAAAATAATTTAAAAAATAAATTTTTTATAAATTGATTTTGAATTATGTGTTTGAAAACATTATTTACATTCACAACTAATCGTAAATCTGAACGTAACAATAACTAAAATTTATTTTTAGAAGCATTGCAAATACTTAGACACATTTTTACATACAAAACATACATTTAATAATATTTTTTTCAAATATATGATTTTTAAGTCCAAAATATTTAACAGGTTTTAAATAAAAAGAAAAAAATATTTGCCTAACTATCACATAATATTTTACTATATAGACAGTTTCAGAGAGAAAAGAAATATAAATCTAAATTTTCATAAGGAGGAAATATATTTAATACTAATTTAAATAAATGCTTAGTTAGAAATAATAATTGAACATTTTATTAAGTATAATAAATTTACATATTATTCTAGCAAAATACAGTGGTAAGATGTTATTGTATTAAATTACATAATACCTTTATAGATAAAATCTATAGCTTATAGAAATTACAAAATTTGCCAAGATTTTTGCTACACATAAAAAGATAATCATTTATATTTATAAATCAATAAATTAAAATTTATGCAACACTCATGACAATTTTTAATAAATACTAATTCGTAATTTAAACAAACCTTAGTGTGTGTTATGTTAACCATTCTTTCAACAAAACAATTTTTTTCTTTGTGGCTGTGAAGAGATATCTCAAAATCACCAAGAACACGAGACTGTCCTCTATCTTTTGGGAAATATACATGATTTTTCAGCTAAAGTAAAAAATACTATTTTAAAGTGAAAGCAATTTGTGTGCATGTGTATATATATATGTATATATGCGTAAAGAATTCAAAATAATTGAAAGGAAGAATTTTTCAAATCTTTTAATTAAAAAAATGTTAAAAATAAATTAATACAAATTAACAAAAATAGGAAATTTATTGTAGGAATAATTACATTCTAAATGAGTCTCAATAGTATTATATAAGATATTTTCCAAAAATAAAATTTCTATTATCAACTATTAAGAAAGTTATTTTTAAATAAAACATAAGTGCATAAGTGAAAATTATACTTCAAGCAAGAATACACAAACCATTCAGATGTTACAAGGTACATTCTAATAAACATTAAATTTCCTGTGACACTGGACAAGATGTAATATATGAAAAAGTTATATTAGAAAAACATAAATTAATCAAATTAAATTACTTCAATATAAAACTAAATCAAGGATTGAAAATAGTAATTTCAAAGTAAACACAATTTTAAATGAAAACAATGACCTCTTTGTTAAAGTTAATTTATAAAAAATTAATACAACACAATACTGAAAAATAGCATAAAGGTTGGAACTTTTTAATGCATTACCTATGAATATGTGTATAAAAAGCATTTATTTAATCCTAAGCAATTTTGAATATTTAATAAATTAAGTTTTTGTAACAAAAATTAAATGAAATATTAATAATTTTAAGAAGTATCTTACAGGATACTTAAATAATGAATTAGAAATATAATTTTGTTTTAATTACTAAACTTTTTAAAACTAAAAAAATTATTTAATTAATGAAAAATATACATGCGTACTTTTTTCAATAGATATGATTATGACTTTTGATTTGACACCACTTGTCATGACATTTATGAAACATCACAGAGGCATCAAAGCAACTTAAGATCCATAGACCATCGATATTAAAAGAATTAATTGATTATCTTTATCAAAAAAATGTTCAATATTTTTTTACATACATTTAATATTATTTACATTACATTTATTAAATACTAAAAACAAACTTTAAAATCCTAATACTTTAACAAAAAAATAATTACACTTAAAATTCAAAGAAAAATACTATTAGCGTATAAAAATATAAAAAAATTACCTCATTATCAGATAACAGGCAAATGAGTGTCTCAACTTGTTGCTCCCACACCATTAACCAAAAGTCATTAAAAGTTGTAGGAAGAGGGGCCTGAGTGATTACAAATACAGGACTTCCTGGGCATATATCCTACAAAAAGAAACACAATTATCAGTGTAGGAAAAAAACCATACAAACAAACTTTACTACATATCAGCAAAACTTCATATTCAAACAATCAATTTATCTTTGAGATTAACTTATATTTGTCAGAACAAATAAATAACGAAATAACTGTAGGTTGCTGTAAGTTAAATAAACCTTAGTCATGTTTTTATTTTGAAGGAGAACTTTTAAGAGTCGTTGGGTAGTATTCGCCTGTTGCAAAGAAAATACTTTGGAAAAACTTTTAAGCACCCACCACAATAGATGTGAAAGCAGACACATAACACCCATATCCAGTTTTTCAACAATGTCTGAAACTGAATTTCCGATTTACCTCTTGGAAGAGTACGGTTGGTTTGGTTTCTTGGCACAAGGTTCAAAAAAGTACAAGCTGAATCACTGAAAAGTACAGTCTTTTCCTAGTACTAAACCATGGAGAGCATATATTATACATCAAATTACTTCCCATCCCCTTTAGTGTTTCACAAAAACTGTTATAATTTTTGAACATGTTTTGTTTTAAATGAAGCCTTTAATTATAACATCTATAAAATGTTACTAATAAATGTTTACTTGAATCTATTTACAAAAAATATTCACATCTAGTACATTATTTCTTACTAACAAATAATTTATTGCTAGAGCTTAATTATAAATATCATTCACGTATAATTTCACGTAATTTATGAACAAATTCAATTAAAAAAATTTATTGAATGTAAAACTTAAACAATCATTACCAATTTCTGAAAGGACAAAAAAGTTAGCAGTAAAATAAATATAAATAACATTCACAATAAATAGGTAATCATAGTGAGAAAATAATCAAACAGTTTTTGTAATAGGATTGGAGACATCTGCAAAAAGTTAAAAAATTATGATCATGCAAAATTATTCTAATTCCACTGAGGAAAACTTTAAAAACAACCAATTAAGTAAAAAGTAAAATTCAGAAAAAATTTTTAATTTTCTGACATTTCCTAAATTACAAATTGCTTTTCAATTTTATTTTGTACAAGTAATAGCATTAGTAAAAGTAATGTAAAAAGTGAATGAACTATTAAATAGTGAGAAAAAAATATATTTTTATAAAATGTGTTTTAAACTATACATTACCTTCAGATACGATGCATTAATGTAATCATCCCTTGCAGAAGTTAACTTAACTCTATTATTATCATCTGCAAAAAAATAAGACATTTCACTTTATAGCTCAAAATATAACAGTTAAATAATATATATTGCAGTTATTAGGAGAAAAATCAAGTAAACAATAAAAAATATTTTTCCTTAAAAAAGTAAAAGCATTTTCTGACTGATGGCTAAGTGATTTGCGCTCCTGACTTTTAAGCTGTTGGTCCCAGGTTTGAATCCTGGTTTGGACACGGATTTTCTTTTCTCTCTCTCTGTTTCCTTATTCTTTCTGATGATATGATAAAAGAATGTGGCCTACCCTATAAACAAATCTATGGTGGAGTGATGTGAGTAATGTTACTCACCTCCATGACTTGGTTCACAGTTAGCAACTAGGTAACCACAAATGAGTACCAGTTTCCAACCATGTTGTGGAGAAGGATTATTCACCGGGTACCAGACCGTTAGAAAAAATAAGTAAAATAATGTATATTTTGCGAAAGTAATTTACAAGCACTTTTTAAATGTTCAGAAGAAACTTGTTTACTAAGCAAAATTCCTCATTATTACAATCAATTATTTAATTATACAAATTTTAAAAATTATTTCTTTTAATATTTCAGAATTTTAAAAATGAAAAACATTAAGCTTGAATTTAAATGCTTGAAATTTTTAATTAAATGATAAATAAGTTTTGACAGATAAATAAAAGAGCTTTTTCTCTCTTAATAGATCTAACTGACAAAAATGCCCAAGTAAACAAGAAGTACTAGCTAGAAGCTAATTCAATACAAATGTAAAGAAAATTTGAAACTATAGAATGATTGGAAACTTTGTAGAGTATTTAAAAATAAAACATTTTTATTGATAAAACACTTTTATTCTTATTCTTCACTGAAGAAATCCTAAAAACAAATATTATTCACAAATTAAAATTTAGATATTAAAAATTAAATCATTTTATGTATTACAATTAACCTTTTAACACAGAAATTATTTCAGAAGAAGAATACAAAGCATTCCATATGTCAATAAGCAATGAAGTTATTTCAATGACCATCTTAGAAAACAAAATGACAGACAACCTGGGATTTAGTGGATTGATTGGCTCAAAACAGATTTGAAAACTATTAAATTTAAAACTTGGAAGAGCACCAAGAAAAAGGCAACTTGGAATTCAATAGGAGACCATAGACTACCTAGGGTTGGAATGCCAATTAAGAATAAAACAATTATAATGAAGTGTTTTCTGATTGATTAGACAAACTATTAAATTACAGGTATAAATAAATAAAAAATATTGTACGACTAAAGATAGCTCAAAAATTTATACTAAATCTAAACTTACATTTTACATTTAGTATCAATAACTACTTCTAAAGCAAAACATAATGGTAAAAGTTAACAAATAATTAATATTAAAAAATTTAAAAATGTCTTATTCTACACAAATTTTTTGTTTTAATTGATCTCTCAGTCAAACTAGAATAGATTTAAATAAAACAATTTTAATTGAATTAAAAGTTTTTTTTAAATATATTTTGCAATTTGGATTTAATATAAAAAAATATCACCTCTAAAACAAGACAATGTTAAAATTAATAATTCGTGTAAAAAAATAAAAAAAAATCCACTTTCAACAATTTTTTGTTTCATTGCTTTCATTAAAATCTTATTATAGGACAAAAAAATTTCAAATCAGTCTTATTGATAATTTAATTATTTGGTAAAAACTTGAACTTGCCTTTATTGTCTGATATGTAGGTTCATATTTGTTTTATTGCATTTTTTTCAATTTCATCTATTAGCATTTTTTAATGAATCAGTCTTCCAGATTATTTTTCAAAGAAAGAATTTAAAGAATTAAGGGCAATTTTCAATTTTGATAATTAAAACAGATTCTAATCCAAACAAGTCTAGATTATACTACATACATCCTAATCAAATATCTCAGCTTAAATATTCAAAAGAAGAAAATTACTTACAAGGCATAACGTCAGGGAAACGATTCTTTAAAGGATAACATCTAGCAACAGATATGGACAATTTTCTAGATTCTTTATCTTGAGCATCAATTAACTCCTGCAATAAAAATATATGTTACGAAATATAATTTATTTGTATAATGATTAAGTATAACCCATTTTAAATAAAATTTGAGCTTTCGACTAGCAAGTAGAATATTTATTCAAAAATAATAGAATAATAAAACTGGAAAAACTTCAAATAATACACAAAACTTTGGAAAAATTAAGTTACATTTAGATACTCATATTATACAATAAAATAAACTTCATAAGCTCATTCATATATATTTTTATAAACATATATCACAAAACAGATGCGCAGAAAATGCATCAACCTAAAACAAAAACTTCTCCAAAGCAATGAATACTAGCTCAAGTCATTTAGTATATTATTTATAGTATGTGTTAATTAATTTAATAATCAATTTTGCAAAACAATCTTAAAAATATTAATCAGAACATTTTCTAAACCTCAAAAATGTATCAGGAAACATTTTAATATAAGTGATATTTACAAAAATAATCAAATGCATCTCATAAATTTAACATCAAACATATATTTAAAAAAATTTAATATGTATAAATTTATTCACAAAAAATCTGTAAAGTTTTAAATATAAAAACTAATAGTTTTTTTATCTCATAATAAATGACATATTATAATAAATTTATTATAAAAAATAATAAACATTTGAAGAAGTAAACTTTTGTTTCCAAAATCAAATATTTAAGTTAATTCTCACAGAGAAATCCTTTAATGCGTATTGGCAATACAGTATTTCAACTATTTATGATTCATATTCAAAAAATTTAAGAAAATATGACGCTGAAAAACTATTTTCACAAATAAACCTGTGAGTACTTGGCAACATTATAAACGTTATGCACACATATGAAGAATTGCTGTCTACTTCAGAATTCCAGGACCTCTACCTCAACTTCTCTGAATTCTTGATGTACAATTGATTTTTGAGAACTTTATGTAAATAAAATCTATATTCTGTCTGTCCATAACCTGTAAACCTTACATTTTTTTTTGTTCAAGGTTTAATTGAGAACTGCATAAAAGAATGGTGAGAAACTTATATCAGCATGTAGACCTCTAGTTAATTTAAAATAAAAATCAGCTTCGCGTTTGAGATTTTGTTAAAATGAAGATTTGTAATTATTTAAAAATTTGTGCTTTAGCTTCACTAAGTTTAACAAGTTTGAAGATTTTGGAATCATCAAGTGCAGTGGAAAAAATATTTTCAAGTTCGTTTATTGAAGAAAATAAGTAGTTACATTTTATAGTTGTAAATAAAATTATTTGCTTCAGATTTTAAAACTTTATCTTGCTTATTTAACAGCATCCAATGCTTGTAGAAAGATTAAACAACCAGCAATTTTGTTGATCCTATTGTGCATTCATGTTAGAAACAAAAACAGTTCGATTTAACTTTTCTTTCATTCGTTTTTTATTTTTAAGTGAACTAGAATGAATCAAAACTTGAGAAAATACCATATTTGCAACACTAAATTGCTTACAACACACACTGCAGAAAGTGGAACATTTATCGTTATCACATGTCATTTTTGTCCTTACAATCAGAAGAAAGCCAACTGTCTGAAAATTTCATAAATCAAGGCATTTTAGTGGGTACACATAAATCATTGAGAATCAACAAACAAAATATCAAAAATGTTTCCAAAAAAAAATTAATGAACAGCCACTCTAAAATTCTTCAGATAAACAATCGGTTTTCTGAACAAATGGGAAAACATGGCAAGGTACATAACCTCTGTTTCTCCATCATGTGTAATGTGCACTTTTAAAGATGTGTAGAAAGAAAAAATTCCCATTATACCCCAGCAACCACTGTTTTCCTCATTAAACTTGGATTTTCAGATTAGAAGCATAACCAATTCAAAAAATGAATATGTATGTAACCAAAAATAATAATAATAATAATAAATTCATCAAATTTGTCATTTTTACAAAAAACAAACTTTTAATAAAAAAATTATAATTTTCCATTTTTATGAGTAAACTCATAATTCTACCATTTTCAGGACTTTGGAAAAAAATAATTAAGTTCTAAAAATTTCCAGGAACTTAACAAACCAAACAAGAGAACTTTTCATAGATAATTGACTGCATTAATGCATCATAAGAGTTTAGTTTGGTTTTTTTCCCAACAGTTTTTTTCACACATAAGGATTAATTAGACCAAGATTTACAATTTAAAATAGATCAAACTACAACAAGTTTCCATGCCCCAAAGCAGGATTCGAAAAAAACTTAAATCAAAGGAAAGAGAGGTAGCCTTTTAGTTGCTCCTAGGGGAAGAAACTTCGAAAATTCAGAAACTATCACAAAAGAGGGGTAGAAAGAAAGAAGAAATGCAATAAACAATTAATAGTAATTAGATTCTTGGTAATGTGCCAAATCCTCTGGTGGATCCCCGTTATGAAATGTGACAGATGCGTCCAGACAGCTCTCCTGCTTTCTTAGAGGCTATCTAAGAAGCCTTGTCTACCAGGGTAGTCAAAAAACCCAACCGATTTGTCCAAAACATAAACAAGAGCAGGCTTTCTGGCACATATTCTTAGGTGCCTATGTTTGTTCTATGACAACTTATCAGGCTTACCTATGCTAGTCTATGACTTTTTGAGGATGAATAAACTTGTAGATCTCATCTGACAGGCTGGACAAGGAGATTAGCAACAACAGTAAATTAGATTGAGACGACCATCCATTTTGTTCATTTTTTAATTCAAAGAAATTTTTGATTTCCTTTCACAATTCAAAAAACATTAATCATATTTTTATTTCATGATAAACTACTTTAATTAATATTAATCTGCTAAGCCATAGTAAACTACAGTGGATTAGGCCACAGTTAGTCCATACTGAGATTACTGGAATGTGCGCAGAAAGAAGATTCTGAATTTCAATTTCTTTTATTACATTAGGAAAAAAAATTGTTATTTTTTGATAAAAATCATTAAAACAAATCTGAGCAAATAAAATAAAAACAATGTAATAAATATATTTCTATCAAATTAGGATTCTATTATATAAGATAAAAATTTACTAATGACATTCTATTAAAAATAAGTTCTTAAAAATACATACTTTCCATTTTTGATCAAGAGGTGTGGTTCCATTCAAAGATTTTCTCACAAGACCATCAACAAATTTTTCATATTTTTCCACTTCCAATACAAATTTGGAGCAAACTGCTGGATCATCAAGAGGGTCTTTCAGTAAATGAGCTGCTTCTTTATCTTTTAGCTGAGTTATTTCCTTCAAGTCTATAACCTAAGCAAAATTTTTAAAAAATTAAAAATTCTTTTTACTTTGAGACACATAAATTTCAACATGAAGTTGTCATATACAGTAAAAAATTTTCATGATCTGCTAAAGATTAATAGCAATTATTTTCCTTTGCCAATCATTGTAAATACTAAAAAAATTGAAAAAAATTATTAATATTAGTTTGTTTGAATATATAAAAAAGTATTCAATAAAAATACGAAATATTTTTTTTTATATAAAATGATAAATAAATCGTTTTAAATGTGTTAAATTACATGTTAATTCATTGATTAATTCAGATTGTTAAAATCTATATTAAGTATATGTGACATTTATGAATAAAAGATTTTCAACAGTAAGCTACCTATTAAATAACTTTTAATCAACAAACTATAAGATTTTCTTCACTGAAAAAATTAAAGATTTATGATTCAAAAAAGTGTGAAAAAATTTTTTAGACAAGATGAAAGTGTGAAAGAACAATGTAAATCAGTAGCCTACAAATAAAAATAGCAGGTTTGACATCTGTTTATTACTCTTACATACATTAAAATATACATTACAAAAATCCAATCTCCAATATTTTAAAAACAAAGATAAGGTAACGTAACCCTGTGTATTATGTAGCCTAAGAAATGAAAACTGCAGTAAAGAATTACAACATGACATTTCTTGCCCATTGAGAAGACTTTCTACAAATGGTGAATATTCACACATTGCAAGAGAAAATTTAGAAAATTTCCAAACACCCGTTAATGAAACAATCATACGGAAATCAAAAATACATCTGTTTCATGGGTGCATTGTAGTAAGCCTCCTCATGGTGCACACTGGGTAACGTTAAATCTACTACAGCTTTATCACTCTCTTTTGTCTTCTTTCTCCAATGGAATGAATCACTCAAGAAGAGTGTGGTAGCTCTAGAGCACTGACTGGACATGACTGCTTGCTGGACCATCTCTATAAAATTAGAGAGGCAGATTCCCCAAATTATGTTATGTGTGACTCTAATCAACCAATGATGTTTAAACTTTAAATCTCTTCAGTAAATGACCATACTTTTTCAGTAACAGAGCATTATCAAGAACTGGAAGGACCCATGATTAATGGTTTAAGCGCTAATGTTTAGCATTTGTAAAATAAATAAAATTTATTTCATCCAACAGTAGATGAGTTTGAATTTGGAACAAGAAATATTAATTAGTGTCTAGTTCTAATACAGTGACAATATAATACTATATATATTAAGACTGCAAATATCATCTAGAACTGTAAAGATTCCTATCAGAGCAGCCAGGGTTTATACTGATGGAAGCAAATTGGAGACCAATGCAACTGGCAGCAGAGTATGTGTTGAACTCCCCAACCATTCCATCAAGCTTGAAAAAAGAACTGCTGACCACACGTCCATCTTCAGAACGGAACTCATCGCCATCCTGAGTGGACTTTCTTTGTTAGATAACAATACACAAAATGATTTCTCGGAGGTATGGATTCTTACAGACAGTCGATCCTCGATCCATCACCTTCTCAATTGGCAATCCATCGACGACAATACTAGTAGAAGTATTCTACTCTAGTTGAAAAGCCTTTCATTTCAACACCCAATCCACCTCCAGTGGGTCCCCTCGCATGTTGGTCTGCCTGGGAATGAAGTAGCCGACGACCTTGCAAAGGCTGCTGCCAGTAATCCTTTGAACCCGGAAGATTCCATGGCCCTAACAACATCAGAGATCTCTTCCATAACTAAACAACGTACTTCTAAAACCTAGGCTGACCCTCCTGCTCACCCTTGGTACTTCCAAAGACATCCTGGAGCCGCCACAACATTTAAGGGCTCCAGAGTACATCAGACGACACTGTCTCGACTTTCTACAGATCACTTGAAGTGTATGATCTTCGAGGACGGTGAAAGAAAATACCCAACATGCCCCAAGTGCGACAATGCTCCGTTTTGCCCGCAACACATCTTGAAGTGCTTGGGGTTTTCTCGTGAGGAGGCTGTGAAAAGTCCACATCTGCTTTTGGACTTGTTGGCTGTCTATGATCTCATGGATCTGGTCTAGTTCCACTAGACCAGATGGGGATTAGTCACATCACCACTACCAGAACTGTAAATGATTTCTGTTGACAGCCAACTTAAATTTAATAATCTCAATTTAATAAGAAAAATTAAATGTTTTAAATATAAATATGTAAAATACTCATTTAATTTTTTCTTAAAATGTCGACTACAGTTATTCAATTAACATGTAAGAAAAATAAATATTCACAAGATGCTTTTTAGGTATTTCCATTATCTCAATTACAATATATAATTGGATTCTTATTCTTTTTTTTTAATTTTACATTACACTTCTCCAATATGAAACTATAATACAGGCTAAAGGGCTAAATTACAAGAAATTTGCATATTCCAGCCCAGTATTCAAAAGCATATATATTTCTTTAGATTTGCTTTTTTATGGTCACTCTTTGCACACAAAAGCTAATTAAATCAAAACCCACAGTTTAAAGAAGATTGTCTTTTTTTAAATAAACATTATGAATAATTTTCTTTTTTTATTTCATATTATTTTAGAGAAAGGAATATGAACTCTGCAATTAAAGCTAAGATATTGTAAAAGTATCATCACATTAATACAATTAATTACACTTTTCAAGCTAGTGGAGGAAAACAGAATTTTAATAGACCTCTAATTTTAAGTAATTCCACATACAAAATCATCATTTGAAGATAATCCTATATAAAAAAATTATCCTTCAAAGATAATCCTAACTTTATAATTATCAGTCATCTTTAAAGCTTTCTATATAAGTCTGAAAATGCTTTCTTAATGTTTTTCATATATTTTCACATACAAATAAAAAATTACTAGCAATTACATTATCTTTATAAGTATTTATATAATAATTCAAACATAAAAAATGGCAATAGCTTAATATACTAAGAAATCCATTATTCTGAAAAATAAAATTAAATCTGGCAAGGATAAAATTTAATTTCCAGATGAATCACAAATATTAAATGCAGAAAAACAATCGTTCCTCATCAAGTGGTTTTATTTTATAATCTTTTAGAATAATCTCTTTTGCATTTGACTTCAGTTTGATTATTTAAATAACTAGTTACTTTGGTTTTCCCTTAACAGTTAATTTTTACTCACAAGAACCAATTCAATAAAATCTATAGTTTCAGGTGAATTTTAAACACTACAAACATCCATGGTAGAGGTAAAAGTTGAGCCCATGGATTGTTGAAATAAAAACCATCTGCCAAGCTTGCAAAGATTTACAATTCAAAAAAGATTACAAATTACAGTAAACACATCACGAAGCATTCATGAAAGAGCCTATTTTGATAGATCAACAGGCCAAGTTTAATAAATAATATTTCGCTCAATAAATATTTGCAAATTAAAAGTTATTTGTAAAATAAAAATGACCAATCTCAAAGTATTTCCACTATTCAAATTAATCTTATAAAATTTGCAAACCAAAAGAATAGAAATTAGTTGACAGTCAATTTTACAAAAAAAATGTTTCATTAAAAGTAACAAAGATTTTTTGTTTAGTAAAAAATTATTTTTATTCTCATGAATAACTGTAATGGGTTGAGATTTATAGCTTTAGATAAGAGCTCATTGCATCATACCATCTTAAAAACAATTTAAGATTTTTAAGCAAATAAACAAAATATTATTTTTTTTTAAAGTTATACTTAATAATAAGAGAATATATGATTTCAACCTTAGGTTGCAATACTGGAGGTAGAGCAGGTTGAGATTCTTCTACAGGCTCTTTATTGGATTCAGACTCTATTGGAGGTGTAATAAGATCTCTAATTGCATTAGTCTGCACGGTCTCTAAATTAGAAACTTTGCTCTCTTGCCCAGCAGGGGAGGAAGCAGAATGAAGTGGTAGGTTGGGATTAGGAAGAGTCTTTGACTCTCCAGATGCTTGAATAGGATGATTAACAGGTATGGTGGGTTGATTAAAAACTTGTCCAACTCCATAACTGAATTGATTAGGAATATTAGTATACATCTGAGCTCCTCCATTTTGAATACAAACAGAGTTAGCTGCAGGTGAAAATGTGTTTGAAAACCTAACAGCTGTATTGTCATCACACCTAGAATATGTAGGAGGAACTTTAAAATCAGAATTGTAGAATTCACTTTGAGGTTTTACACCAGTAACAGCTGCATTAATGTTTGATAGAGATCCATCCGGTTGAGTCAGATAATTTAAAGTAGAAGGCTGAGGTGCCACATTAGGACTTGACAAAGGAAAAGAATTTGAATAGGAGAAAGTGTTTGTTCTGGTATCCATTGAAGCATGGACATTGCTTTGTCCATAATTTGAGGAGTTCACTTGGTAATATTGTGTTACTGCCTTTCCCCGATCATATGTACTAGTATCTGTCATTCTATTTGGATCAACAGGCTGTTGTACTATAGACATTCCTTGAGGTGCAACAAATTGATTATTTAACATTGGGTTAATATAGGGTGACATTTGATGTGCTCTTTCGTAAAATGCACCCCCTGAATGTGTGACATAAGCACCTTGGGAAGGAACAGGTATTTGTTTAGTTTGAAATCCAGAATTTGTAGTTCCTGTACTCAGCATAGTTGAAGCTGGAGTACTAACAGGAAAACTTGAAGAAAAGTTATTTATAGTAGGAGTACTGCTGTAAGGTGCTGCAGATATTGTTGAATGCTGCATGGTACCATGAGCTACAGGATTCACAGGTGGTTGTTGAATACCAGGTCCAATAGAAGAGACTGCAGAAGTTCTTGGGAAAAAATTACCTGACATACCAGGAGATGCATAATGAAATGGTCCACTAGATACCTCACCATTTGAAATTGAGGAAGGACTGCTAACATACTGAAACCCACTGAAAGATTGATTATTTGATAGAGAACTTGCAGGTACAGTTGGCATGTATGAGCTATTAATTTGTGATGGTATAGACGGTACAGATGACAAAGAGGTACAATGCTGAGACATAGGTACAATATTAGCTGGCATTTGATAAGCAACTTTCCTATCTTCTGAAATGATACCTGAAACTGCCATATCAATATTATGAGCTGCATTCTGAATTTTTCTACTACCTACTGGAGCATCTGAAAGCGAAGGGGTTGGTGTTGCACGAGGAAGTACTGAAGTAGAATTAGCATATTGATAAGGTATCTGAGGAGTTGTAAAATTAGTGTTAAAGGTAGAGGATACTGCACCAGTATAAGGAATTTGTTGATTTGAATAAGGAAAACTTCCTACATCAGTATTAGCAAGAGTTGTTGTACACACTGCAGATACAGAAGGTTGTTCAGATCCCACAGGAGTGGGTCTAACTCCAATTGACTGAGCTTCAAGCTTGTCTTTTGGAAGAGTATTATCAACAAGAGATGGTTTAAGCTTCCTATTGATTTCTGTTGCAGGACCTCCTAGAGTGGCTTGACGTATAGGTTCTGATATTGTCTGAGAATGTGGTATTGGACGTGAAGCATAAGCATCAAGTGATCCTGGTGGATAAAGAGGCATTCCACTCCTGACTCCCTCCTTCGACAAATATGGTAAATAATCCTTCAATTTTGGTACATGAGGCTCTGATGGAAATGGTGGATTTTTTGCAATTCTAGGCCCTATAAATGGAGTAAACACAAATTATTAAATACTTATATTAGTTTAGGTCATAATGAAAATATTTATCAAAATTCAACATAGGAAGAATATACTGAATTTAAAAGTTCGTAACAACTGAAAACAAATATTTTAAAACTAATTAATAATTAAATTAGAATTTAACAGTGACTAATGATAGATTCTATGCTAAAAAAATTTATTGTTCATTTTTATTTGATGAGTTTCAGCAAAGCACTAAGTGATGTTTCTTTTTCATTCTTTCTAACAGGCCACTGGTTAATATTTTACAAAGAAATATCAAAGAATAATACTTAAATAATTTTGAATGAAATTATAATACAAATAACTGAAAATTATAAATAATTTCCAAGCAACATAAATTACACCTATACACAACAAAACCTTCTAGAAAATATATACAGACAACATGAAATAAAATCACTAAGCAAAACATCAACATATGATATTAGAATCATAGAAATCTAAAAGCCTCCTAGAGACAAAAGTATATTTTTATACTTTTTTTTCTCTAAAATATAATATATAAAAATTATTGAAAAAGAATAAATAAAAATAGCAGCTTCTGTAATACATTTAGTTTTAATTGTTTGGGAGCCAATTCTTGTTTGGAAAAAAAACACCATTTCAATAAATTTAAAGATAAAGGTCATTTTTAATCATTAATTAAAAGTTAAACAGCCATAACAGGTCCGCATACTTCAGCATAACAAATAAAATGTAATTTTCCTGTTATTCATTTATTGTTATTATTTTGTAGCTGACCCTTGCTTCTGCACCACATCTGCTTAACAGTCTTATCTTGATTCAATCACATATAATTTTCTTATTTTAGATTGAGAAAATTATTAATATTTCTAAATTTTGAATGCATAATCAATTTTTCAAAACTTTTTACAGCTACTTAAGACTTATCAAGAAAACATTGGAATTCACCTCTGCTTAGATATTTGAAAATATTCATGTTGAAAACATTTTTCTATGGTGAATATTCATATGAAGAAAACAACAGAGGTAAATTACAAAGACCATTTTACAAAATTATTTCTTAATTTTAAGTACTAAAATAACAATAGAATAAAATTTTATAAAATATTCCAAAAAAATGAAATGAAGTTACACACTGTAAGTTTTGACAATACACTGTTTGGAACAAAAATTATAATACATCAAAGTTATTTCCAAATTAGAAATACATACAAAAAATGTATACAATAATAGATAAAAAATAATAATTGTAACATTTGAAAATACAAATTTTGGAAATATTTTATTAGGACTCTTTCAACCACATATAAACTTTCTCATTTTAAGAGAAACCGCAAATTCCTAAATACATCCTAATAGATGATAAATTTTGAATAAAATAATATATTTTAATATGTTTATTGTTCATCAACAAAGCAAGTACTTTATTAATGATAATTACATGATTATTATCTTGAATTAAATCAACATAATCAGAACATTCTATATGAGAAAAGCATGGCATAAGTACAAAATATAGAAAAATAATTAGCTGTATTCACAACTGTTGCAGAAATGAAAACCCAGAAAACTTTCAAGCAACCATCTTGACAAATATATATATGTACAGAAAGCATAAATACAACATTAAACTTCCATTATTCAATAGTCATCACAATCAAAAATATGACCTTCAACACTGAGCATATCTGTCCTACCAATTGGCCATAGTTAACAGGCATTAACTTTTGATACTTGAGGTCACTTTATCATCTTAATTTTTACCGAATCTTTTAGATAGAGTTCATAAAATGTTTAATAGATTTTATATCTAATATTCTGCTAAAAATGAAATAATACATAACCAACTATTTATCATTTAATATAAAACTGGTAATAAGTACTCAAAATTGTGTATTTCATTTTTTAACATAACTGAAGGCGTATTACATAATCGAAAAAATTTTTGGGAAAAAAGTTAGTATAAAAAATATATTTAATATCTTAACCTTAAATGAAACATTTAAACTTACTGGTAAACTGTTATTATTCACAAGTTTCAATGATTTTGTTATGGAACACTTTGTAACTATTTTCAGTTTCTGTGCTAATTAGAATGAAAATAAAAGTTTTTGCTTAACTGTAGCACAATGGACACATTTTAATTTTTCCTCTTTTACAGAACATTTTTCAAGATAAAATTATATTTAATCTTTTTAGGTTGTATTATATAAACAGATACTACAAGGAAACAATTATATTTATTATTTTGAACTAAGAAAGAGTAATATCTTACCATTTCGCACTTCAGCTATTTGGGCTCTTTCTTCCTCTTGTACCTTAGTTACACCTCTGATTCGAGTTAAAAGCCGATTAACATTAGTCTGAAGTTTCTGGTAAAATTCAAGACCTTTCTTAACTTTTGATATAACATCATCATAAGCATCATATGAATTTGCAAGAGCTTTCACCATTTCAAGGCGCCTAAAAAGGATTATAATGACATACTATAATTAGGTACTTCTTTATTAGAGCAATATTCTATACTAAACAGTAATAAATAATTTGAAATTTACTAAAATGTGAAATAACTAAAATTTCAAGACTGCTTCAAAAGAATTGCAACATCACTAAAAATGAACATGAGTGAAATATTAAGTCTGAAAAAAATTGACTGATTACTTACTAACAGAGAATACTTTTTATTCCTACAATAGAATATAATTATATGTATTTACAATGACATAGCTGTTATAATCAGCAATTTTAACATATCACATCATAAAAACAAAAAATACTGAAATCTTGCAGAAAAACTGATTTTTTAACTCCAAAGGGGATACTAAATACAGTGGATTCCAGCTGATGTGTTGGAATAAGTAGAAGTTAATAAATTAGCTAAAAGGATGACAAATGGAGGAGTTTTATCAGTAATATCCACGCAAGAATCTCCCAAATACACATTGCAATTGCAACACTCCACCTGAAGATCAGATATTATCTCACTGGACATTTATATTGCATTATTAAACATTATAGTAGTGTGTGAACTTTCAATCAACTGGATTTTCAGAATACAGATTATTTGCTAAGATGCTTTTAATTACAAGAAAACCTATGCAGCTGATATTGATATGATAATGTTGATGAATTTGGCATCTAATGACAACATTTCTTTGATGATCAATGAAATCATGTGTTATTAAATTCCTTCATAATTTTAATGTCATTATTGTTACTTGTTTTTCTGGTTTTCTGAAGTTCAGTTTTACATATACTTTTGTACTACAAACTCACACATCAAAAATCTGTATAAATCAATCATGCAAAGTAGGTGATTTTGCAATAAAAGAAAAATCCTTAATTTTTAAAAATATTAAAAAATTTTCCAATTAAAAAATTATTTAAAAATTTAAATCATACTTGCTGATTTAAACTAACCATAAAGTGGTTGTTTTGTCTTTTTCATTTTACTTTTTCTTCTGTTCTATTTTCAATATGTTCAATTTTGCAAGCAATATTAATGAAGATTTAAAAGTCTGAAAACTAACTATTTAGAATAACAAGTAATTTTCATGATTTTGAAAACTTTTACAAATTGAAAAAATTATCATTAAAAAAAACTTATTTATTATTGGTAAAAATCATGAATGGATTTTTTCCCATCATCATGCCGACAACACTCAGACATTCGACAGTGAACTTGTCCTTGTTAGCTGCTGCTCAAAAAATATGATTTAAAGGCAAGCAGCAAATTCGTTGACAGGTTAGATTCACAACACTGTCTCAATACGATGTAACACAAATGAAACATTATCTGATATCGTGGATATTTTAAACCAATGAGAATTGAAAAATGTGGCATACTCATGATCTCAACTGTAATGAAAGAAACAATTACTTCATGGGTGAAAAAATCTAATTATAAAAATTTCTAGCAATATAAGTTAGATGATTTTATATTATTGCATAGTTGTCAACAGCTTTCTTTTCCCGTCTTTTAAGTCAAAATTTGATTTTAAAAACTAACTAAATCTAGTTCCCATTTTGAAGTGAGTTTTTTCAATTATGTATGTATCAAAATTGTGCAATGCAAAAAGACTTAGTAAGACTTTACTTTAACATCAAAAATTTTTAAAAAAAATTCTGGAAAAACATTAAATTTTGTTTGTTCATTAATTTTATTTCAGCAAACTGCAATTAGGATTAATTTTCAAATAATCAACAATTCACATTCAAATACAATTTTCCAATGATATTTAATATTTCATGAACAGAAATAAAATAACTTTTCAGTTTTAAAAAAGTCATTGTCCACTCGAACATAAATGTTTTTTCATCAAAAATTCAGTGTCATCATCTTAAAGATAAACAATCAGACTACTTTAGAAGAAAAAATTTTATGTTGCTACTGTACTTGATCATCTTGAATATAAAAAATACTAACTCTGAATTTTTTTATACCATTTATTATTCATTCATATCTTCTAATATTTATTCTTAACAGAACTTGTTTTTCAAAGCAATATCCAAAAATTCATTTTTAATTATCTCTTAATACAAATATATTATTTTGTTTAAGTTTTAATATTTATAAAAAAATCAGCACATTTATCAAACAAAAAAGAGTTTTAATCAAAAATCAACAAAAAAAGTTTTTTTAAAAAAAATTTTAATCTGATACTATTTTTCAAAAATTGTAATCTAAATGTAATACCAGCATTGTTATTTTTAAAAAATGACAACTTAAATAGTAACTGATTATGTAGTATGATGGATAAGCCTCATACTGCAGATGCAAGATAATCAAAAATTTTCAGAATTTTAAAAGAAATGACTAAATTATATAATTTTTACATTATCATTTTTATGGAAATAAAAGGTTTTCGGAATTTTGATTTGAATCCTAATAATTAAAATTTTATAGTTTATACTACTTAAAACAATAGTTTTGAACTAAAAAATTCACTTTTAAATATTCAAAAGACAAAATTACATGTCGAAGATAGAAATATTTTTCATAGAGTAGATATTTATAATTATAAAAGATTGCTTTGTAAGAATTGTTTATTTTGAGTTAAAATGATTAATTTGTATTTTAGTAAAAGAAAACTAAAAATGATTGCATTCATTTTAAATATTTTAGATTAGATTTATTGTCACACAGACAAAAAGGTGGTGCTTAAAACCTTTACAATTTATAAATTAGACATGTAAAAATCTAAATTACATGCATATATCAAAAATTATAATAAATTTAAATTCGCTCATAATTCACAAGAGTTTTGAATAGTTAAAATATAACTATAAAGATTAATTAAAGAAATTACAAACATTAACCCATAAATATTTCATTTTAATTTACTGTAAAATTTAAGTAAGAATTTATGGCAAAAAAAGAAAACTAATATGATCTATGAAGCCAATATATGATCTGTAATCAAAATATATTAAAAGCAACATACAAAATTAAATTAATAGTTATTCATTTGGAAACTATTTCAAAATAATGAGCAAAATAATTAACATCTGTTAAATTGCCTAATTTAAGAGATATTTCTTAACAAAAAATACTTACTGATGTTTAATTTCTGTAATAACTTTTCTTGTATCAGCATAACGGGCATTAGCTTCAGTCAAAGCACACAAAATATTATCTTGTGCTGCTAAATTTTGCTCAAGATAAGTTGTAACTTCTGAATGTTTTTTCAGCTCCTCCTCAAATACTTTCTGAAACAATAAGATTTGTACAGTGAGTAAAACTACATAACATAATCAAGCCATTTAACTAAACATTATATACTTATTTTAAAATATATATAAATAAACAGTAATGAACAGATTTCTGCAAAAATAAATACAAAAATCATACTGTTAAAATTAAGAACAAACTTAAAGAACAAAACATTCATTCTTTTGTTAATAATTAAGTAATACAAAAATTAGTTGACATTTCTCTTTATAAAGACAATAATTCAAAGTATATCTCATTTATATTTTATAACAAAGATATTACAAATATTTCTTGCATTAAAATCTAATCTTCTCAATAAAATAAAGTTAAAAATAGGATTATACTATTGCTATTTTTATTTTTGAAGTTTCAAAAGTATTTAGATGCTTGTATTAAGTATAGTTCGATAATTACAATATTTGGTAATTAACTATCTATCAATTTCTAGACTTGTTGCAGAGTTAACATTTTACATAATTAAACTTAGCATATAAACTTTAAAAAGTGAATACATAATTTTTAAAAAAAATAAAACAAAAATAAAGAAATTAGGAACACTTTTAATACGTTTTTCATTACACAATTTAGGAAGCCTATTTTGCAATGTCATTATATGAAGCATCAATAGTTGATAAGTGACCAGCATGCTGAACATGATCCGTTAAAATAATCCTCAACAGTGTAACAATTAGCACCAATGAAGATCAAAAGAATTAGAAATAAAAAATTTTAAAAAATATTCGAATGATGAAAATTAATTTAAATATATCAACATTTAATATGTGTTTTTAATAGTTAATTCCACAATCTCATTAACAAGTATTCATTAAATAAATGCAGTGGTAAAAATAATATCAAAAAGTAATGGTTTGAATATTTCTTCACATTAATTTTTACATTTTGTTTCCTGTTTACATCAACAAAATGTACACTAAGAAAATGTAAAATTCAAGTGCAATTCAATGTAAAAATAAAACTAGAATTAAATATATTCCATATTTCATGATTTTGAGTGATTTAATTAGATATAGTGAGACAAATTAGATATTCCATTTAGCAGATTATTAGACTTTTGTAATTTAGATAAAAGCTTTGAAAATTATATCAATTCACTTTTATAAATCAAATGTAGGTCAAGAGATCCATTGATTTCAGTTTTATGTCAGTTATTAGGAAATCAATTTTTAAAAATTGTATCACAATAAAAATGTTTTAACCTATTTTAAAGCTATCAACTTTTTCTAAAGGTGTTAAAATTACAAAGCAACTATATAAAACTTTTTATGGTCCATGCATTTTAACTGAAACAAACTCAATATATACATGAAAATTTTATTTTCATTACATTTGGAAAACGTTAATTTACTTTCAGCCGTAAAGGATGAGAGTAGACTGTAGGGGAAAATAAAATTGCAATTTGCTGAGTGTATGATCTTGAAAAAAATATTAGTTACATCAGTACAGAATAACAGACTCAGAAAATCAAAACTGAACTTACCATCATGTTAATTTAACATTATAAAGAATTGTCCATGAAAAAGGAATTAATAAAAAAATTTTTTATAATTATACCTTTATAATACTTTCTATGTAATGTTTGAATGAATTTAATATAATATTATTCACGGGCAAAAATTAAATAACTTACAAGAGAAAATTAATTAATAATTCAATTAAATTTAATTTTGAAGTATGTAAAACATAACACTCATTTATTTTTTCATTTTCACAGAATTTAACAGAATTTCATAATAGAATTTTTCTAGTTATAGTAATTCTGTTTTAACAAAAAAAGAGAAACAAGTTGAACAGGAAATTAAAAAAAGAAAAAAATTGGGAAATTTTCACATATGTGTCTATACTATAAAATAAATACTCGAAAGAAATTTAGTTTAAGTTTATAAAATATTTCAGATTTCATAACAAGTAAAATACGAATTATTTCTACCTATAACATTCTTAATTCTTAAGTTGTTTAACTAATATAATGATTTTGATTATAAATATACATACAATAATTATTTGCATACACTAAATTAAATTTAAACGATAAACCTCTACTATGTTTTTAACACAATTTTATTTAACCCAAAAAAAGTTTTTAAAACAATGCATTTTTAATTCACGTAGCAATATTAATGCATTTTAATTAAATCATTACATACCATTCACATATTATTATTATAATAAAGTCTAAAAAATGACACTTTAGGGATTACAAAATAAAATTACTCAATACCAGGAAGGATTTGTCTAAAATAAAATTTTCTTTGAAATATCTCTCATAATATTTACCTGTAAATCTTCCTTTTTCTTTAAAGTAACCAAATCTGTTGTAATATCATCTTTCAATAAAGCCTCTCTTAACTGTTGCTCTAAATAAATCCTTTGATTTTTCATCTCTTCCACTTTGCTTATTAAGTGATTGAAATCCTCCATTGCCTTTACATTTTCAGGAGCTACAAAAAGTTAAACAAAAAAATAAAAGAGCATCTTTGCATTTAATACTTCAAAGAACTTCTTGAAAAAAGAAAGAAATCGTAAAAGAATTTTTGTATGAAAAATTGCAAATTTTCATATTATGATCCTCATATTATGGCCAAAAACTATTTAGTTATTTCATAAAATGTAATGTTAGAAAAAATTATCTTTGTTTTATTTATTTATTTAGCTAGTTTGTTCAATAAATCCTGTAATAATTAACGCAAAACTTGAACTGCTCTTGATCATACTGTAGTATATCTGCTCAGATTAGTAAAAATTCCATGACTATATGCAAAATGAGGAATCCATGGGTTAAGAATGGCATACTGGATCTCAACAACCTGCTTTTGCTAACAGCCAAGAACATGTTACTCATATAGCTTTAATGGATCATACAACTATCATGATTCTGAGTTAAGAAATTGAGGAAAAAATATCTTTTCAAAGGTCAGTCATTTTGATCAATAAGTCTCATGTTGAATCTCATTAGACAGCTGTACTTGTACATGCCATTCAAACTCTGCTTGACTCAATGTCTAGATTTATAATTGCTGTTATTATTGCCAGAAAAATAGGCACTTTTGGTATTCTACAGGTTATAATAGTTTATTCGCATATTTTTATTGGTTTAAACTTTCAACTTCTCCCTTGTGTCCTTTGTGTTAACAAGATCAAAATTTTGATGCTAACCATCTTGACTGATGTCTTACACTTGCATTTTTAATATGCAAGTTCAAAGGTATTGGAAGGCCAGAGAACTCAGAGCATCATAACCAATTTTCAAGGCATTTGTAATAAATATAAATTAGCAGTACAGACTGTTCTAGGTATTTATTTCTTATGATCGATGCTTTAAAATTTTTTGAAAATTTAATCATTTCAAATGTATATACTAAAGTGTGAGGAAAGTTCATTTTAAAAACAAATAAACATCACTTTTATATGCAATTTTGATGAAATTTTTATGACCAGTAATGTATTTTAGAGGAAATATTTTTATCTTATATTTGAATTCTTTATTGACTAAATGATAATTTTTTAAATGAACAAATGGTTTGGCAAACTAATATATATCAAATTAAAGATTTATATTAGTTTAAGACAGACATTCTAAATAAATAACATTCAGTTTTTAATTTTTAGACAATCACTGCAAAAAAATTACATATTACATACAATTAAGTTTCTAAAAACAAAGAGTTTTTCTAAAAAAGTAAGTTTAAAGTTAATTAAGCAGTGAATTTACAATAGCTCTTCATACTTTTATTTAATACAATAATATTTAAATATCATTAATTAATTATTATGTGTTACAAAGAGTAAATTATTTTTAACAAGAAATACACATTAAAAATAGTCTAATAGTTATAATATACAATATGATGTTATAATAATTAAAAGCTTTTTAAATTTTTAAGATGTAAGGAACAAAATATTTGATAAAACATTGTAAAAGTGTATACAACAATGAAATAAAAAAATTTGTTAAAAACAGCAGAACTTCAGTGTTACATTAATCTCATGTAAAAATATCAAACCAAAATTGCTCACTAATTTATAAGTAAGAAGTTATTAAATATAAAACTTTATAATGTTTCAATCCTGTAAAGAATTATATTAATAAAAGAATTTGATTTTATTCAGTAAATTTCTATTCAAAAATCTATAAATAAGAAATTAAAAATTTCAAGGATAATTTAAAATATTGTAAGTTTGAATTTCATAACTATCAATTAAGAAAATATTTTTGATTAAATAAAAATAAGAAATTTTTCTTATAAATATTTGTAAGAAAGTAATTTGTTCAAATATTGTTCACAACAGTAACTGTAAAACATTGAAATCTTAAGAATAAATTTCACTTTTTATTCATTTTATTATTTTAAACATTAAGTTATAAATTAAAGTAAAATAAAAAATAATATTTTATAATCAAAGGAATATAATTAAAGAAATTTTTGAAAATTGTATTGAAAAACCTCTATTTTTAATTTAGTGTACACTTAAACATTTATTATTATTTAATTTTCTGCCTTTCTTTTTATTCTGTTTTTCAATCATTTTATTAAAATTAATTTTTGTTTTTATCTTCTAACTACTATATAAATTCAACGTTTATATTCCCCCAAATGATCAGGTCATTAGGTTGATATAAAAATGTTCAATCATTGCAAGGTTTTTAACTGAAAATATCACTATAAAAGTGAATGCATAAATTCTTATTTCAGAGATGATAGTTATAAGAAAACATACAATTTTGGTAGTTACTTTAATTGGTGAAATTATGTGATTTTCAGAAATAATAAAATTAAAAATATGTAAGCATTTTTTCTCTCATCAACATAATTTAAAAAATAATTTTGATTGGCAATATCAAATGAAAAAATTTTGCAATATTTCTCGGCAAAAGTTAATTTTAAAAATGTTATTACATCAAAAAATACTTATTACATAAATAATAACTTTAATAATAATAAAATTTCGCACATGTGCAAATTCAAACAGAATTTTCCAGAAAATATTGTCTAAGACTCACAATTACAGATGCCAAATGGAGAAAAAATATAAGATGTTTTTAATATTTATATATTTAAAATATTATAAACTTTATTTATTATAAACTACAGTTTATAATTTATATATTTATAATATTTAAAAAATGCTTATTCACAACGATGAATGTTAAATATAAATACTGTATTTTCCTAAGCAAAATACATGGATTATGTTTATAAAAATTTCAAATTTTCTTGCACGTATTATATGTCACTGCGGATAATCTAATAAAAAAAAATTCTCCATCAGAAAGGCTTACAAAAAAGTCTTGAAAAAAAATTGTCCTTTATGTTTCATAAAATAAATAGCAGATGGTGCCACAACTCTGATTTATTTTATCTATAATTAGCATTGACCGATTACATTCAAGAACAAATGCAGTGTTACATAAAGATACTACAGTTGCAAAAACAGTTGCTATCATCATTTTGCATTTTGTCTTGACCTGAATTGCTTCACTCTGAAAATATTCAAGTTCGTATAACGTCATTTGGAAGCAAAAACTTTTAAGTTACACGGCCGATTTTAAAATAAAAGCTGTAGAGAGGGCAAATAAAAAAATGGCAACATACATGATAAAAAGAATTAAAGTAAGATATTTTTAAAAAAAAGAGCATTCCAGGCACTAAAGAAATATGTGGCCTATGTCCAATTCGAAAATAATCCATTTCTTTCATTTAGTTATTAATTAAACAAATTATATTTTTAAAAAATATGTCTAACCTTGTATTAAAAGTTAGTAAAACTTGCCGATTTTTATTTTTAATAATTCTCAGAATAATCGCTCCTGACCAATATTGTTCATTGCACTTTGCAATGAAGTGTATTCAAACAGATCTTTTTCATAATATATTTTCTCCTGGATAATTTATTATATTTTATGATAATGATTTGTATTTTTTTATACTATATGTGACACCCACACTAACAGCAGTATTTATTTTTGACTATTTGAGAGGAAAATTGCCACAAATAATACATCTCTGCAAATTATGTAACGCTTTATTTATTGTGCTCACAAAAAAAGGTCTTGAGGATAATACACTGCTGCACATTATATACAGGAAAATACTGCAATAAATTTCATATTCACATATGAAATTTTTACAAATATAAATAATGCAGAAAGATTTACAAATATAAATAATGCACAGTGTCTAACTTATTGGTTTTAATTAAGCTCACACATGCAGAATTTTCATTTTAACTCACAAAAAAAGTGATAAATATTTTTATCAATTTTTTCCAGTGATTAATGTCATTAATTTAACAGAAGTATCTAAAATTTAATTTGAAGTTTGAATGACTTACTTTTAACAGCATTTACAGTAGGTAACATTTCTGCTAATTCTTCAAGAGGCAAAAGAAGTTTGGACATGTTGCTGATATGAATATTCACAACTGTTTCAAGAGTGTTATTTGATTCAATCGCTTTCTTATGGGCTTCATCATACTTTGAACATTCCTTTTTAAGCTCCACTATTAATAATGATGGTGATCGTTTACCAAAAACTTCCTATTAAAATATTTTAATACAAATATTGAAAAAAACAAGTAGTTAATATAAAAAAGATGTCAACTATTATAAAGTTAATTTTTTTTCTGTCTAGGAACTAAATTTTTGATTGTCTCAAAATTTTCTCAATTTTTTACATGCCTCATTCTTGATAATTTAATTATATATATTTTTTAATTTTAGAAAAATATTTTTGGGAAAAAACTTAATTAAATTAACAGTTTAAAAAGTAAATATTTAACTATATATTTTGCACTAATGTATAAATTTGTAAAATAAAATAAATTTGTCAATAAATTTTATTTGCATTGGCAATACATTTTATTTGTATCTATCAAAATTTTACATTTGCTTGTTGGTCTACAATACAAAGTTGATAAATTTTTAAGAATACTTGAAAATTCAGACTTCATAAACTAAATGGTCAGTAGTACAAAAAAATTAGAACTATAAGACTTGCTAATCATAACTTTTTAACTAATAACTTATTCCATATCATAACTTGTTAACATTGCCGAAGACAAATTCAAATTGTCACTCTAAAATGGGTTACTAAGAATTGTATCGCTTTTTTATTGATCCTAAAAGGATGAAAAGTTAAATCCTTTTTAACCAATCAAAGATTTGACCATCAGACATGTAAAGTGGTAGAGTGGTAGCACTACGAAATTGCTGAAATGCACAAATTTCAAGTCATTGATTATAAGAGACAAGAAAAAAGTTATTTGAATTGAGCTTTCACTATGCACACACAACATAATGAACACTGCTCAATTACAAAATAATATTTTTAATAGAAAGGTAATTGGATTTATTGTGAGATAATCTGTATGAATAATTAAATGCAAAATGCCTTCCTCCCATACATTCACTTCAAATTTAGCATTTAATTTTATTAAGTTATATTGCAAGTGACAAAGTAACTTACTTTTTTATTAAATTTTGTTTTAATTTTTTTATTTAATTTTACAAAGTTACTTTTATTAAATTAATATTCAGATAAATTTATATAAACCTATATATCTAAAATACACATTATAAATTATGATAACTAACAACTAAATTTATTCAATATTTGGCACAATACAGAACTGTTTATGATCTGGAAACTGAAAAAAGAGCTGTTGCGATATATACAATTAAATCTCCAGAATAGTTAATATGTAAAAAATTGTATGCATTTCCTAAAAAACTTCTCAATTTCCCAATAAAAACATCTTAATTTTAACTTACTTCTAGAATTGTAAAATTAAGGGGCTCTGTAGCATAGTAGTAAGACAGCACTCTACACTAAATGAAGGGTGGCATATTCGATCCCAATAATTATTAAACAGGTTGGTTGGGTTTTCAGGCATAAGATCCAAAAAGAACATACTGCATGATGTCAAAATGAGATGGCATTGCATTTCTACCTTTTGCATGTACTCATACATATTAAGCAATTTAAATCACTTATAAGAGCATGAACTCAATTTTTTTACATACTTCCAAAAAGAAAATGTATTGAAAATTTTACTTAAACTCTTTTCATCAGTAATCAAAAAATTCTTTATACAAAACTTTCCAATTTGTTTATTATTCTGAAAGTGTTTCAAAATAAATTATATGGCATTTTTTTGTAAAGTTATTCCCAGCACATAATTAGTATACTCATTACAAAACTAACCTACATATGGGCTGCAACTATAAAGTAAAAATTTCGAATTACCTGATGTTTTAGCTCCCTTTGCTCTTCCTCCTTCAGGAAAGCAAATGAAGATTTAAGTGCCGAATCTACATCTTTTGAGACAGACAATAATTCTAAAAATATAAATAATATAAACTTACTAACAAAAAAAAACAGGAAAAACTATACACATTTAAACTTGTTTCACACAACATTTGATTCAGCAGAAATATGATATTTACACACAAAACAAAGAGTCATAAATGAATTTAGAAATAAAATATTTGGAAGTAATAAATTAATTATATTAAAGTACATTTATTAAGAAAAAATTATTTCCATCAAAGTTGGAAAAAGAGCTGTACCTTTCATTAATTCTTGTAGATCAGATATTGCTGTTGGTCGAACACTCATAGATGCACACTTTTCAAGCAATTCCTGGGGAATTTTCTCATCTTCCTCAAAAGACATTCCACTTTCAAGTTGTAGAGATGACAAATAAGCCCTTAAAAATTTTGTCTTTAAATGAGAATTAAATCATTTTCACTGAAATAAATAATAAGCCTTTTTACTGATTACATACTTACATTAATTCTTCATTTTTGCTTTCAACTTTAGACACCACAGATCTTAATAATTTAGCCTTCTCTTCACTAAAATATTTAAAAAAAATTAAACATTTATTTGCTTAATCAAAAAACTCTTAAAATTTTAATTTTTATAAAATAATTAAAAATTAATGTTTTGTATACAATATAAAATTTTTAAGCTAGAAAACACTGCATAAAACGTCAAATTTTAATTGTATTGTCAATTTTTAATAATAAAGCTAATTGAAGAAATTTTATAAGATAATTATATTTTGCTTCTCTTAATAAATAATGATTCATTATTTCATGTAAAAAATGTTTCCTAAATATTTAAACCATCTGTTTTAACATTACAACAATTTGTTTAAATAAATCAAATTAAAATATTTGAGAAATATTTTTTTTAGTAAATAATCTTCAATGTTAGAAATGTTATTAATTACAGTTATGTAAAGACAAAAATTAAACTGGGCTGGTTAGTCTGTATTAATCAATGTGTGTAAGTTTGGATTCAGATTTTTACAAAATTATTCATATATAATAATAATTTATTAGAAAGATAACAAAAGTAAAAATTTTTTAGTGACATTCTTATAAATTTTAGATTTTACAAGGAAAAAAAAAAACAATTTGAAGAAGTTTAGATGAAAGTTACATAAGATGATACATAAGGTAGCAATAAAATTTTTTGTTGCTTTTTTAAATTAAATTTCTGTAAATACATGTGTATATAAACAAGTCAATTTATAATATTTTTCATATACAAAGAAAATTTAGGGAAATATAACAAATGTATTTCTTTTATTAATAATTTATTGAATAAAAGCTTTCATTTAGAAAATCCTGCAAATTCAACTAAAAATTGTACAGTTGATATATCAAATATATAGTTGCCTTTTCAAATAAAACCTCCAAGATAAATCTGATTTAATATAATGAACTTCCTTCAACCATTAATGTAACTATGCATGCAACAATCTTCCAAATGTTGCAATTTGAATTTTGATTTTTTTTTCCTCTATTTGAAGCAAAAAAAATTTAGCTAATTTGATTATGGAATTTTCAGCATCATAGTGTTTCATTGATACAACAATCCAGAACATAAAACAATAATAATTGCAATATATATATATATATATATATATATATATATATATATATATATATATATATATATATATATATGTGTGTGTGTGTGTGTGTGTGTGTGTGTGTGTGTGTGTGTGTGTGAGAGAGAGAATATGTAGGATCAGGAAGATGTTTTTATTCAAGGCCAATAATGGCATTTTGATTCCTATGTTAAGGTGTTTGTTTTTGCATTATTCTCCAAGAATTGAATCATTTTTTTATTTACTGTTCCTTGTTTGTTTTTAATGCAAACAATCTAGCATATATTACAACTGTTTTGTACAGATAATGATATTAATTGTCTGACCATGTAAAAAAAAATAATTGAAGACTACTAGATAGCCAACTTACACAATGCATTGCTTTTGGGAATAAAATTAAATGGAACTTATGGAAATATAATCTGGTCTAAGGGAATAAATGAAGCTTTAGAAATAAAAGAATTCTTGTTAAAAAAAACTAATAAAATTAATATTTGTAATTTTTTCTGGTACAGTAGTTTGTTTTCTTTACAAATATCCAAAAGCACAAAAATATTTTTTCCCAGAAAAACAATAGACAAATGGAAAATTTTATAACAATTTGTAAGTTGGCAAGGGACACATTTGCTTAGCTTCCACAATTTTCTCCAATTATATAAATAAATCCAAAAATAAAACAGTTTATGAGGTGTTAGCTAGAAGAGACAGAATGGTTAAGATCCTAACATGTCTGGGGAGTAACATTCTTTGCAAACATTCTTTAAATTATTGCTATTTAAGAATGTTGGCTCTTGTAATGAGAATGTATCTTCCAGTGATTAGCAACCAAAAGGGAATTTGTAAAACTATCTTCATAATGAAATAGAATCATCAAACTGTAATAGCATCACTTCTGAATGTTATATCTATTTTATGAGAATATCTCAGTACAATTTAAGCACAACTTGTGTCCCGATAATACTCAATGAAACAAAATTATTAAAGTTTTCCAGAAATCAAACTATATATCAAGATCAATTTATATAAAATGATGTGTGAAACATTGTGTTGCTGTTCATTGTTCTGATATCTTTTCTAATAAGATATCTTATCTAAGGATTATAGGATTATCCAAAAGCTAATAAAAATATTGTAGAAAGTTCAAAGAACATATACTGTCTCTAAAATTGAAAAAATAATTATGTTTAGTAATTTCTTAACATAAATCGCAATTACTTTTTTAGAAATATGAAAAAGTATATTTAATAAAATTTACTTCCTGATTTGACTGTTAAGAAGACAACACAAAATAGCTAATATGATAACAAGAATTCAAAACTTCAACTGAAACTCTTACTACAGTGTTGTGAGAAAAAATATGAAATAACAAAGTAAATGAAGTTATTAATAACCAGACTTAAAAAATATATTTTATTTCATAAATATGAATAAAATTTTGAGACATTATTTACTTTTAGTACAAAACAGAAATACCTGTAGAGTGACGAAGTTTCGTGAGCTTCCATCGGTACTAAGCGAGCAAATATATCAGGCCCAGAAACATCTGGATCAGTAATGCTAAAGGGAATGCCTTTCACAAGAGATGCTCCTTTCAATTCTGGCAAACTTGTAAGAGCTGGTACTTTGTCATGATATACAAATTCATTTTCTTTCTTTGATGAATTAAGCCTGGAATATTTATAAAAATTTTCAACAATTTCATTTAACAAATATTAAAGGGATCACAAATGAACTGAAATAAAAACATAATGTACAGAAAATAATTAATATTTTTTTTAACATTACAGTTTCAAGAAAGTTCCACAAATAACTATTCCTGTGAAATTCATAAATAGAAAGTATAAAAGTCAATAAGAGAAGAAATGAAAAATCCCTAATTCAAGTTTTTAGAGCAAATTCACATACACACAAGAGACACAATATATACAAATTATTATATTTCTTTACCATACAAGATTTTGCAAGCATTATGCTAATAATCACAATACAAAATATTTCTCATTATACATTAAATTATCTTAAAACCAGACAAAATTCACTAAAAAAGGGGGAAAATAAAAAATTAACCTTCCCTGTAATTTTTCAAAGTATCTGATAAGAACTTGCTCATTTAAATATAAATAAATTTAATTTTAAAACAATACAAATAGAAGTATTAAAACATTGGGTCATAATTAAATTACAGTATTAAAATATTAGTAGTATATTATATTAGTAAAATATTAGCAGTATATTATATAAAATATTAGTAAATATTAACAGAAAATACAAATTTGTAACTATGAGATATCAGTTAATAGTTTTAAAACAAATTGTAAAGGGTAGGGAAACTTTATTCTCATGCAAACAGTTACTTCATATAAACAGAAACTTATTCAGATTTTGACTAAATGAAAAATGACACGAATCTTAAAGCTGATATTTTTTATATATAAATATTATGTAGTCAATCTATCATCATATATTAATTTTTTTCAAACTGATAATGGTTGATCTACAAAAGGTAGATTAATTTTATTCATACATATATTAAGGAAAGTCAGCACCACACCTACAGTAATGAAAGATACATTTATTTGTAGTGATTTAAAGAAGTTTGCTAATTTTTGTAGCTATAACTGTATTAATTTGAAAAATACATATTTTTGATTTTGAATAAAATTTATTTTGTTACATGACATCATAAATCTACATTAATTAAACAATGTAAGTCAAGAAAAGAAATGTATTTGATACTTTAAAGCCAGACATGTTGAAATTTCATTTCATTAACATATTTAAATAATGAAGTATGATAATTTTAAAACTTTCTTTCAACTGAAAATAGGAAAACTCAATTATATTTCAACTAAATAAATTCAAAGATTAAACATTTACTTAAAAAGAAATATTGAACATCAATTAAAGAATTTCATGAAAACATAATTATGATGTTTTACTAATAAATTACAAAACCTGAAACATACTAAATTAACTTGTATAACAAAACTCAAAAATAGGACTAATGGAAAATCTTTTTTTGTAAAATAAACAATTATCACAGATAAAATTTGAAATTATATTAAAAAATTAATAAAAAAGGAATAAATACATCAGCAATTGTGCCAATATATACTGCAATGAATAAGATTATTAAAAATGGAAAGCAAGTGAGTACTCAGGTTATGCAATAAAAAGAATGTTGGGGGAAGCATGGTGTTATTCAAAACTGAATACTTTGTTTTTATATAACCTTTGTAATACAAACTTGGAGTTTATTACATATACATCTATTAAACAGTGAGAGCATTTCATTGAAAAATTTTACTACATATATAAGTGAATTAAACAAAAAAGTTTATTTTTTCCTATAGAATTGCTCCTCAAATTAAAGGAAAAAATTGTTTTCAAATTCATGTATTAAATATGAATATTCATATCACAAATTAATATTCAACTCACTTTTTTAGTACCTAAAAATTCTATAACAGATACATTTTATGAAAAAAATAAAATTACTAAAATATATTACAGTATAGATTGCCTGTAAATCTATACTGTATGATTTACAGATGATACTGTATGATTCATATTCAAGTAAATATGAATGAATATTTTGCAAAAAAATGCAAGTAATTATGAATTATGTAAGAATCAAAAAATTAACTTAAAATCTGTATGTAAAATTTACATTATGCATTGACTCTAATTCCAAACTGAATCTATTTTATTGACCTTGAATCTAATTCCAAAATTATGGAAATAAAACTTTGCATCTTAAAACATGAAACTAAGCAATATTTTATAAACAGATAAAAAAATTTCTCAGCATTCATTCATGTATTTATAGTATAAAAAGCAAACAGCGCTGAACATTTTGTAGGAAATTTTAAATAATTATGATTAATTAAATGAAAAAATTACAGAAAGAATTTAGCATTTAAGTAGCAAATTTTCTGTCTGTATAAGGACCATTATTCAATATAATTTCAAAATTACTCACAATCAATTCAATAATATTTTATACAAATACAAGAAATATATCAATATTTTATTCATTTTTAAAAGTGCCTTATTAGTTATAATGATATTAAATCATCTCTTTCAACAGTTTTCAAAATGTTCAATAAAAATATGTTTTAATGCTTATTATAATAAATAACATATACACAACTAAACATATTATAATAAAACTCACTTTCCACCAATGACATCCATGGTGAATGCTAATGGCTCATTCAAATCATCCCTATCTATATTCTGAAGGAAAAAATAATGTTTTTACTGTACGAAGCACATTATTTGCAATATTAATTTGATAAAACTATCAAAAATTAGTATTGGAAAAAAACAATACAAATTTTAATCTTAATTTTAGAACAAAACAAATTGCAATAATGTCGTCAGTACTATACAATTAAAAAAAGGGGAATAATAAATGTGCATTTACAGGGGAAGCGGAATGCAGCAACTTCCATATTATCAAACAAACTATGGATACAAGGATTTTGCAAATAATTTGAAAAATAGCTGAAAAAGGACATACAGCTGTACAAAATGCATGAAATTATGTGTTTCAAAACAGCAGTTTTTTTTTTAGTTAAAAGTTTGATAATTTACTTTTTGAAATAAAAAATAATTATTTTCATTTCTCTTTATAAAATTATTTATCTACAATTGTAACTTTAAAGAATGGCATTAAATAATTTGTTCCTACAACAAAAGGCTTTTTAAAAATTTGCAACTGATAATAGAAAAAGAAATAAATTCTGTAAGATCAAAAGCTTATTGAGCATTATGAACTAAAAAAATGTTGTTTAAAAATATGACAATATTTGAGAAATATTTACATCATATTAAATTTTAAACATTTTATTCTATAAAAATGAAAATTGCAAGAGTATTTAAAAAGTTTGTAAATAACTTTGCAACATATCATCCAACTGAAAATGTATTTTTAGACCATCAAAACAATTAATGTAACAGATAAAGCATTATTTAAGCAAACAGATCCATTTTAATGTGACATTTAATTTACTTTATATGAATAATATTTGATACATACATAATATCAAATATTATTGTCTCTTAAATAAAAGATAAATTTCACTTAATTTTATATAGTACAATATACAATAAGGAATATAATTATTAAAATAAGAATATTTTGACATCAATAATGTATAAAAAAAATAGTGACATACAAGAAACATTTTTATTTATTAAAATAAAAAGAATTATCAAAGACCCAGGTACAAATTTTTTAACTCACTATTTTAATAACAGCATACATAATAAATAATGTTGACCACCTATTATTTGTAAAAATAGCTTATATTAAAAATTTTGAATCGAGAACTATGCAACCAAATATTTTCAAAACAGAAATAAAATATCAACACACAATATTTCATTATTTGGAAAATGTTAAGAAAAAAGAATGATAAGCCCTCAAAAAATTTTAATTAGATTTCCTCGACATTTTGACTTGAATAAAAATACACATTTGGTAGTTGAATCCTATATTTCATAATTAAATATTTTTATATTAAAAAAAACATTTCAAAAATAGAAGTTAAATATTTGAGATGACCTTCACTTTGGATGAATTACAATGTTAACAGATAATAGAAAATAAAGGTTAATTGGCTGGGTTTTCTTTTGTTTAAAAGAAATTTAAATTAAACATAATTAAAATATATTGAGAAACATTCAAAACAATGATGAGGTGTACAACAAAATTATAAGAAAAAATAATTATTAACTTGCAATGGGTGCTACACAATATATTAATTCCATGCATTAAAATATATTGAGAAACATTCAAAACAATGATGAGGTGTATAACAAAATTATAAGAAAAAATAATTATTAACTTGCAATGGGTGCTACACAATATATTAATTCCATGCATTCTTTTCTTTAACTTAGCATTCCTTTCTAAGTTAAAGAAAAAAATTTTTAAAAATATTGAAATTAGGTAGAAAGATAGAAAGAAATCAAAAGCAAAGGTTATGGGTACTGCAGAAATAGATTAAGAAGCTGATTTCAGGAACTAGAATCAGAATTAGGAAAGAATGCAGAAAAGACTTTATTTTAAAGAACATAATTTAATTACATTAAACATTTTTCTTAGTTAATGGGTCTTGAAGTTATTTTGCTAACTCTTATTTCACATTTCCAATCACATTAAGAAAATAGTCATTCAATTATTTTACTCTTAATGTGATTCAAAGTAAGTAATTTCAATCATATTAAATAAATGTGCTAATGTGCACATATATTTAATATGATTGAATCTCTTATGTGCAGCTTAAACTTCCTCAATAAGATACCAATTAATTAATAAAAATTATTAAGAGTTACATGCTTACATAATCCTTTTTCATGCATAAATAATATCAATAATGGGCAAATCAAAATGAATGAAACTTTGAAAATGAAAAATATCTAACTTGTATAGTTTATGAAGAAACTAAAACCAATTTTTATTACTTCAGTAGATGAGAAAAAATTTTTCATTATATTTTCAATATACAATGTTAATTATTAGTTAAAAACATGTTCTGTTTAGAAGTTATTTAATTTTTATTTAAATTTGATTTATATATTTAATTAAATTTAACTTTGAAAGTTAAACTAATAAATTCATAAACTCAATATAAAATTCAGCTAATTAGATCTCACAATTACAAATTATATATCACTATTTACTTATAAAGTATTAATGTAACAAATTATTATTATATCAATGAAGTTTAAAAATTAGCTCATAGCTTAAAATTGGAAGATAAAATCTCACAGGCTTTTACCTTTGCAAGTTTAAAAGCTTCTGTCAGGAGATCATTTGCAGATTGAAACCAAGCCACTCGTTCTCCCCACTTTTCATGCTCTTCAGCTTGATTGCCCATGTATAAATGAGAAATGGCAGCATAATAAGCCACTTTGAATTCAATGAATTTTTTCCAACCCTAAATTAATGAACATCCATGAAATACTCATAAAATTCATAAACAATGAATTGCATCAAAACACTTTTTAGTATACAATAATATTACCGTATTTTCCTGTATAAAATTTGCAACGGCATATTATTCACAAAATGTTTTTCTCAAGTAAAAAGAAAAAAATTTTGCATTATCCTCAGCAGTGTATAATACTAAGCGATTTTTTGGCAAATACTCAAAAATATATACTGTTCATATGTGATGTCAATTAAAATAAAAAAATGCTCAATATGTTTAAAAATATAATAAATTGTTCACATAAAATGTTTATTGTGAAATACATCTGTCTGGATTCACTTCATCGCAAAGTGCAATAAACTGAGATGAGAGCACCAGATCAATTATCAAGACAGATATTTCCGATAAGATTCTAGTAAAACTTATCGAATTTCAGTTTTTTAACTTTTAAAATGAAGTTAAACATATTTTAAAAATGAAATATACTTGTTTCATTAATGATTGAAAGAAATGGATTATTTTTGAACTATGCATTGAATATACCTTTCTTTTGTACTGTGCATGCTTTTTTTTTTTACTTACATTAACATTTGTCACTTTTATTTATTTGCCTTCTCTATAGTGTTCAGTTTAAAATCTGCTATGTAACTTACATACTTTTGCTTCCATTTAAGAATATACAAATTTGAATATTTTCAAAATGAAACAGCTCAGGTGTAGACAAAATGCAAAATGATGATAGCCAATATCTAAAATAAATCAGCTGAACAGTGGTGCCATTTGTTATTAATTTTATGAAACATAAATGTAATTTCTTTTAAAACTTTACTGTAAGTTGCAATGAAAAATAATTTTTTTATCAGATTATCCACAACAACCTATAAAATGAACAACAAAATTTAAAACTTTTTAACCCATAATCAGCATATTATATAAAGGAAAAAACAGTAAATATAAATCAAATATACTAAAATGTTACTTATTAAATAAGGAAAATAAAGATAAATAACAAATTAGTAAAACAAGTACTAAGTAGACAACAGTTATATTCCAAATGAAGTGGCATTAAGTCCATCAAACATTGTGAGCAAAATTTTAGAAGTAACACTTTTAGCATCAGGTATTTTTTCTTTATATTCACAAATGGGTCCTTAAATTAATAAATTTTATAAACTAGAAATGATTTTGCTGAATTAAATAAAATGCAAAAATTTAATTTCGTTGTGAAAATGTTATTGAAACACTTAAAATAATTAACTAAGTTTTTGATGAATGTGAAAAAGAATTAAAGAGGGTTAAAGAAAACCTTCTTGAAAACATTAAAAAGATAAGTAAAAATTTACACCTCATAACAAAGTTGAAAACAATAGCTGTGGCATTGTTAACAATGAAATTATTCACATGATGTTACAGTCAAAGTTACATAGCACAAAAATTCTGAGATGATCTATTGAAAAATATGAAAAGACTTGGGATTAATTTACATTCAACTGCAACAATACTGAAAAAATTCTGAAATTATAACACAAACAATTTTGGCAGCAACATCTCTATTTTATCTAAAGAAATAATAAATCATTTTAACAGTTTATAAGTTTAACTTTCACTTGAGAATGTTTATAATGGTTTGGAATTTTAAATCTTAGTTCATGATTGTAGTGTCCAATAACAAAGTAAAATACATATTGAGTAATAAACCACTACAATTATAAAATAAAATTGTTCTAAAACTACTTCAATATCTAAACCCAAATGTTTAAAAATAAGTTTAAACTCTAATAAAAAAATTATTTTGAAATAAAAAGATTGGTTTCTTTTTCCCCTTCTTCAGTAAATTTTTTTCCAGCAATAATCACATCAAATAAACTATGAAATTAACTCAAATCCTTTAAATAAGCAATCAAAACATTCCATAGAGTCAATATAAAGTATACCTTTGGGGATGTTTTGATTGTTCACAATCAAATGCCTAATGTTTTAATGTGACTGGAAATTTTGAGGTAAATTGATGAAATCCTTATGGACAAATATTTACATTAAGTTTGTGGCTTTAATCCAACCGTTAACAATTTCGACCCAATAAGACAATGCTAAACTAGGGAATAGACTAATTATATAATTATAAAGAAAATTCACAGATTATGTAATTTACAATTTCCATATCATATTATAAAAAGAAACAGAGACAAATTGTTACAATTTTCCTCAATATTGACTTTAATAAGGTACTAATTAATATAATCACATCTATATAAATAATATGTCTGACTTGAAATCATGATTTTTTTGAATGACTTGTGGGAAAATCAATGATAATTTGAAATAAAACTCGATAACTTAATGGGTAACATAACAGGTGTTATTTTCATATATTTTATGGTATTATTTGCAAAGCCTTCATCATACTTTACTTCAACAACTTAGATTATATGGTTGCTACAATCTGATAAAATTTAATATTAAGGTCTTTACCACTATTTCCAGTGTCTTTAAACTTATCGAAACTTGATTTTTGACTGAACTTATTGAATTTAAATTTTGAACACCTTTTAAATTAAATCACAAAAAAATAGTTTTATGGTTCCTTCAAAAAAAATTCTCAACTTAACTAGAAACTAGATAATTTTTTTAATTTATTCTGTTCTTAGGAAATAAAATTATTAAACCTTTTTGTCATAAAATTCATTTTTAGTTATTTCAAACTTTGTTTTGATAACATTGAAAAAAACAAGAGAATCTACAGCAAAATTAAATCTATTTTACTGTCAATTAATGAATTCTTAAATCAAATTTAACAATGAAAATATACAAGAATAATATTGTATAACAGATAGTAATTTCATATAATAAATTGTATAATAGTAATATAAAATATCATAACATACCTTAAATATTTTAGATCCTACAATATCAAGAATGCTTCCTGTGTCTGTACTTGGACTTCCAGAAACCATTATACCCAATGCACATTTATAATAATCAACTACTTGAGCAGCAATTTTTGCTGTAATTGAAGACTTACGACTATCAAGCATTGATTTTTCTAAAATACATTCCTGAGCTTGAGCCTGCAAAAATTTAATAGCGAATTATGCACATTATACTTTTACTTTTTACAAAAATAGTATGTTATTACTGTGTTATGATATAAATAACAATAATTTCATAACACCGTCAATTATTTTGAAATTATTGAATAAAAGTAATACTTTTAAATTGCTTTTTCTTAAAAGTTCCATCATTTTTATTAGTTTTAAATAATTTTAGATACTTAAATAATTAGATATTTAAAATCAAAGAAAAAGAAATACTTGTCAAACATTTAAAAGAATCTTGAAAATTTTAATAATTGTTTCCTTCTCATAAATTATTTTATCCTCCTACTTAATAATTAGCTTAATTTACATATAATAATCAATAAGAAAATACATGTAAAGAATTTTTCTTTTTAAAAACTACCATTTTCAAATAAATGTATAGTATGATATCAATACAGTTTGCCTTACATAAGAATTGTTTAACTAAAAAATTAGAAATTTTTGAAAATACTTTTTTGTTGAAGAGAATCAAAGAACAAACTTTATATGCTCATTAAACTTTATAAATATTTTAAATTAAATTGTAACCTTAAAAATATTAATACTCTTAAGCAAAGTCTTAAAACTGTTGACTAATTAATCAAAACACATAGTAAATAAATTCATTTGAAAAATTAAAAGCAAAAACACATTATTCAAAGGATACAATATACCTTGAAAAAGATTGATATTAATTTTAGCATTTCCACAGCAAATATAAATCTATTTGAACAGAAAGTGTCACTTACCAGCATAATGTTGATAAAGAATGTCAGAAGGTCATGTGACATATCACTACCCTTGGGCTGAGGAAATGTATCTCGCAGATGCTGAAAAGCCCATGCAGCACATTGAAAATGAGTGCAAGCAATTTTCATACCCTATAAAAGAAATAAAAAAAACTATTATAATTACCCTATAACAGAAACAAATGAACATAAATTTAAACAAATTTAAATCAATCAAGCCTCTTTAGAGGCAAAACCATATCTGCTAACATTTAAATTTTGTAAATTTCTTTAATTTTCTACATAGATGTACACAAAACATATTTACAGTAAAACTTTTGTTTGGAATGCAGATTTTAATACTGATAAATACATATAAACATAACCATGCAAAAAATAATATTTAACTATCTAACAATTTTAGTGCTGCCGAATAATGGTTTCAACAAAAGAAAACTTCAAAATTGAGGTGGCATGAATAACAACTGATTGCACTTCTAAAATTCATAGACACTAGCTCACTTTTAAAATGATATAAATTTATATAAATATTTATTAACCAAAAAATAGATTATTCAACATTTATCATAGAAACAATCGAAGTAAAAGTGAATGTAATTTTTTAAAATGTAAAGAAATTAGCTCCCTTAAAACCAATTGGGAAAGTTTTCCTTTTCTCTAAAAAAATTAATTAGACAATATAAACCACTCTTTTAACTTTTCCTAAAGTCTTTTTATATATATGCAGGATATAATGACTAATAAATCACATTCAAGATATTGCAGAGGAAGCTTTATATTTTCATATTAACTAGACAGTTTGTACAATTTTACTGCACAGCAACAAGAACTTAAAATTCATCAAAAACATTCAAATCATTCAACCAAACCCAACAAACAAGTTGGTAACAATTCCAAAGTAATAGAATACAGAATAATTAAAAAAATTTAAAATATATCAAATGAAGAGTTTGCAAAACACTAAAATAATTTTCAAGTATTTTTTTTAATTTTAGTTTTTTTCAAAACAAGTAGACACAGATGTGATTTGCTATTACTAAATATATGTGAAACAAAAAATATACTGAAAATTTGATCCCAATTCATTTATTCAATTAAAATCACATAAGCTTATATTGTGATAATCTATTTTTTCCACATTTTCTAGTTTTCTTTTTAATATTGTTAAACATCTTTAACATTATCTAGATTTAAAATAACTATAAATATAAATACCATACAACATTTTACTTGAATTGCATCAACTGAAATATATAAATGTACAGTAAATATCAAGATTTTTGCACAGCTCATAATATAAATTTATGATTTTATTTGATCTACACAAAAAAATATCTTTGATTTCTCTATATGAGAACAAGCCTAAATCAGCCACATATAAAGAAAAATAATTCCAAATTTGATTCATTTATATATGACAATTTACTTTGAGATCTATTTTTTGTCACAGCAAAAGCAATTTAATTGCAAGGTCAAATGAGTTTAAACACAGTCACATAAATACTGGAATCTTAAGAATGTGAATGATAGTACCACACCCTCTCCTTTGATTAAGCCATTTAAATTCCTTAACTGAATATTACAAAATCTATTATTCAATGAACCTTTCAGATGCCTTTTATATTTAATGTGGTCTGAGACAGTGAGAATATTTTGCTTGTATATATAGTTCAATGTAGAGCTTAAAAAAGCCGTATGTATTTAAATATAAGCACTAGAGGCCCTACTTTTAATAGAAACATACAATTATTAGTCTTTTCTTTTGATATTGATGTTAAAAGCAGAATTGGAACATAAACTAATTAAATTTTTTGTCTCCCTTGAGGAGAATGAAGCGAAAATGTCCCTCATTATTTTAACTAAGAAAAAGCTAAATTTCTAACTTTAACACAGAGTGACTATGACTTATCTTCTTAGATTAATAATTTTACTTTTAGAAACGTACATCAATTTAAATACTTTGGAAATGTTATCAGTAGCACTAATTATATAAAAATTGAAGCAAACACTAAGCTACTTAGGACTAGCAAATGCTTTTATGGTTGAAGAACCAAGTCCAAATTTTTATTAATGTTAAAACGAAAATTTAACTATACAAAACCTTAATTAGACCTACTACTCTCTATGACAACCACACACAAACTAGCAATTAAATAAATCTGATAAAGATCAGCAGCTGATTTCTAGGAGAAAAATATTCCAAAAGATCTTGAGAATAATGAAGCAAAATGGTGTATATATAATGATGTAATAATAATTAATTACTAACAATTTTAAATTAAATAAAAACCTTATATCAGTACAAACTAACAATATTCCATTTTAAAGCTAAAGTTTTCAAATGCAATTAACTTTTCCATGTTTAAAAGTTTACAAAATTAAAATATTTATGAGCAGATCAAAATTTTTCACATTAAAAATTCATTTTAGAGCAATAAATTGATTCAGTATTTGCACCAGTTGGAAGGATTTCATTCAAATAATTTACTAATTAAGCTTTCCTTCATATCCTATAGGCACTTGTACTGTGATAAATATGCCTAAAGTGGTTAACTGCGTTAGAATGTTTTCTTCCATTTGCATGATGTAACTTCAATTTTATTACATAATGTGATGGTTTACCTGCACTGGGTGGAGAGCAAGTAACACATGAAGCATTTGACATGTGCCTTGTTTTTATTTGATTGCAATTTAAGTGTATGAAGTGTTTAATTTAATTTGAAAGAATCAATTTCATATTCATTTACATTAAGAAAAATATTTTGAAAGTTAAATTTAAAGCAATTTTTTTTAAAGTGTATTATGTGTGAAATTTGTTTTTAAAGTTTATGAAGCAATTCTCCCAGTCTCCCAGGTTCTGCTATAATATCAGACAGCTGTAAAACATACAGCTGTCTTTCATAAGAGGGCTTTGAACAATTAATCATAGTTAGACCCTTTATGACATAGATACAGGTGCTCAAACAAACACCATTGAAAGTACCTGGTCATTTATTAAAAGATCTGTTCAGAGTACCAATCATATTAGGTCAATTTGTGTGTGTGTTGTGTTATTCATACCTCGAGGAATATGTAAGGAGAAATAACCATTCTGACATTTCCAAGATGTGCTGATGCTTTTAATTCTGGTGCCAATAATTCTTCAAGTAATGATTAGGTGAGTACTTTTAATTCATGTGTTAATTTTACTGTTGTATGTAATATTTTATATAAAATATTAAGTATTGCTTATAAAAATTTGACATACATATATTTAAATTTATTCAAAACTATTATGCTTGTAAATTAGAAACTCAAATTTATATAAAATGTATGTTATTTGCATTGTAGATTTTGTTTCACAGTCTGGTTGTCTCCAGGGTAGATTGCATTAGAATGATGATTTTTAGATGCGCAACCATTGCCTGGTTAATTAAAACCCAAATTTTCATAAAAATGCTTGCTACTTATGTTATTGGTTTAGTTTTATTGCTTAGTTGTTTTCTGCTCCAGACTGCATGATATTTTATATTTGTTTTTTACTATGTAATTTTTGTGAAATTAGTTTCTGGTTATTAGTTTTGTAATACTTATAAATAAATATAATGAAAAATTCAAAATTTTCATATAGGAAATCTGAAATAGTGTGAGACTGCAATGTTTACAGTTTGAGTTTGAGTGCAATCCAAGTTTTGAAAACTATATATTGCATGAGGGGATGCAGTTTAGGTTATCAAAATGTGTATGCAATACTTAATGCAAAATTACAAAGTCGCACTAAACCTGAACTGGCTTGTAAAATTTTAAGAAGCTTTGTTTATAAAAAGAAAGTAGATATACAATTTTTACATTATTTTTTCCTACAAAACATAATATGTGACTAAAACTGTAATTCCGAAATCTAATTTCATTTACTTCTTAAGCTATAATGATTTTACCACATGACACTTTATTTTTAAAAATAAATAGAACTATCAAGATATAAAGTATAGCAATTTTAGCAACTTTAAAAATGTTATCTTTCATTTAAAAACATTAAAAATAAAGCATACTTCTGCATTGCATCTAGAATCCATAGTTCCTAATTTTGAATGCAGTGCACCTATATTATATAGAATACAAGCTTCTTCATATTCAATGTCTGTTATGTTATAAGCAACACCTGAATATATATCAGTCCTATAATTACAAATAATTAATATTAATAAAAAATTGTATATATTACAAATTATTAACAAGAAATATTTTTACAGAGCTAAATTATATAAAAAAAATTATAAAGGAAATTTGTAATTTGTTTGGTAATTCATCAACAAAACAAGTTTTAAATTATACTGAATTTTTTTATTGCATATTTTTTTCCTCCAGTTATAACTTTTAGCTGCAAAGTTAAAGTATCAAAATATAAGGAAATATTCATATCACAAATAAATTAAAAAAGTTATTTATTTGTTACATAAAATTCATGAAAACTTTGATTTTAATAATAACATTTTTTCTTAAAAAGAAATATTCATTAACTTATAATATTTATGGTATTTTACATTTTCTTAAAAAGATAAATATTCTTATACAATAATTTTTTTAATAAAATATTGAAAGTAAAATGAAGGAATATAAGACATCACAAAGAAATTTGATGAATTATTTACAATTCATCTGTGCATTAAATTATGAAATATTAAGCAAAATGAAGAAATATAAGACATTACAAAGAAATTTGATGAATTATTTACAATTCATCTGTGCATTAAATTATGAAATATATATTTAAACATTTATATCTTTAAATGAAAAAATTTTTGAATAAATAAAATGAATAAAACAATCAATAAAAACATTGAAAATCTCAATAAAAACATTGAAAACAATTTAAGCTGTTATCAATATTTATTATTATTTAAAGTGAATTGTATTATAAAGTTTCCTGTAAATATATTCTTAATATATGATCCCATTCACAAACACTAAAAACTAAAACATTAATTTTCAACTAATTGTATTATATGTTTTAATACGTTCTCATTTAAAGATTTGCTTAATTTTCATAAATTAATAGTTCATTACATTTTAATATTTAGTGATGATATTAACAATTATTCACCAAATATTCATTACTTTAATGAAAGTTTCAATAAAAGTCTTAAAAAAATTAACTATGCAAAAATGTATCCATGTTTAATTTTAATGCTTCATATTTAAATAAGATTTATAAAAGCATTTAACAAGCACTAATTTTCACTAACCTTAATAAATGTTAGGTAACAATTATATTAAATGATATGAAGTGAAATCCCTTACAGTAATATTTATGCCTGGGAAATATTAAAATTTTAAAATACAAAGAATAAATTAAGTGAGTTATTTTTACTCTTTTTAACTTGAAAAATACTGAAGAAAAATAAAATATATATTTTAAAAAAATAATTGATGCTATATTTATATTTAAAAAATTTTACAAAAATAAATCAACTAATAATCACCACATGAAAGGTACACAAGCAGGTCCATCGTCAGTCATAGGAAAACGGCTTTGCAGTTTGTGAAGTTGGGAGTAATAACGCTTAAGAATACTGCATCCTGTAAAATCCATTGGAGCTTTGATTGCATTCTGTCAAAAGAAAGTTCTTCTTGTAGTTCTCATAAAATAGTTTCCCAGAAAATGTAGCTTATTAAAAAACAACTTCCTCTTCAAAATATAGCTTACAAAAAAATTCCCAACAAAGTACAATTTACATAAAAGAACTTCTCTTAAAAGACAATTTTATTTATATTAAAAATTTATTTGGCTAGGAAATTCCATTGGTATACGCAGTAAGAATTGCATCTATATCAATTTTTTTAACATACCATATATTTTATAATGCATTAAAAGTATAAAACTGCTACCAATTATACAATATGGTAGTAAAATTGCCCATTACTATGTATTAAATAATTAGATGAAGAATATTGCCTCACTTATAATTTTCAGTTAGCAAGTTCCAAAATGAAATAACTTCAGGACTTATAATGCATCATCACAGATAACAATGTTTTTATATGAGTTGATAATAAGTTATTGCCAAAATTACAAAATTAAGAAAACAGCAAATTTTGAGTTGTATACATCTCCTGAGATCTGACTGAGCCAATTATTAATTATAATGAGCTTACTTTTAATTTAACAGATGCATTATTTTAGAAATTTGAAACAAAATTAAAAAGATAATTTTTTCAATAAATTGCATTTAGCATTAATTTCTAGTCAAAATATAACTTTATTCTTTACTATATTGTATACGTGGTATTAGTAATGTTATATATTTATTTCCAAAAAATGAAGTTACATTTTGAATAATATCAATTGTTTGAAATTTTAGATTAACTAATAGGAAACATTGTCAGTAATTGTTGATAAAAAAAGTGAATAGTTCATTAAAACTACTTGAAAAAAAGGAAGTTAAGATTATACATATATATATTTAGTATGCATATCACAAATATATAAGGACTATAAATGTGTATGCCTTTCTTACTTAATAATATGTTTTACAAAAAAAAAAAAAAAAACAGTAATCGGTCACTATTATGTTAGAAAGTAAATGCAAAACACAATATCCAACATGAAAATCTGCAATTTATTATAATTTAAACCATTTTCATGCAAGAGATATTCTATCCCTCCTGTCAAATTAATTGTAAGCACTTTCTTTGAGTTCATATGAAAATAAATGAATGCCTGTAATTACATATATTATATTAAAAATTAAACAGAAGGAAAAGTATAATAATTTGAGTTAAAATACATAAACATAAGCTTCCAATTTAATTTTAAAAAATTATAACAAATTTAATTATTTATAAAGCACATTTTTAAAAAATAAATATGAATTCTAAAACACAGAATGTATTTAGGAAAATTGTAATAATAATATATTTTATTTTATTTTATAAACTACCTGGCGAAGAGCTTCCAATTCTTTAATTTCTTTTGTATATGATTCAGCATCTTCATGATAGAAGTCTCTGATGTACTAATAATAAATAGAAAGAATAATAAATAAAAAGCAATTATAAAACATTTTTATAATATAAAACAGTTTATTTTTATAGCCTTCATAATTAAAAAATAAATTTTATATATTTTATATAAATATTATTTCATAAACAGATTTCTCAGAGATCATAATTTTTCTAAATTTAAAATTTTTTTTTACAAATAATTAGGAGTGGCAAAAATAAATAAAATTACAATATTTAGTAAATATTTATACTTGAGTTAAAAGCAGAAACACAAAAATCAAATAAAAAATTATGCATCAGTAGATTGCGCTGCAATTGTAATACGGCAAAGTTAACAAAAAATAATGTTTAATTATTTAATGATATTTAAGCACTTTTTTAAAATATGTATATCTTATTATATTGATACTGTAAATCCTGGTTAAGCACTTATACTAGTTGTACAAATGAAATTGAAAATACACTGGGTTTAAAGATATATGGCTCAAAGTAGATACTTATAAAGCAGAAATGCCTCACTATAAATGATAACCCAACCCATAAGAAAGAAAAAGGTACAAATTTAATAAATCTTGTTTATAAATATACAACAACAAAATAATGCAAATTATTCATTATTTTCATATGGCACTTTTTTTTCCCTAAAAAAATAGGCCTCGATAAAAAAATATGTTATGGAATCTAAATCTACAAAAAAGAATGTATAAAATCTTTGAAAGTTCCATTATTATTTCAAAAGAATTCATAAACTACTAACAAGAAACTTGTTAGACATGTATGGAATTACAATCAACAGTTTTTTGACATCACATTCAGGATAGATTAAGATCAAAAAACTATATTAATACTTATTATTCATCTTAGGGAAATTGGTTTATCTAAAAAACCTAAATTTTGAAGAGACAGTTGAACATTTGCAACTAAATACTATTCTTAAAGTTTTTTGCAAATAATGGCTTACATCACGTATCACAAAAAAGGGAATCTGGAAAACTGCAGAAGCTCCAGACTTGAATGCAGGTGGCCAAAATATAACTTTTTTTTATCAAATTTTTTATCAAATTTATCAAACCAGGGAACTTCAGCTTTGAAAAATGCAGTCTTGAACTAGAACATAGAAAGCATTTCTTCAGAAGCCTTTAACAACATATAGTAGACAGCCAAAAAGCTGTTGTTACATTTTTTAAATATATTGTATTATACTTTTCATAGTTAAAAGGATGTTTCATATGTTGGAAAGATGAAATCTGAAAAATTCTGAAGCAGCCATTCCAAAAGAAGTATATGTAGGAAGCAATAGTGGAGATCAATTTCCAGACAATAGGACACATTGAGTACTAGCTTTAGAAACTTCTGCAATTTTAGAAGTTCTCAGTAGCAAATACATTAAAATTTAAAATGTCAACTAAGATCCCTTACTCAATTCATAAAAATTTTTTGATTATTCAAAATTGAACTTCAGACTCCCAATGGTTCAACTTTGAAAATTCAATCATTGGACTAGGAATGGGGTTGTCAAAATCATGCCCAATGAGTTCCTTCAAAAGATCTTCCAAATAATCATTCCATCAATTAAGGACCTCACTTCAATCATTTAAAAACACTTTGGTCTATGTTTCTATAAATATTAATTATTGGTTTGAACTCTTTCCATCACAAAAGAAAGCTCTATTTTTTGTAGGATATCGGTAGACATTGAGTATTGTAGAAACAAATTTCTTGAAAAAGTCTCTTCTTAGTTTGTATTTTTCTTTTCTTTTGCTCTTAGCCTTCTTATTGTCCTCAACTAATCTTCTTGAATGCCTCTTTTACAGCATAAATTTCAAACATAGCCCTTTTTGCTTGAGTTTCTAGCGTACATTCTTGATCCAACTAATTTATTTTTTTCCTTTTGGTATAACCTAGCATATCAGTAGATGTATCAATGATGGCTTTAATAAATGTATTCTATTTGGTTTCAATATTTATTATTTTTGACAAAGACTTTTTGAAACAAGTGTCTCATTTAACTTCAACTGGAAGCTTTAATGGCTTAATCCTTTAGTTTCTCAGATTTTACTCCTATCAGTCTTTCTTCTGTCATTTTACAAGCATTTAAAATTTTAGTCTTGAGTTTAACAATAACTAGGAAATGAGATAGGGGTCACAGTTTGCACCTTATCAAATAGGTGCTAACAACTCAAATGTCTGATACACAAGTAAAATTTAAAAGGTACGATCGATTGATTTCATTTCTCCTTGTCAGGAGATTGCTAGATTAGTAAATATCTGTGTTCAAATGGGGTGCTGGATTAGTCATACCATTCTCAGTAACAAAGAATATCATTATCTGTTACCGTTAGTGCTCTTGTATAGAATATTCCTTCCAAATGTGTTAATCTAAACTCATTTCTTTTCTGATTTTTGCATTCATGTCATCCAAAACAATTTTGAAACCATATCTTGGACAGACTCCATAGAGCATGTAGAATCTTTATAAAAAGATCTTTATATTCTCATCTTAGCACTTTTGTAGACATATGAGTACTGATGATACTATAGTTGAAAAATCTTCCTCTTAACCTTATTTTACAGTCTTCATGATCTGGAACCAAAATGAATCGATTGGTGTTTCATTTTCCTCGTTCAAAAGAAAAACAGTTCCAAAACTGTTTCTTTCTCTCACAACAGTAATACACTGTGCGATTCTTTTTCACCATGATTCCCTTATTTAACCATATACTTCCAGAATGAAGAGTAAGTCAAGATTGTATTTGTCAAACTCTTCAATCAAAAATTGCTATCCCTACTAAAATAAAAAGTTATAACATTCAAAGTACCACAAAATGCAAGAATCCTTAGCTCATTTCCAAATTGATTTCCTTTACACAACTAGGTATTTTTATTTTGGATTTCATAATAAGGGAATTTCAATCACTCTAATTCATTTTTAGCACCTACTTAGATCTGTTGAATGTAATATTTAATTTCAAAAAGACAATCAATGAGAGTCCTTTTATATTATACTCTGGCAGAGCATTTTCATTTAATGAAATAAGTTTAAAAATTCAACAGAAATGCACCATTTTACACATATATAAAATATATTAGCCTATTCTTTACAAATCTGAGGACTGTTTTGATTTTTTACATAAAATTTCTACACTTGAAAAAAGAAGCACTAATTGAACTATATCTTTATTTAGATTAGATGAAATCAAAAAATAGCAACTTAGCAAAAACAATCTAATAAATCTTACTTCTCAAGGTATGACACCTTTGAAATTTTAATGGAGTAGCATAATATATGACAGTTAAATTTCATCCAAAGGCTAATCATGATATATAATTAATTTATTTAAATATTGAAACATATATACAATTGTTGAATTCTAAACAATGAAAATAAATTCAAGAATATAATTAAATATTACAAAAACAAACCATACCATTTTAATCAACTGTAACAAAAATGATGATTTTTTTTAAAAATAATGCCTCAATAGATTCATAAAGTTTAAGATGATATGAACGGTAAAAAGCTCAAAAATCTTACATATAAGATAGAAAATAATTAATAAAACATTGGTATTATGTTATTTTATAAATGGATGTACAGTATTCTCTTTTTTAAATTTAAAAAAGTAGAAATTAATAAATTTAACATCATTTTCCTTTAATTTCTCAAACTAGAATAGTTTCTATATTATAAAAATAAACACGAGTCACTCAATATTAAAAAGTTTTTTTTTAATTTTAAATAAATGTCATTACCTGAAGGACATGAAATTTTATATACTAAAAACTGGTTTTAGTAATCAAATTATTAATTTAAAGATTGGTTTTATTAATGATTAAATAAAAAATTTATACATTAAATGAGTAAAATTAATTTGAAACGCCACAATCCTTTTTAACCGGAATAAGTATCCATAGCACCAATGAAAATGGATAAACTACGAGTATTAACATAGTGAAATAACAATATGAAAAATTTACACATCGTAACAAAAGATAGAGAAAGAATCAAATTCCAGTATCCTCCTAAACTGAAATCATATCATTAATTAAATTATTATTCACATCATTACGAAAATTTAAATATTTAATATTTTCAAAGTTATGAACAGAAGAGCGAAACCAAAACTATGGGATAAATTCAAAGTTCCTTATATGACTAATCTATTACGTTTTAATGGCGCAATATATATGGATAGTGATAAGAAACATTAAATTAAGTACATTTTAATAACTACATTTCACAAAATCATGATCTGTAAATATATCAAATTTGCAGTTATTCAAAAATCCTTTGAATAGTTATAAAATAAGAAATTCATTAAAGGAATAAATATAATATAAAGATACTTGCTTTTCTGAGTGTATGTCCAAAATCAGTATTACTTGGACTAACTTTTATATCACAACTGATCATAGGTAACCGCGGCACAGCTTCCATTTTTATTCCTTTATATTACTGAAAAACTTCAGAAAAGAGACATAACAAATCATCTCAGGAAATGTTATGACAGTTTTAATATCAATAGACCTATTGCCATTCAGAAATAAAATCGAATACAAATAAAGGAGCTAGCTCGCAGGCCTTCGAAATTGAAACAGTGATTCATTTCAATTGATAGTGCCTACAAATAATCAAAATTGATCATATTAATCTCTATGAAAGCATGATAGTCGACCTCTGTGAACAAACTGATACCATTTCAAATATCAAACATAATCGGAGAGCTTGAAGGATTGAAAAGAATGGATTAATTTACATCGAATTCATCTCTAAAACATTTCAAGCAGATTCATACTAATAACGCTATTTATCTATTCGCAAAATAGTTTCGTAGTGAAGTTAGCAATAGCTTGAGAGAAGCACTCTCTGCACCTGTATTATGTATAATAAAATAATTGAATTAAGAATACAGTCTCCATAGTAGGTAACCCTCAAACTAATGAATCCGATATTATCGCTTTGAATTTCATGAGTGAAAATAAAAATAGACTAATATGCCGTTCGCATTGTACTATTAAACACGTTTAAGTCTCGGCAGAACTTTCTCGTGGTAGCAACTTGTGATTTAAATCAGTTCGAACTGATTTATCAAATCAGTTTACTAGTGTCTTGAGATAGAGCCCCGATATTCGGCTCCAGAAGATTTTGGGTAAGATTCAGTGTCTTGGAGATGTAAAAAATGCGATAAATTTTTCTAGTTAGCAAGTTTATCTTATAGAATAGTTTTTCTCATTTTTTAACTTACAATTCTGAAAATCAGTATATTTTTCTTGTATAAAATCCTAAGTTTCTTCTAAAATATTTTGTACATATAACTGAGAAAATATATTAAATTCTGTGTAATTTTTGATTTTCCTCATTTATAAAAACTAAAATCAATAAGATTTTCAAATAAAGTAGTTACACTTTGAATCGAATTACAGATATTTATTGTATTGGCAGCTTGCGATTTATCTTAGAAGAATTTTTCATTTAAAAGGTAGACAATATACACACTAAATTAAAAAATATTTTATTTCCACAATTTTTTTAATTGAAGCTTGTTAAAACAACTCGTGTATACAAAAAAATAAATAAATATATTTAAAAATAAATTAAATAAATTTTAATTAAACATAACAAAAGTTTTAATTAATTAATAAAAAACTTAAGCTAATAAATTTATATTAACAACTCGTGCATACAAAAAATAAATAAATAAATTTTAATGAAACATAACAAAAGTTTTAATTAATTAATAAAAAACTTGCGCTAATAAATTTATATTTAATCCAAACATAAAATATAGTTTGGTGATATGAGCACGATAAAGTGAAAAACAGAAGAAAAAAACTACTTGAAATAATGAATTTATAATGAAGTCAATAATTTGTCATGTAAGCATGGTAAGGGGACAATTTATAATTTCGTTTAGTATATTTAGTGAAAAAAATGTTTTATTTCCCACTCATTTTGTACATGATATTTTATTCCCATTTACACATTTATAATATCTTAATTAAAACACAGAAATCAGAAGGAAATGTGATATTGAGTGTCTTTAAATCTTTTACACATATAAATGACGAAACTTATAAATTATTTGTAAATTGTCTCATTTTTAAAAATTTAATAACTTATTTTTTTCACGTAAATGAATTATGCTTTTAAATTGATCTACAGATGTTTAATATTTAAAGCTTATTATTTATCGAATTTAGAATTTTTAATTTAAAAAATATATAATGTACACACTAAATATGAAAAACTTTTAACTCTGCAGTTTTTATATTGAAATTTATATTACATCCAAAGCTTATTAAAACAATTCATGGGTACAAAATGTTTTCACCCAATTTTTCATTTGAATTGATAAAACTTTTAATTTTTGCTTTAGAAAAAAAAGTCTTGAGATATCAATTTACAATTAAACCATGAAAAAAGCGTCAAAAACAATTTATTTAGTAAAATTAATTTTACCATGGCATTTTACTCCCATTTATGTTTATCTTTAGTAAAAGTACAGAAATCAGAAGGAAATAGAATAATTGCACTTTATCTCTCTTTGGTACTTACGTATTATCCCGTCTTATTATTCCGTCCGTATTTTTCGACCATATCTGCGAAAAAAATAAATGTCATTAATGATGAGATTTAGCACCATATAAAACACAAATAAAGTTTTTATCTATTTGTATTTTATATGGTGCTAAGATATAAGTAAACTATTTTGCTTTTTCTTCATATTTCGAAAAATAATTATTAAAATTTGCAAAATTCAACGACTTATTATTCAGACAAAAAAGGTTGACGGGATAAGACATAAATACCCATTATTTTTTTCTTAATTGTTTTTCACTCGCACACAAGAAATAATAGGAATGTAAATAAGCAAATCGTAGACCATAGAGTTGTTAAAACTAAGTCTGAATAATATTCACATTTTATACCGCTAAATTATTGTAATTACTTTCGTCAAATACGCGAGCGTTAGTATTCCCATCTGGAGTCAACATTCAGGGCTCTATCTTGAGACACTAATAAATCAGTTTGACGAACTGATTTAAATACGTTTCAACTGATTTAGCGCCATCTTGCTTTCTGCTACCTTGTTTCTCAGAATGTGTTGACATATCTGAATTCGATAAAAATAAATACAAGAAAAGCAAAATTTTAAAAATTAACACAGAAATATTTACATAAGTAGTAAATATGTATAAAAGAATTATATTAAGTTTGAGAAGAAATAGGTTTGTAAACGAAATATGTACAGGTTAAATATAAATTCATGTGTAAAAAATTTTAAGTATATTAAAGGCAGTGCGAACTATGTTTTCAGTGTGGTGTTTAAGTTAAATCAGATTTATAATTTAAAATTGATTTTAAAAAACGGCAGTACAAACGGGGTATAAAATGATTTATATTTCTTGAAAGAATCATTGGGGCGCTCCGTGGCTGAGTGGTCTAAAGCATCACCGCTAATCGCTTGAGAGCGTAGGAGTGTGGGTTCGATTCCCATCGTGGCCCTGGGTGTTTTCTTCGTTATTCTTCTGTGGTTGTACATCTGTCATTGTGCTATTTGTCCTATTATCGACGAAGACTTACAAGCGGATCTCAAGAATCAAGCATACAAGTCTGAATATATGTAATGTAATAAATAAATAAATAAAGAATCATTGTCCGAGATGAGAGAAGATTCGAAAAAAGAAGTTTTTGATTGAACTTCGGTTTGCTGGTTGACCGTAATTAGTTAATTTCTGTGAGCCACCATTTTATTTTTTGCAATAATGGTATTTGGTAAGCTCTAGTTTATTTTAGGACGTTTTCTGCCATTCTTTCATATGTTTGCATTCATTATAACACAGAAAAAAGCTTGATCGAAGTATAATAACTGTAAAAATGGAAACATAAGTAAATTTATTTCAGGGTGATTGGAATTTTTAAAAATGGAAATTGTCTTCAACATAAGATAATAAAAAAACTTATAGAATATCCTAAGTAGCAAAATAGTTTAGCTCAATATTGGCAAACTTGCCAAGATTGCCCCAATAATGGTCCAAAGGTGGGTGTCAAGTTTTCTCCAATCTACAGCATGGCAAAATAAGCACAATAATAGACCGATAATGGGTGCCACATTTACCCTAATATTGGGCATGTCAAATTAAGCCAAGGTTAGTCCTATTTGGATGGCAAGATTTCCCAATGTAGAAAATGCCAAGATAAGCCAATATTGGACTGATAGGGTGTGCAAATTTTTTCCCAATACGCCATGATAAGCCACTATTGGTCCTAGAAAGGTAGCCAAGTTACTACTTATCTTAGGCATGCCAAGATTTTGCTAAAATATAATATAGGAAGTTATCCAATATGGCTACGTATTTTTCAAAGCTGTTTGATTGCGTTTCAGTTTATTAAGAATTTACTTACTCATAGAGATTAAATTTCCTTAATTCCTGTACATTTTGAAACTTTGATTCTTAAAGTTTAATCATTACCTCTTTATTTTTTGTTTATTAACAAACCTTTAATTCCTTTCTTTATCAAGGATGCTCTCAAAAAGTTGCGGTGTTTGTAAGTTTGGTTTTTCTTTTATTTGTGTTAACAAAGTTTGGTTACCATGAAAATATGTTATCTAATTAAACTTAAAATATAATCAAAATCAAAATAATGTTTAGCTATATTTTATTTTTTATTTGCAATCGCATTACATATTATTAACCATGAAACTACTCGAAAATCTAATGTTATTGTTATACATAAAGTAGCAACGATAATTTGGCTCTACAAGTATTTACCTACATTGATTTAATCACATATAAATTTTTATGAATGCATTTATGAAATATCATTCGAAAAGAACTATCGTTGTTATTTAAATTCATTGCATTTTAGAGATGGCCTTTGGTTTTTTTTATTTTTCATGATGCAGTTAAAGTATTTCTCTACTGCATTTTATAATATCTTAATAACAATAGTTTCCATTTGATTTATTGATATACTTCTGTAAAGTTATGTTTTACATTCAATTTGGATTATAATTGGGATCAGTGCTGATTTGAAAAAAACTGCTAATGTATGTTAGAAAAAACTAATGTTGGTATTAACGTTATTTATTTTGTTATAATATTTGCAGTAATATTGTGGTAGCCTAGTGGTTAGGGCATTGGCCTTCTATCTGGAAGGGCGGGGTTTGATTCCCAATGCCACCAAAGACCCACCGAGTACATGCGATATACGTGCTTGTTAAATCCGTGGAATCGAAAGTCCTGTGGTCAGTCATTGAGCAATTACTATGGGTGCAATGCTCTGGAAAAAATTTCCTCCTCCTTCAGATCGATATCAAAATTGAGGAAGTAGGTCCTCTGGTCGTGCCATCTATCGGAAGATTTAAACAGAGCAAAGACGTACTTTACCTTCGTGGTGCTCTGACTAAAACGAAAGACGTTCTCTTTTGACTTAAATTCGCCTTGCCAAAGCATAGCGAGCTTGGCTTATCCAAGTGCCATAAGCAACAATACAACAACACATACTTGGAAAATTTCACAAGCATGCACACTTCAAGACGGGCGTCAATGTCAAGCTGAAATCCTCTGTCCATCTGACAAGGTTAGCCTTGCTGAAAAAATACGAAAATGTTTCAACAATTACAAATTTTCATTTATCTGGGAAATCCCACAAGCACATACTGTAAGATGGGCTGTCCTGTCACGCTGAAATCCGTTATTTATCTGATCAGATCGCCTGGTTAAGAAAAGCTAAAGAACGAAAAAGGTTTTATATTTCATCGTTCATGTTTTATACTTCCTATTTCATCTTTCGTTTCTTAATCTTTTGAGTTTATAAGGCGTCGTCCGAGCTTAATTTCCTCAGATGAATGAGCGAAAGTTCATGAAATCGTTTCTCGTTTCTCTAGGGTTTTCAATAAATCAAGTGCCCACAAATCTTGCAATCGAACGGTTTTTACTTTATTAACGGAATCAATTGTACAATATATAGCGATATCTCTGACACACCCAACTCGCAAGCGAATATGGAAAAGATTTGCATGAAATATAGACATGGACGGCTTTGTTCACGAATGAAAATTCCTAAGTCGGAAACTCTGCTGGATCGAAGCTACCAACGAAGATCCAGTAACATACGGATTTCGATTCGATCTTCGTCACATTAACTTGAGTCCGAAAGATTGGTGAACCGCAAAATATTTCAGTAAGCGGAATTTACAGATTAAGGTTTCGAGCCAGCTTCAGAGAACAGAGAATGTAACATCTTTAAACAAGCCTGAAGACATCGCGAAATCATTTTATAGTCCGTCGGAAAACGATGGGAATAAAATGTCATGGCTTACAGAGGCAGTCGATACGAAAAAGAATTATTGAACGCTTTAAATATTTCAGCTATCAATTTGGAAATTCACGGTTGTCCGAAATTCCATGTATAAGTGAATTAAGATGAGAGACAGAAAATTGCAGTGCGAATGGCACACGAAAATTTTGGAATCAGGAGAACATCATTGTCATTGTTCGATGGTCGAAGTGTTCGTTCTTAAATGATTTGTTCAAAACTGCCTTGAATGGCAAGCATAATGTTCGCCAAAAAGAATATTATTGGCAAGATTCAGTCAAAACATAGAAAATTTTATAAACGAAATGTACGAAAAATATTTAAAATGTGGAATATAGAATGCAGGCGTTGCGAGTGATGAACCGTGGACACTGAATTATTTCAAAAGTATATTGCCGTGCGTCTATTTTTCAAAAAAAAAAAAAAAAAAAAAAAAAAATCAACGCAGTATTAGATGTGAATATTGATTATGAAGCTTGAAATCATCACTTTGAAAGGTTAGCCTTTTAGCCATAAAATTAAAGGGGTAAAAAATTCGCAGAGAGTCGCACTTTTTGTGTGCGCTCTCTGTGAATTTTTTACAACACACAATTAACCAATTTTGGGTAAATTATTTCTTGTTTTGTCTCACAATATAGCTTTTTAATGAAAAAACATGAAAAATCAAGAGAAAGATATTAATTCTCAGTATAAAATGGGAACCTAAATGATGACCTTGAAAGGTTGACCTTGAACACCTATGGATACAAGCTTTTCATAAACGACATGAAACAAGACCCCACATGTTGATAATGGTCTTTCCCAGTGTAAAATACGCACTAGAACTGAAAAATTTGGAACAAAACTGAAAAACTGGGAATTAAAACTGAAAATTTGAAATCGAAACTAAAAAATGTAAACCGAAACTTTTAAATTGCAAACTGAAATTTTAGCCGAAGCTGGAACTCAAACCAAAGATAATCATGCTGATAAGGACTTCCGGTTTTTATTGTATAGAAGGGGCCAGCCGAAACGGAAGTTGTCACATTTTGTTCTCAGCTTTCTTAAGGTGCCTTTATTTCTGTTTTCTTCAAAATGAGTTTTTGCATGCATTACGTGGCGGGACTGAAACTTATTAAGAATGATAAAGGTGAAACTGTTGCCAGTGAATTGAAATTCACAAGCGTAGACGACGGATCCAAGGTCCTGTCAGTCCTAATATCTTTTGAAATTTCAATAAGTGATGATAAAGGAATGAAAAGACTTCAAGTGTCAATGCACGAGATGAGGAAATTTCGTGAAAGAACATTTCGATCAAGCTAGAATTGCTACTGATGAACAGTAGACACTGAATTACTTGCAAAGCTTTATTCTACACGTACAATATTTTCCGAAGCACATAACTGATGAACTTATAAAATTTGAACAACAGTAGGCACATCATCATCTTGTGTGTGAGAGAGAAAAGGTTAGACTTTTTAGCCTTTATAACTGAAAAATTAAAGGAGTAATTAATTCGCAGAGAATATCACACTTTTGTGCGATACTGTCTGTAAATTTTTTCCAACACACAAAATTTACCAATTTTGGAATCTCTGCGAATTTTTTCTAACACAAAACTAACCAATTTTGGATACATTATTTCTATCTGTCTTGTTCTTTTGAATCCTTAAAGATTTCCATGCTGATAATGATCATTTCTTTCTTGTACGCCTTACATATTTTCTATAAATCTTATATATTTTTCTTATATGGCTTGACATCATAAGCTTTTAATAAACGATCATGAAACAATATTCCAAAAGTATTGATGTTGATAATGAATATTGTCTTGTCACAATAAAGCTTTTAATGGCCGACATTGAGACAAGTTTCAAATTTTCTTCTCCGATTTCAAAGTTAACAGATCATTTCTTTCTCTTTCTTTCTGTCGAACATGAGTTACAACTTGAATTTTGTCGCAAGACTTAAGCTCATGAAAAATGATGAAGGCGAAATGGTTGCTGAAGAAATTGAATTTACAAGCACATTCGATGGGAAAAAATTTTCCATTATGTCTGGCCTGACTTATTTCTAAATGCCGCCAACATCAACAACAAGTGATTGTCAAAAATTCATCGTTCCAGTCAAAGATATAGAAGACTTCTTGAAAAATGAACTGAATGAATAATTTCTGAAAAAAGAGGATGGCTGGGATCATAGCATCGCAAGTGATGAGCACTGGACAATCAGTTACTTGCGGAATTTGGCGCCGTATGTTTGTGAATTTCCCAAGGTGACGATCGACGAACTGTTGAAGATTGAAGAATAACGATGATGGTTGGAAACATCAAAAATGGCCGTTGAAATTTTCTCTGAAACCATAGCCAAAGAAGACTCTCAAGCACGCACTCATTACAGGTAAGAAAATGTTTTCTCCAATTTGCCATTTTATTGATACGGTTCATTTCACATAATTAACTTCTTGTTTCATTCATTTTATTGTACAAGAATTAACGGAATACATTGTTATGTTTTACAAAACGTTAAATCTTGATTTTTCAAGAAACGTCGTTTGGAACCAAGTTCATTTCGATCCGGGCTGCCGCCCGGAGCGCAATGATCTAGGGGCGCCAAAATCATGGAAAATGAAAATAAACTGATAAAAAAATAAGTTAACTGAATTAAAAATTAAGTACAAAAGCTTTTATAAAATGCACTAAAAAGTAAAGAATATTTTTTATCATTCTGATATATCAATAAATTATTTTTCATAATATTGCATTGTCATCGAACCCTTATAAGTATACCAAATTTCATTGAAATCGGTTCACGGGAATTTTCTCAAAAACGCGTTGCAAGATTTGACTGAGAGTTTTGATTTTTGATTTTGAAACCAAGCGAAACAAGATCTAACAGCCCTTTTTAACTGCATATAAAAAGGAAGTAGACTTAAAACAATGCATTATTTGCCACTAGACTTCGGCTGGTGCGAAATAAAATAGTTTGTTTAAATTGTTTAGTGCAAGAAAGCTTTAAAAAAGTGCTTGTGCAAGTTGACCAGTGCATTTGGCTTCTGTGAAGGTAAGTGTTTTAATTTTTGTTTTCATTTTTAAAAACGAATAAAATTCATCAAACATCAGCCAAAAAAAGGGTGAGGGTAGATTTCAAAAATTAGTTTAGATCAAAACATGGCTTGTGTGGTATCAAATTAAAGGTAATTGAGTCTGGAGTTGAATAAAATGCATTTTATTTTTTTAAGCCAGCGGCGCACAAAGGGGGATTTCGAAAAGTTAGAGTTTACATCAAAAAATGCCTTGTGTGGTATCAATTTTTTTTTTTTGGCCAGTGGCCTACAATGAAGGGGGGATTTGTTGTTAATCGTATGAGCTTAGGTTCTCATAAATTGGCAGAGTATTTTTCATTTTGTTTGTTTTAGTTTGTCCTTCGTATTAAAAAAAATTGGGTAGTTACATATTACAAATATAAAAATAAAATTTAGGAGTAGGGACCCCTAAAATTATATAGTGTAGGGCCACATAAATTGTAAATCCGTCGCTGCATAGTGTGACTTGGTTGTTATGATGTGTCCATTATTTTGAGGACTAATGAAATAGTAGTTTATAATATAGAGATCAGCAACTAAGGAACTGTTGGAGGTTTTACTAGAAGAGCTAGAGAAAAATAGGCTTAAAGTAGAAAACATGTGCGGTGAAGGTTATATGACAACGTTTCCAATATGAGAATAAAAAAATCGGGAGTACAAACAAGAATCAGAAATATAAACCCCCGAGCATTTTATGTTCCATGCAGCAGCCATTCGCTAAATTTGGTTGTAAACGATATGGCAAAATCTTCGTTTGAGGCAGCCAACTTCTTCAATAATGTTCAAAAGTTATATACATTTTTTTCTTCCTCTTCTTTCGTTGGGCAATATTACTGAAATATATTGATACTTACACCCTGAAACCATTAAGTGATACGCGATGGGAAAGTCGAGTCAACTAATTTTAAAAGGTCTGCCGTTTCAAATTGGTCCAATTCACAATGCTTTGTACAGTATATATGAAGATTCAGAAATCGATAATATGATCAGAGACGAGGCTAGCAGATTATTAAATAATTTGAAGCAGTTCAAATTTATTTGTTCTGTTGTGATATGGTACAAAATTTTGAATCAGCAAACTTTTGCAAACTGTAAATTTTGATAAGTCACAAGCAATTGATATGCTTAGTAACTGCAAACTCTTCTTTGAAAACCTGAGATCAGATGAAACTTTTGAAAGCATAATTTTAGAAGCAACCGAGCTTGCTTCAGAGATTGATGTGGAAGATAATTTCGAAACAACCACACCACGTCATCGTGTCTGAAGCAAAACAAGAACGTTTTTGTGTGAGGGCATGGATGAACCCATTCAAGACCTCAAACAAAAATATAAAATAGATTTTTTTCAGACTATAGATCAAGCAATAAATGCCTTGGAAACCAGATTTAATTTGTTAAATACTCACAGTAATTATTTCAACTTTTTGTATAATATTTCTGGTCTAAGAGATATGCCCAGAAATGAGCTACTGGCTCATTGCAAAGATTTAGAAGTTGTTTAACTGATGGAAATTCAAGCGATCTTAACGCCCTGGAACTAGCCGATGAAATAAACATTGTTTCGCCATTATTAGCAAAAAAGAAAAAACCCCTGTTGAACTCCTCAAGTTTATCGCTACACTCAAATTCGCACCAAACCTCAGGATAGCATTAAGAATCCTACTTACATTGCCAGTCACTGTGGCTTCAGGGGAAAAAAGCTTTTCAATACAAAAAATAATAAAAAATTATCTCAGAACGATGCAGACGCAAAATCGTCTCAATGGATTGACAATGATAGCTATAGAACACCAAATTAGGGACAAATTAGATTTGAAATCACTGGTTCATGAGTTTGTCGAAAGAAAAGTTAGAAAAAAGGCATTTTAATTACTTTAAATAGTTAGAATTTATTTATAATATGGGATATTGGTTTAATTAGCATTGCTACATTTTAATTTTTGTTATTTTGATTTAAGTGCTACATTGCTCATCTCTTGTTATCTAATGCTTGAGTTTTTAATAAAACATTTTTTTTAAATTTTTTTTCAATGTTTTCTTGACTTTCTGATATGGTCGCATGAGATTTACTTAAAAAAACGGGGGGGGGGAGGGCGCAAAATTAAAGTTTTGCCCGGAGCGCCAAAATGTCTGGGATCGCCCCTGGTACATTGCGAACACGACTTGTTTTATATACCCCAAGAGCCATGAGCAAACACGACGGATATTCAGTTGTGTCAGGATTCGAGCTCATAATCTTCCGATAAAGAGAACAAACGCCCTCACGAACCAGACCACCGTGACTCACATTTAAAATTACGGAAAGATAAATTTTCCATCTTAGTGAAAAAATTGTATATTATTTGAGAAACAGAAAATTAAAGTTCTCCTATTTTTAGTCCCAACGCTAATATGAAAAAAAGATATTTACATAATCTTGACAGCATTAGCTCATACTTGGTAAATGTCCTTGGTAATAAAGAAAAGGGGAAATAAATATCTAATTTATTTCAATTTTTTGTCTTATGATTGCGTGTACTTGTGTATTTGGAATGATAATATCCCCTTTAAACATAGTAAATTAAATGAAGAGAAATGCTGCTAACTGGAAGTACAAAAAAGTTTTTACAATTTTATGTATCAAACTATTTTTAAAGAGATATCTATTTTCAGATTCATTTACCTGAAAGTTAAACGTATACCACTTAGCTATATCGATGATCAGTATATCAGCAAAATTTTATTTTTTACATATATTTCAATGATAAAGAAACACAATTATAAAATGTTATATAAACAAAAACAAAAATAAAAAAATTGCTCTTACTATATAGAAAAATTTCAGGGTATAAAGTAATTTGTAGAGAATAGTATTAAACAGGCAGCACGCATAATTTAAGAGAAAATTTTAATTATATAATTTACAAGACTTAACCAATATTATTTCAGGACACAATGAAGAAATAAATGGCGTAGCAGCGACAAATAAAATGCGCGACTCGGCGAATCAAGCTTCACGTCTTCACACTTTTAACTTCTCGGCATGTGAATGAATCATTTTAGATTTAAATTTCACTTTAATCAAATAATTTGAGGATTTGAACACTATTTTTCCTGGAACCAGGGGGTACGCGTACCTTCCTTGGGCATGAGCAGTCTTCAGGCGCGTCGACAGGTGGTGAATCGCCGAATGTCCTGTAGGAATGACAGAATAGCCTTGAATATAGAATCAGAGGCCGCGAACCAGCTCCCGTAAACCCTGGTGTTATGCGATCCGTGCCTAGGGCTAATTGGCACCGCGGTATTGGTGTCTTAACGGAGCCTCTAGTTGCTTGGCGAACTTCTAGAGTAATTTGCCTTGCCCAGTAACTCAGGCAATGCTGGGTGGACTTATATTACCTGAGCTTTTTAATTGTTATCTTGAGGCTGAAAAGACACAAGAAATAACTAACCTTTCTGCATTTGCGGGTGAAGCCTCTGAAGTAGACTTTGCTGAAAAAGACAAGGGAACTCAGAGGCAATCTAGTAAAGGGGCAGCAATGAATCCTTCACTTGAGGTAGAAATGACCTCCAAACCATCTTCTGGTGAAAGTCAGGAAGCTATCCCTAGCATGACTGACTTTCTGACCAGATGGGACTGTTTCAGCAAGACCCTATCTGCTGGAAATGCCATGCGCAAGAGGAAACGGCAGAGCATATCATTTACGAATGCGAGGCTCTTGCCCTCCCTAGATTAACTTCTGTAGGCATCATCCATACTAGAGAGTTACACCTAGACTCCATTAAAGGGTTATCGGACTTTATTAATAAAGTGGGTGACCCGAGCAACTGGAACTAGGAAACATTGGGTTTGGAGTTAATAGTACAAAATGCTGATAAAAGCAGAGGTGCTCAATGACATACAAATCCAACTCTAAGAAGAAGAAGAGGAAGAAGAAACTTTCCTGTTAAGACGTCTAGACTTCAGACATGTTGTAAGCCAGCTATCCTCGAATAACGCAGTAGAATATTACGTTGCATGTATGTTAATTTAATAGTAGTTTTCATGTGTTTATTTGTTTGTTTTTTCAAAAAGAATACTATTTAGAAGTCAATTATCTTCTCAAAGGTATGTATGTGTATAATATGATAACATCAGTGACAGAATTGAATTACACATCGGAGGATCATGTTCACATAATAATGGAAAATAAATTGTTTGCTGTTTTAGATAACTAACTAAAATTTAATAAAAATCATTTTTCAGTTCAGCCCCCAGCATGCCATATGCTAAAAAATGATAATTAGAGAAGAAAACAAAGAATTCCATCTTGATTGGTTGGTTGGGTTTTATGGCGCAAGGTCCAAAATTGGACATGCTGCGTCAATCCATCTGAATTGGACGGAGTCGTTTGCATTCATATGCAACGTAAATGGTTAAGCCCCTATTACATTAGAGTTGCCCAGATTTCAGTTTGAGCAACTCCCGTAGACTTAACATTACGTGACGTCACAGCTTAAAATTTGAGCAACTCGTTCTTTTCGTCCAATCAATGCTTGAGATTTCTTTCAGGTTTGCTGTAAGAAAATAACAGCTTTACTAGATTTAATAATAGATCGCTTTTTTGGCTAACATTTTTAAGGTTGCCATATTTTACTCAGAATGTGTCCACATTTCATAATGAATTCTTATTTGGGAATTTAATTTGTAGCCAAATTTTATTTTCTACACGCCATCTTGCTTCGTGTGAACCTTTACTTTTAAGATGGGGAAAGATAATCTTTGCCGACGTGAAAATCAATGCTAATACATAAGTAACACATTTTTGTGTGTATAATTTATTCTTAAATAAAAGATTAAGAATTTGAAAGAAAAAATAATTTTAGATTGAAGCTTCAATTTAAACATAAAATTCTACAAACACCACACAAAATTGTAAATATTGTATTGTAAGATTTTCCTATACAAAAATAATTTCTTAACAACAATGTTTATAAAAAATTAATGATTAATTGTTGATAATATTAAAAAAAAGAAACTCAAATTACTATTTTAAAAGTTGAGGAAATGCACAAAAATTATATTCTTTAAAAAATATATATATTAGTTATGAATTTTAATTTATAATTTGTTTTTAAAATGAAAAAAAATAATAATTTTTCTTTTTTATTAAAGTAAATATTGTGGCATATTAAAATAAGATGCATTTTTAAACTAATTATTTATTACATTTAAACAAACACACCACATAAAAGCAGAGATTCTTATATATAGAGATATTACACTATCTTTATTTACATGCAGTTTCTTAAACTATAATCTGCAATAAAATGAAAAGTATATTTTGAATAAATACATATATATTTAAGTTTTGTGGGAAAAAATGAAGAAAAGAAATAATTGATAGCATTTTGTAATGACATTATATGAATAGTTTGTTTCATATTACATTTTCAAATTGAAAAAAATGTTATGAAATTTGTATGAAACTAAAAGAATGAAGTGCTATTTAGCCTCATGGCTGATAATCTAGCAATTGAAGGTCATGGTGAGGCATTTAAATATCAACAGTGAATTTTCTTTTAGGAAGAGTTCACATAAGTTGTGGGTCATATTCATTTTTTGCATTTGTTATTGCTCATTGTAAAACTCTCAAGCACTCGATGATAGACGTGTATGGAGAAAGTTCATCTATATGACACTCATTTCTAATTGTTCAGTAGTGACTGCAATTAGTCTTTATTGTTCATTTCAATGATTAGTTAATTGCTTTACATTGGAAGTCAAAATACTCTCTATATTGACCATGATGTGAATTAAATTATTTTGCAAATATAGCAATCATCTATATTTTTTATACTTTAATTTCACATTATTTGTATTTACATCACAAATAGGAACAAATACAAGATTTCCATTTTAATCAAATATTGCATTTAATTTCATTATTAAAATTGTAGCTTTTTAACACATATTGTTGTAACACAGCCCTTTTTTAAATTTGATTTTTAACTAGTTTTACTATAATCTATAATATGTTAAAAATGCTTCATCATAAAAACAATTGAAAAAGGCTTTAAATTATTAAAATTTTATATTGATTTATATCAATTTAATACACAATATATACCGGAATAATATTTTAATGTTTATTTAAATAGAAATTTTTGCTTATATTAAAATCATTTCACTATTTTATTTGTACACTCCAGTATTTTCATCATTATAAGAATTTATTTTTAAGTCTAATTTACATACTGTCAAAAGTAAATGGAGTTAGTTGTAAGTTTGCAATATATTTTGGATGAGTAAATGAACATTATGTAAGTGTGTTCCAGGGAAAAATGTATAAAAGAATTTAATTATATGAAAAATAATAATGAAATTTTATAAATATGTATTTGTAAATAATAAACCAAAATGCTTGTGCCTTCAACATTTAATTATAATGCATTAACTTGCTAAAAAGAAAAACAGGAAATTAATGTGATGAAAAAATAAAAGTAAAATTAACTTTAAATATTTTTATATGGCATACTTATTTTGACTGAAGTTTCAATTTAAATATGCAAATGTAAGTTCAACACAAACTGTAAACATTGTAAAATGACAAAATAGTCTCATGTATTGAATAACTAACAAAACTTTAAATGAAGTTAATGTTTGAAAACTCAGTAAATTTAATAAATATTGAAATTGGGACACTTCTCATCTACTTTGCTGAAGAAATAAAAACAATTTTAATTATCTGAGTTTTTAACTATCTATTAAATTTATCAAGTGTTTCATCCATAATATTGAAAAAGTATTCAATAAAGACAAAAAATTTTTTAATCTTCATCAAATGAATTTATTAAGTTGATAATTGTATTCCTTTTTGTTTGTTTTTAATACGGCAATTCTGCTAGATTGAAATGAAATACAATAATTAAAACCAATCACTTATTTTCATGTTATTACTTCCACTTGGCGAAAAAAGACAAAACATGATTCGTGTTTAAAATCATTGGCGATATGAATTGCTCGAGTTGCTGCTGCATGCACAAAAAAGTTGCTCATTCTCGGCAACTTATAACGCCAATAACTTTCATTTGGCATGAAACTTGGCGAAAACAAAATGATTTACAAATTTCAACTGCGCAGCTGTGAAAAAATCTGTAATATTATTGGACGGATAGAACGAGTTGCTCAAAATTTTAGCTGTGACGTCACGTAATGTTAAGTCTACGGGAGTTGCTCAAACTGAAATCTGAGCAACTCTAATGTAATAGGGGCTTTATGGACTTGTCTCATTTGCCATGAAAACCTTGCATAAAACAAGAAGTCAAATTTGGAGAGACACTTCACGACAAAACGTAGCCAGTTGGCTTGTAAATATCCAACCGGTGACGCACGAAAAAAAAAATACTGTTGAGGATCTCAAAATAAAAAAAGTCAAGTTCTATGCTAAGTAACTGGGCGCAATCTTCCAATAATGAAATAGGGCAAGTTTTGCTGAATCATTTGAAATTGCAAAAAGAGGAAAATCATTTACAAATGGTAAGTACTCAAAGGCTGTTTTATATATGTATCTGAAAAACTGTTTCGCAATTTTAAAAACAAAGCAGAAATCAGGAAAAAAAGTTAAAAGATTTGCCATTACCTGCTAAAACAATACAAGATAACTGCTAAAATGTTTTCAAACACATATGCAAGCGGCTTCTGACTTCAATTGCTATGTCTTGCGACATAAAAGACACGGTACAAGTTACTCTTTTCGTTTGGTATATATCATTCCCAGGTCCAAAGAAGAACTGATAGGATTGATACCGCTCTCAGGACAAACTCATGGAGAAGATGTAGCGAATGCTGTGCAAAAATGCCTGGAAGACAATGGAATAAATATAGTAAAATTGTTTATATAAACTAAGAAAAATCAGGAGTATGACAGAAATTCATATATGATACATCAATTCTTTAGAAAAATAAACGAGGAAATTTTAACATTTCACTGCATATTTCATCAAAAAGTGCTTGTGCCCGAACATTTCTGGCTGAAATAGTTGAGGTCATGAACCTGGTAATTAAGATTATTAACAGTATCTGGGGAAAAAACTCAAAACCGTCATCAGTTTAAAGATTTCCTTGAAGAAATAGCCAGTTCTCTGACCTATATTTCTGCCCAGTAAAATGCGATTGCTTTCCAGAGGTAACGTATTATGCAACATTTCACTTTATGCTTGAGTGAAATAAAAATATTCGTCAATTAATAAAGCATTGTCCATCCTGAATTGAAAGAAAACCAATGGCTGAAGAAATTCAACTTCCCAAAATGAAACAAAACATAAATCTGCAAGGAAAGGTTACCCATCCTACGCCTTGTTTGAAGAAGTAGTTCGTTTTGAAAATAAAATTACGTTGCTGGTTGAAGACATGGGAAGAGGTAAATTATTGCATGTGTGTCAAAAATCTGAAGCAATACCATGATGAGACCAATGCAAATGTTGATATGACATAGCTTTTACCATGAAGGATGGATTCGCTGAGAGATTCGAGCAATTCAAAACTATAAAAAAAAGAACTCTCGTTTATTGTAAATACTGTAAACACAAATATACGAGATCAACATGAAGCTATTTGGAATTATGCTGGATCGTTTCAAATGTAATTGCAGAATTTGAAAACCAAAGACTTGTGGAAAGTGGCAAGTTTATAGCACTCAAGAATAATTGGAAATCCAGAAATGCACACACATCACGCAGCACCAGTAAGGAGCTCTAAAAGAAAAAGAAATTCCGTTAGTTGAAGCCCTAATCGCTGATTTAGTTCCAAAATGGTGTTCTAAATTTGTGACGAGTTTTGTGAAAAAACTCAATCCTACTCAATGCGAACTATAAGCCTACGAGCATAAAGCTCCAAAACTGTTTGTCATATTGGTACTACTACTAATTGAAGCCCTTATATTCAGAAAATGGAATAGTCTTACAGAATGCTATAGTGAAGTGAAGAAGTTGGCATATTGGAGAGCAAGCGTCTCTTGCAGGAATATAATAAAAAGTAAAATTATGAGTCATTTAACACATAAAAATTTAGAGTTGTTTCATAAAAAAGTTTTTATTTATTTAATTTCCAATGCAGCTGGTGATTTTCAGACATTACCTGTACGCCTTAAAAAGATTTAAAAAAAATTAAAACAAGTTATAAGCTAGATCTAATCAAAATTTCAAAAGATATGCAAATCCAATGCTCACATTAATGTATTTGTGTTTTCATATAAATAAATATTTTTTCACATTTAAAGCTGTTTATTTTACTTAAAATATAAATCAGAAAACACTATTGAATACATTGAAACGAAAAATTTCAGTGGCTAATTAAAATCTAAATGTGGTAAATTGTAGTTAGTTTCAATAGGTTGCCCTTGCTGTAAGGGTAAATTTACATTATTTCAATTTCATGTTAGTTTTAATTTCGATTACTAAAGAATAATTTTATATGAAGGTTAATGTTTGCAATTGTTTAAAACATAATTGGTTTGGTAAATTTATATTATATACAAAAAATATACATTATTTACTAGAGCCTGAAAATTTGATTAAATTTTATAAGATATGAATGCGGTGAAAAATAAAAATTAAGTAAGGTGTTCCAAGTTTTACTTGGATGATTTTAAATATAATTTGATTCTTTGCACAAAATTTGCTAACATTTTAAATGAGTGTATTATACATAATTTTGCATATTGTAATAGGATATGGAGTAGTAAGTTTGTGTAGAAAGCTAAGTTCTTATAAATTTTTCACAAATTTTATTAAATTCACATAAATTATTAAAACAGTTATTCAATGTGTTATTAGTAAAAAGAATAAAAACAAATTCTAATAATTAGTGATATGAAAAATAATAACCTAAGAATTTATGCCCAAGTTTTTGTCAAATCCATTCAGCCTTTTCCACTTAAGAGAACTGAATCTAATAAGATAACCCATATTCAGAGTTTTGTCCTTAGTATGTCATATTCAGTCGATTAGTATCTTGCAGAATATTAATTTATGGTTGAAGTACGTGTTCAGATTGTTTCGATTTAAATCTTCACTATGAAAGAATAATTTATTCACATATGATAAGAGATAAAACGTTATATTTTCATATTTAAGTATGAAGCACAATAATCCACATCTTAGTATACAGAAAAATCATAATGTATTCTAAGTCAGTAATATTTACAAAACACAAACATGTATTTATCTTTCGAATATCGGGAGTGTTTCCACAAATTTATATTTTGTTAGGTGAGAATTTTGATTCTACTGTTGGCTTCTGTTTGTTTTGAAGCTTGAATTTTCTCCATCAGTTGTTTTAAGAAAATTAGTCATACACTGAGAAACATCAGATAATCATTTATAGAATTTAATGATCAAAACAGAACAAGAACTAGATCGTTACTTCACATGATGTTAATAAAATTTGCAATGTGGCAAAAATTTTCTTAAGGATTTTTAATTGAAATTTTACATCGATAAGTTCACCATGCAAAAAAACTTACACATAAGTCAATAAATAATAAACCTTTGAAGAAATATATTGTAAAGCCAAAATATCACTCTCCTCTATGAGTCGTGAGAGATACATGATATTATGGAAACGATACGCAATTTATTCCGAAGAAAGTCAAGTATCATTCCTGTCATCACGTGATTCAAGGAAAAGGGTTGTGATTTTGACAGAAGGGGACAAACTATGATGACGCAGACTCGAAATAAATATCTCCGAAATTATACGAATCACCGGCTGCCAACATTATAAATGAAGGTGAGCCGATTAAGACACCAGAGTTGGAAGTCCACACACGATAAAGGAAACTATCCTTCTTCATAAAATAATATTGGCAATAGATAGTAAGAAACACCACGGATTCGTGTGCTAGATCTACTTTGACACAGATTGTTTCTGACCCCTAGTTAGTATAAAAAAATAAACCCATAAGTTTTCAAAATTCCAGAAAAACTACCAAGAGAGGTTTGGAAAACATCTCGTCCAATTCAAAACAGGCTCAGGCTTCTGCTGAGCAGATTTATGACCAATATTCAGCCTTTAACTGATCCACTGGATTATGGTGTCTCCCTAGATCATGTTGACTCTCCAGTGCATATTATCAGCATACATCATTCACTGCTTCAAAATTAATGTCTTGATACTTTGAAGGCCTACTATCTGCATTTACATATGATCTTCATTAGCTATGAATTACAATGTTGATTTCAATAAGTTCACCTCATAATCGATTTCTTAAATAGATGTTCCATTGGCTCATTTTATTTTCAGTAAATAAGCAACTCATAAGTTTCATAATGAGAACTCAAATGCGAATATTGATAAATTCTATATTGAGAATGTGAATTTTCATGCCCATTTGAAACATTGTATCAAAGTTATTTAATTGCTAAATTTGCATGTGTAAAATTCACCTGAATAAAACGAAATATATTTGACCTTTTTTCACAATGATTTTAACTGATATATTTTAAAAACAAATATTTTTTATTAAAACACTGATTTTTTTAGTACAATGCAAAAATCTTAACTATGAGGTTTTGGTGAAATAAATTCTTTTATTTTTACTATGCATTAATTTAAAAAAAAAAAAAACTTGACATACACAACAAAATTTTATAAAAAAGGTGAGGTTTCAATTTTCATTCACTTATTAAAATTTCAAGTAAGTGAAAAACTTTAATATTTTATTTAGAATATTCAGTTATATACAACTTTATGTAAACACTATTTATACTACAGACATGTAATTGAAAAGTTGAATCAAATTAATAAACAGTTAATTCATATCTTTAATTGGAATACGAAAACAGTTACACAATAATCAGACAAGCAACATAATTTTTTAAATTGGATTTGAAAACAAAGTACAGCATACATATAGCTTTTAATATATTAATACATTTTATTCATTGCATAAATTATAATTCTTTTCTTCAATTCTTATCATTTTAATTCTGTCATAAGTTCTGCTAAAATTCTCTATTAAATATGCATTATTGACTTATGCACTTTATCTAAAAATATTTTTTAAAGAAAAGGCCATTATTATTCTAGAAGTTTTATAACTTATGAATAAATAATAGTCTATCTACTTATCATTAGAAATATTTTTAACTGTATATAAGAAACTAACTGTTAATAAGAAAAAAAGGAATAAAGTGGAAAATCCAGAAAATACTTGGAATAATGTAAAGGAGTTTATAATTAACGGTATATTTACATTTTCTAAGCAAAAATTAAAAAATTTATTTGATCAGTTTTTAATAAGCAATAAAATATGTTATAACACAGTTAACATATAAAATACATACATTGTACAACACAGATTAATTTTGATTATTTAGAGCACAATGTAATTTTCAAGAAAGGGAAGAATCAAGAAAATTTTAATCAAAATCAGATGCACTTTTATTAAAAAAACTTTTATTTCACATGATTATAATATTTTACATACAAATACAGCAAGGAAAATAGTATAATACAAACATTGGCCCCTATATATAAATACTTTATCACAATACATGATTTTTTATAAGTTAAATTAATAAATAGAGCCATATATATAAAATCTAATAAGGCACAATAAAGGAATATGACAAAGGGTATACATAGAAATATACAGTCATTACTATATACATACAGAATTACATATATACACAGTTACATAGTATACAGAATTTTTCAAAATTATAATTTGAAGTGATTGCTATAATTATTTTTAAAATTCGCTTTTCTTGTGCATGTATGTATTTTGTATTTACAATATTTTGTTGGCACATTCCAGAAATCAATCTTAAGCTCAACAGACACAACACAAACACGTTACTAAACAGAAAACAAATTTGCATTTCAATTGGTATCACTCCTCCTGTACAAAGGAATAACAAATTTAGATCCGAAAGGGGAAGAATACGTACAACCATTTATGCTATTAAAGATGTTACTTGGGAGTCCAATATCGCAGATATGAATACTACATTTATCATTTTCAAATGCAAAAGGAAGCACTGGAGATAAGATGAATTTTAAATCTGTGGAAACATAGTCGGACGGAGGATCAAGTCCAAGTACAGGTGCTTTGGATTGCTTAGCCCACATTCTTGCAGACTGGAGCCAATTCTTGTCGCTGATTTTACAGTTTCTGTTATGAGATTCTAATGCATCAACAATAATATCTACAGTTGTTGGCAAAGCTGATGAAAAGAAAATAAATTAATATTTTAAAGTATAGGAAACACTTTGTTGCTGAAATTATTACGATTAACTTAAAGTATAACATTCCCAAATTTAAGTAAAATACCAGGGAGAATGTATGCATTCTTGGAAACTTAACCAAAAATGTAAAATATTTTTATAATCAATATTAAAAGTTAACAATTATTTAATTATGAAAAGTTACAAAGAAAATAATTCTATATTTTTAAAATTAAAGAAAACTTAGATGACTTTAAATATTTATTTTGTAACAACTGTAAAATTATTTTTATTTGTCATTATTTTTTTTTACATGAATAAGGCTTAATTAATATTATAATTTTCTTAAACTTACTATAAGTGGATATAGTTATAACTATTTAGGAAATGAAAATAATGTAAGGTGTGTAATGAATACTTGCACAGTTACATGGTGGTTAAAAAAACAAAAGTTAATCACTTAGAAATTTAGAAAAATGTTTCAAATTTAACCTAATGTCAAGTTGGTGAAAGCAAATGATTACTTTGTTGTTATACACTGTAATTTCATCCAATTTATATTATTAGTGACTAAGATAGAAGGAATTTTATAAAGAACAAAGTCAATATCATTCTGCACAATAGGGATGTACAGGAATTATGTGATGAAGTGTATTCTTTGAATATTAAATAAAAATAAGCCAAAAGATAAATTTAATTAAAAAAGAGAAAATATAACATATTTCCTTTTATATATGGTAAAGTTATAATTATGTTTTTGACTTACAATAGTTTTCAGTGGTCTAAACTATAATTTGAATTCTTGTCAAAAACTACTATCCACAGAGATTTTACAAAACATCTTTTTTTAACTAGCACATCAAATAATGTTATAATTAAAAAAATAAATAAAAAAGTTGTCCACAAAACCATGAAATATTAATTTTTAGAGTCACTATATAAAAATGACAATTTTTTCTAAAGTCAATGTTCTATTAATGGCATACACACATACATGCATGCATACATATTATATATATCATAAAAAATGTATATATAAATAAATATAAACAAATCATAAAAAATATATATATAATCACAAAAAGAATTGTATGGATAAAAATATATATATAATTTAAATATGGCTATTTTGTCAAATATTTTAAGAGAAATATCTATAAAAAAAGAGAATCAACTTTATATATATACATAATGCATTTTTTAAATTTTAAATGCTACACTGTAAGAAAATTTCCACTAATATTTAATATTATAAGAATGAAAATTTTATGGAATGCCAGAATATATTTTATAACAGGGTTTGTACAGATTTCCAGGAATCAAATAAAAAATTTCCAGGAGGTATCGACATTCATGATAAATTTTATTTTATTGTATTTTAAAAATTGCTCTTAACAAAATATACATATAATTATGTATATGCAATATTTTTAAATATATCTGTTAATATAATAGAAATAAATATCTACAAAAATTAATGAGAATATTTTTTATTTAAGTAACAATTACATTTAATGATTACTTCAAAAGCCTTCAATGAATTTACAACTATAACAGAAAATTGTTTTATTTAAATAATCAATATTCTATATATTACTGGATCATACCTTGTATAAAATAATGGGAATTATAGTTTTTAAACATCTTCAATAGATTGCTATCTATTAATTTATTGAGTATTTCAAGATGCATATAATAACCTTTTTCAAATATAAATAAACTTACTTAAAAATAAAACAATTATTAGATAAAGTTTCCAGGATGATTTTTTTCCTAATAATAATTTTAAAAAAAACTATTCATAATTTTTCTTCTGTTTACTTTCAAACTCTTAAAGCTATACAATTTCACATACATATTTTAGGCTTTTTTATTTCTTTAATCATTTAATAGATTTTCACATTTCTTGCTTATTTATACACACAAATAAATGTTAAAATTGAACCTAGTGGAAATTGAAAAGACCCTTTCCACCAGGAATTATTAAATAATTTATTTCAGTCTTTATTTCACTGATAAACAAATTAATCCTGATTCCCTGAAATTATATGCAATTTTAACCAAGAAAGTATATTTTAACTGAAAAATGGTATATTTAAATATTAATATCTAATGAATCTTATACAATATAAAGAAAACAGAAACAAACAGAAAAATAATCAATTAAATTTGCCCATCTCATTACACAACATGATGATCTTATTGGTGATTACTTCACTTCACACACATAAATCTAAATACTATATTCAGTCTTCACTAAATTAGATTATCGTGAAATTGTGGTTGAACTACAATTTTATTTTAGTCAACAGTTATTTTAAAATATAGTAGGAAAAAAAACTCAAAATAAATTATATTATTTTTTAACAAAAAATAAATGAATTAAATTAAGTAAAAATTCCAGGAATTTCAAGGAGTTATATTTTTTATAAAAATAAAATGAAAGGTGCATTTCCTGTTTCGTTCCTTAAGCAAAAAATTAAAGATACCTGCAATATGATGTACAGCCATTCCACCACTTAATTTAAATAGTTTCATTTCTCTAGACATCTCGGGTTGTAAGTCATTCATTTGAGGTGGTGTAAGAATTGCAACATTCACGCAATGATTGGCCAGGTGCCTCCCACAGTTCACCCCCTGAGACCCTTGCAGATGAGGGCCACACAATATAACAACTGTTGGTCTTTGATGAGTGTTTTGTGGAGTTAGCCTAGCAACAAAAATAATACTCAATTGGATTTATATTATAAATATATTTTTAATTATTAGATATTTGTACTCGACATTTAACACAACCATACAAATATACATATAAGTTATTGAGAATGCTGGACTAGATGACTTTAAAAAATTCCTAAGTTCTTTTTAAAATTAATTTTTACTTATATTTTTAAGTTGTTAAGAATTTTATTCTTTTATGTATCCTTTATTAATATTTGCAGTTAATGTATATTTTTTTAATCAGTTTATTACTCTAATGTCATTTTTTACATAAAAGGGCCATTTAATTGGGATCTATTATCTTAAGTGGATTACAAATCAATAAAAATTAACCACTCCTAAAGCAAATTAAACATAAACTAATGTTTCAGTATTAAGATATCATAACAAATATTAGACATTTCAACTAAAATTGAGATAAATTATCATTTCTATTTATTTCAGCAAATGTAAAATTTAAAATTACAATTTACTTTTTTTTTTTATCAAAGAAAACAGTTTGAAGTAAGTGGGAAAATGTACTTTTTATGGTATTGAAAGTATATTTCAGTGAAGATAAAAATTCTTTTTTTCATAGTATGAGTGAAGCATAACCTTTATTATATTTTAATTGTTGATTAAAAATGATATTTGATTGATTGTCATAAATCCTTTTCTTTTCTTTAGTCATCAAACACTCTAAAAAATAGAGAAATATAAGTTACATTGATCCTGAAATTTTGTTCTATAGATTTTTATGACAAATTGTTCTTCAATACTATGTAATTAAATTGAGAATTATAGCTATATTTTGCCAATATACAATTAATGACTTTGCAACAATATTAACGTAAAATACCTTACAAAACAACTCCCATGAAAGAGATGAAGGAATTTATCCTAATCTAAAATTTCATTATATATTCATAATATGGAATAGGCACATATCATTGTTTTAATTTCTGTTGCTATTTACAATTAAGATTATTTGTGATATTTTAAAAACAAAGTTAAAATTAACTTAACCCTTTAACCGGCTATCCCGAGCCCCTTGGTATGGGCAACTGGCTTCACTGCAGTGCTTCAAATTTAACCCCCAGAATTGACAGATTACTGTGAAATTGTAACTGGGGAACTTATTTACTGAACGGTTACGTTTGATTAAACTAATGCGAGTGAAAATTGAAAGTGTTTAAAGGAAGGAACAGCTATTTACGTTTTACTTTTCTATATTTATTCGCATTTAGGTTTAGTAATTAAAGGCTATCTAACAATTGAAATTTATAAGCAATGTATATAATACTAATTTTAACATTTTTTTATCAAGTTTTTAAGTTATTAATATTTTTTAGTTTTTTCTTTGAATAATATATATATATATATATATATATATATATGGAAACAAGAATAGGGAAGTCACAATATGGCATTTCAATAATTTGTTCTGGCCATCTGAAGGCAATTTATTGACACGCTCATCTGGAATACATCATGATACAGATGTTTCCAAGATAATTCGATTCAAAATGTGCATCCACTACAACGGTGCTACATTTGATTTAAATTTACATTTATCGGTTTCCCACAGAATTAAAAAAAATTTCCAAGTTCCAATAGTTAGGCATCTGTCAATCCTGATGTCAAATTGATATAATCAGAAACACCAATCGATCAGTCTACTATCTTCATTCTACTTGTAAATAATTTACAATTAACTACATGTGCATTAATTTTCTGTTTACTCGAGAATTTGATTAAACATGTTTTGAAAATTTTCATATTGTTAGCTTCACGCTACTCAAACTTTCAGTACACATATTTCAAGCATTAGCTAAAATACCAAGATCAAGGTAATTACAAAATATGAAGGAATAAATCCTCTTACATAACTATTTTCGAATGGGATTTATGTTATTCTTTATTTCACATAAAATTATATTATTTTGTTACGATTAAGGTCTATAACTTAGAAGGAAGCTATTATTTTCAGCAAGAAAATTTTAATTTTGATTAAAACTTTCACACAATTCATATTTTGCAACAGGACTGGCAAATGATATTAAAAACATCAAGAATTGCTTATTTCAGAAAAATTACGAGAAATATTCCCTTAAATGTTTAAGAAATGCACATCTGTTTCAGAGACATTATAATATAATTTCATCATAAACTCTCTCTCTAATGATCAAATTTAAATAGTTAAAAAATGTTTGAATTTAGTTATCACAAACATTGTTTCGTATAAGGAAAACAGCGGAAAACATGTTAAATTATTTAATGTCTTTATTGTGAGGTTTCAAATTATTTCAATAATTTTTTTCTGTAAAATTAAGGATATTTTAAACTAATATTTTGTAAGTATAATTTAAAATCATTAATTTAATGTTAAAATTACTTACAAATTCCGGAAAATATGAAATTTCTTTTGTCATGGAAAAAAAATATTTTCTTATTAATTTAGTGATTACATTTTAAGTATTAAGCTTTTTTTCTCATATACTTCAATATCTAACAGCTTTGCACTAAAGATTATACTTTCACCTTCTTGAAACAGAATATTTCAAATAAGCACTATGATTTGGCTTTTTTATTCCTTTAGTATGTATTCGAAAACAAAGTTCAATAACTTAATTCTAATATTAAAGCTAAATAATTTGACCTTCAATAAGATGTTTCTAACATAAGAAATAAATTTTATTTTAGTGATACATTAATAAATTATGGTATGTATTTTTAACAGGTTAAACTTTATGTAAAATTAATACTTTCGAACTAGACAAAGTATTCATTTCTAGTTAGTGAATTTATGCTTACAAAAATTAATTTTGTGAATATTTACTTCTTTAATCAAAACTATTTAACAATATTTGATTAATCAAATCAAAAGCAGCTAAATTTTTTATTTATAACCATCATAAGAAGAATGAAGTTAAATCATTATTGAACTAAAGTACTTTAAAAAAAATCTTTCTCAAAGTTTATAGCTTATAATGATTTGCATGTCAAAGCAGTTATAATTGTGTGAAGGCAAAAAATATTTAATGTAGGGCTAATTTAAATATGTGAAAAAATGTGATATTGATAAGTTCTGTTTTAAATATTCAATTATTAGAATACTATTGTAAACAATAGCGTTAAGATGTCAGTGTTTTTATATTTTTGCCATTTTTCTCCTTTTGAAAAGCAAATATTCAAACCAGAGACTCATTAATTTTAGTATTTGTGTAAAACAATTTAAGAAATACTAAAAGATATATAATAATAACACAGGTTCCTGTATGGAGTGATATTTTTTACATAATAAGAAACGGAAATCTTTTGGTACGAGAAATTTAATATGAAAAATTTGCTTTCAAAATTTTCACCAAAATTTCATCTGTTGTCAGTAGATTACTAAATACTTTAAAATCTATTGTTAGGTAAGGAAGTTAGCTTTTTATTTTTTTAAATTATTAAAAATATACAATATCTAAATTCCTCAATCTGTATGTATCAAAGCAACAGAAGCGTTTCTTTTAATGATTTTGAAAATTATTTGATGATTTTAAAAATATAATATTGATTTTGAAAAGTATCTGCAATGATTACCAATTACAAATAAACAGCAAATTAACTAATTATTACAGCTATTTAAAATTAATACATTTTTAACTATCTAAAAACTGAAAAACATTTTTCTGATTTTTAATAAAAAGTAATGATTGAAATAATTATACATATATATATATATATATATATATATATATATATATATATATATAATGACATTTAAAAATTGTAATACGATATTCATTGTGATGGCTATCTTATATATTTCTAATTGTTTAAGATTATAAATACAAATACTGCTTAGAAATAAATTAAATTTCCTGATAATTTACAAAATAATTAAATAAAAATTCATATTTAGTATAATAAAAATTATAATAAGGACTTGAAGAGGTTGTCGAGCAGAACGTTCATAAAGCAAACTACGAGCACATATGGGTTTCTACAGCTGACAGCGATTGATGGGCTTCCCCGCTGTAAGTCATTAGAATGTGATTAGTGTGAAGTGGTCCAGGGTACAACAGAAATATGTCTCATCAAGAATTAGAGGCTTTTGTATTCTTGACAAGTGCTAAAAAGGGGAAAAACTTGCTTTGCAGTGAAAGCCAAAACTATGTTGCCACCACGAAGCAAAAATAATGCACTTTCTTCACAGAACTCCAGACAGTTAAGGGGTTAAAACAGTAAATTTAAAGTGGAGAAGGATAAAGTAGGAAAATGGAAAGTTGGTGGCTCAGGGAAAATGAGAGAAAAATAATAATACACAAAAGTAGCACTTAAAGGGAGGAAAATAAAAGATTCTGAAAAATTACAAGTCACAAAATTGAGGAAAGAAACTATTTCCAGCCAAAACATAGTTTAAATGCTCACAGATATATTATTTCTATATAAAAATAAGGTTGAAAGCAAGATATATAATACAAGATATGATATTAACATTTTCAAAGATAGTTTAGAAAGTCTCTTACAAACTCCAAACATGTAAAGCGAAATAAATTTTAACATTTAAGCAAAGAATCAACAAGTTTTTTCATGCAAATACACACTTTTGATCAACTGAGAAATGCTGATGAATTACGTAATCCTCAAACATAATACATGAAAAATTTTCAACAATTAACTTATTTAAATAGCTTGTTGACCATGATTAACACCCATAATCTCTTTGACGTAAATACTTATTATACGATATTATTAAATGTAACTATTTGATTTGTCACTCAATGGTCCTTTTTTACACTCAAAAGGTGATTTGACCATAACCTCTACTGTTTAAAGAAGATTCCAAACCATTATAAACATGCAAGTGCAGGTCAAATTCAAATATGAATTGCTGAACCAAAGGCCAGAGCGCAAACCATTCTGTTACAAGTTCTGCTTGAATACCACTAAATAGAATGAATAACCGAAAATATGGCAAAATGATTACATGGAATCTGCAGCAACTAGTCAAATTAGGAAACCCATTATCTTTTTATTTCCATGATGCAAAATTGGTTATTAGAGGTACACAGCTAATCAAAATATTAAAGATATGTCACATATAACTATTCAAAATTTTCCCTTTTTACAATGAATATTCACAAAGATTGAATTAAGTTCCCAAAAATTTTATGGATGGCTATTTGAATACATATAAATTTTATATAATTAAGGTAGTTAACTTCATATTTGATTATGAAATTAGGAAACTTTGAATAATTCCTCTATTTTTATCATATTACATTTAATTTTGCTGTCATTTACAACACTGAACAAAAACCTTTTGAAAGGGAATTTCATTCATATTTAAAAGATTTATAAATGCCATATATAAAGAAGAAAACATACCGATGGCACCCTCCAACTAATTGCAAAACCATTTCAGTGGCTGCCCGACCTATTAATTCGAGACGAATCTGAGCCCCCAAACCTAGTTCTTCTGCTCTCATGAAAAGGAGATTCTTAAATTCCATAGTAACACTTGGCACAACCAGACCAGAATCTAAGGGAAAAAATAATTGTGTGTTATCAGTAAACCACACACTTCAAATATATATATATATATATATATATATATATATATATATATATATATATATATATATATATATATATATATATATATATATATATATATATTCAATAAAGGATAAGTAAATTAATTTGTGAACTAATAAAAAATTCAAACATTTGGATAAATAATAAAACTGAAAATGAATATTGATGTGTAAAATCTTGAAGCATACAGAAATACAAGCATAAATGTGCATTTTATTATGTTTGTGTATCAGAATTACTAAAAATATCACATTTAAGGTTCTTAAAAATGGGTAATAAATGAATGACAAAATGGGGAAAGAATTTGGCATCAATGTTTTCATAAATTAAAAAGAAGTCATCCACTCATACATGTATGTATGTATCCAAAAGTAATTTAAATGCAGATAAATTACAAGAAAACTCAAATAGCTCTTAGACTAATAAAAATAAAAAGTACTTGGAAAACTATCCCAAAACAAAAATACACACAACATATGAATAGTGAGCAGAGTTCTGTTTAAATTCCTACTTCCCACCTAACAAATAACACACACAAGCAATATGTGAAGTATCTATGGTCAAAATATTAAGTTCAATTTAAATATAATAGTACAGAACATCATTTAGTGCATATTTAAAAATGCTCTGTATGTATGTATCAAATATGTTTTACTATACATAAAGTACGTGTATTAAAAATGATCCATTCACACTGCCCAATCCTTTGAATTTGTTTCATGTTCCATATTTCTCCTTCTAGCAAGGGAAGAAGTTAACAGAAAGTGAGTATTTTAACTGTCCATCTTGAAAGAGTTAAATATGGAACTCGAACATCATGGCATTTAACAGCAATAGATAATTTTACTATGTACATTTCACCCAAAAATTTTCCCATTTTATTTATAGCATGTTTTTTATATGAAAGTTAGGTTCATAATTTTGTTCAATTTCGAATTTGAAAGTGAATAAGCTGATTATAGTATGAATTTTTATTTTAACAAAATTCTTTTAACTGTTTGACTAAACATAATCAAGGAACTAAAAACTTAAAACTAAGTTTTAAATCATTTTTAGTAATGTTGATATTTTTGGGACAAGCATAGAAAAACAGTATATGCTCCAGCTCAAAAGCATTTTAATTTTTCATAAATATTTAGAGGAGGAATAATACAAACACGAACATGAAAACAAAAATTTAGCTAGTATTTTTAAGGTATTTCAAGCTTTTCAATTACCAAATACAGCAACACTCAAAATTTTATTTTATTAATTAATATATTTGGGCAGTCAATTTTCATTAATTTTATAAGGGTATATTAATAAAAAATTCATTGCAACCAATAAATTTATATTGAGGTTAAGCTATATAAAATATTTCATTAATAAATCTCTAAAATCACACCTTTTCCTTTAAAAATGCATACATTTCAAAGAGGGATGGGAGAATTGAACTTCTTTGAATATATTAATTGAATGACTGAAGTTTAAAGACAAACACATTCCTATAGTAAATAATTTCATCAATTCTTTTTACATCACTTTTATAATAAAAATTTCTTATTAGAATGGAAATAACTTAGCATAAATAAAATAAAAAATCACAAGTATTTTTTATAAATAAATACAATTTGAGACTGCTATAAAATTGTACACTTTTAAAGTTTTAATGTATTTTTTACTTTAAAAATTATATATGTGCTTATTTGACTTATTAGTAAGGTTATATACTCTTTTGAGTAGTGAATCTTGAGTTTAATGCCAGTTGCAGCCAAAAATGGAAGATTGTCAATGCCTTTTTTACTTCCAGCATGTATTTCAGGAAAAGGTGCTTGGAATTTTTTTTGTGATTTCTTTCTTGTGGCACAGGAATATGTCCTACTACCCATAAAAAGCCCTCTTAGTAGGCATTAAATGGTAAATATCCAATTACTTCAAAAAAGCCTCAGTAGCCATAAATGGGTTAAGAATTGACAAAATATATAAATTTGTTTAATAGAAGAAACCAGAATTTTGTTTTGGAAAATCAAGCTAAATAAATTTTTGATATTTGACTTATCAACTGAAAACTCCAAAATGTTTTCTTTCTGAGCTTATTCATTACAATACACAGTGCATGAACTGAATCATAGTAGTATGTAACAATTACTACATAAAAATGACATTTAGTAAAAAAAATTACAACAATATTGTCATTTAGTTAATATAATATAACACTAAGAAAAATCTGAGATTTAAAAGAAAAAAAAAGCAAATGAAACTTTAAAATGTTTAGTAGCAACATTTAAGTCCACTTTGCAATAACACAAGCTTATTAAGCAATATGTAAAATCAAGATATTAGGGAATTTTTAAATGATACAGGAGTAAACTTTATTACCTGTGACATATTCTTTAACACAATCACATGGAACAGAAATTTGTTTTAAGATTGGTACATCATTATTTAATATGTTTTCATCATGCCTGTACTTTGTTTGGCCTTTTTTGTTACAATCCACTAGCTTGATATGGTCTGATTTGGTGAGGGCATTTATTTCTTCAAATACAGCCTTTTTATCAAAAAGAGCCAGATTCTTCTCAAAATCAAAGTCAGTATCAAAGGTTTCACTGTCAATAGATGCACTAAAACAAGCTTCATCTCGTTCCTTCTGCCATTTCTTTGCTTCAACTTTCTTAAAGCTCTTTTTCCTTGTCTCACCTGAAGCAAAAAATGTAATATACATTAAAGATATTTTGAGAAAATTCATTATTTATTTCTATTTTTAAACCTAAATAGAAAAATAAAATAATTAAATTTAATTTCAGGGTTCCCAAAGAAATGCAAATTTATCCGAATAACAAAAACAAATTTTTCGATCACTTAAAAAACATTTACATCATTTTGTTTGAGGAATTTACTGCTTTAATAACATTCATTACTTCTAAAACCCCTCAGCTTTTGCTCTTTATTTTTTATTTTTAGAAATTACAAAATGTAATAATTAGGACAATTAATAGAAATGCAGCTTAAAATGAATAGCAAATATACAATGAGATGATTAGTAAGAATAATCAGAAAAACGAACTACAAATATCATTAATATTAAACACCATTAAAAATTGAAAAAACAAATTATAATTTTATGCTGATTCACATTTAATTAACTATAACATTTTATTCAAGTGCATAAATCAAAAGAATTCACATTAATTCAATTATATATTCCTGCAGTTATTTCAAGATTTAAAATGATTTTTCCCCTTATTATATAATTTATTTCATCTTGTAATTATTTTTCTATGTTCAGACTGGTTATACCTAAAACTTTATCTAATATAATATTCTGAGAATATTTGAGAATTTCTAACAAATTTTGTGTTATGAAGAGCTTCTGCATGGATTTAAAATATGCTTGCATTATAGTTTCCTACGAAATAAAGACTTTTAAAAATCAACAGTCCCGCAATTTTATTTACAAAGATAAATCGCACTTAATACCCAAGTTTGTCCAATGATTGAGTTATTGTTGTAAGACAAAACATGCTTTCACAAAATGTAAAATTTTATAGATTACCAAAAAATAAAAGCATCTAATGAGATAAATTCATATTCTTTTACAGAATTCCAAAATTGTTCCCCTATAACTGCATGAATACTAGTGTTCATAAAATATTTAGCCTATCCTTGTAATGCAAGATTTTGAGTCAATTTTTAATGTTATATGTCCTTAATAAAATGATAATGAAGCACTGAATGGCTTTATATTATTTGAAACATCTCAAGTATTTTCATAGAAAGTTTTTTTAAACACATTCTGAATTCATATATTTAAATTTTAGATGTGATCACTTCATTAATGTTTTAGTAGCATTGAATCCAATTTAATAATTTACTACTTTTTGCTTTATGTTCATAGTTTTTCTTTTTGAATTATAATTTCAATAATATTCACATTTGGATATTTTTTATGCCCTTATTAAGCTCAATACTGATAAACACAAATACATTAAGACTTAGCGTTAAAAACATAATCTAAAATATCAATTAAGGAATAAAGTTAATTTAATTGAAAAAATAATCATTCATTAGAAAAATCTTGTTTGATTTATTTGATTGATTTAAAAGAAAATGTGAAATATCGAATAATGTCCATTTTTTGTACTTATTATCAATTATAGTGTATATATATATATATATATATATATATATATATATATATATATATATATATATATATATATATGTATATGTAGAAGATAAGAAAATTACAATATTTTATTAAACAGATAACTCTCATTAAGCTGTAAAACTTAATGTACATTTTAAATTTATAGATTCATGTTGGAAAAGTTGATTTTGCAACGATACATGCTTTCAAGCATTAAGCCTAATGTTTTTTTTTATTATGTTTTTCAATGTTTTCTTGAACATAAGACATTTTGCAATCCAGTATAAATTTGGAAAGGGCTGATTTAAAACTGAAAAATCTTGTCTTCGATTTTTTTCGTAATTGGTTGGGTTTATGGTGCAAAGTCCAGAAAAGGAGACATAATTTTTAAAGTTGCTAAACTAATCTTCCAATTATTCTGCAATTATGTCAATATATTTTATGTGAGATAAATTTGAAACTTCATCAAAATCCTTAATTTCTTCAAAATGCTCTACACAACTTGGGGAAAAAAGAAAATTTAATAAAAAAAAGATTTTTTATGAAGACTTGAAAGCTTGATTTCTGTAAAATATTTTATTCTTAAACTTATGTGTTGAAATAAATTACAAACATTCAGCTGTTTTCTTGCAGCTTTAAATTAAATTTGTTAATGTAAGAAAACAGATCTGTTAAAAATGCAAGGTTTAATAAACTGATTTTTCAATTTTTTTCCTTGAATTGTTTAGCAATTTTATTTGCAGTTCTTAATAAGCACTTCATTACTAAAAGGTTTCTCCAGTTTGATGATTTCCGGTACTACTTCATAAAAAGTAGTAATATTTAAAAAATTAGACACTAATTATCAGTATATAATTAAAAAAATAACATTCATTTTAGCTTATCTTGACTCCCCAGTACACTGCTGAAACATTTTCTTGAGTAATGTAGTTCCACATTATATTCTTTGGGAACCAACAGTACTTGGATAAAATAAATTGAAGATTATAACTCTTCATAATTAAATAATTTCATTCTCAATGGTCATTATGAACTTAATGTTTAATATTATTTTCTATACAGACATATTTCACTTAATGCTTTAGAACTGGAGTATACAGCCTATTAGAATAACTATTAACTAATACAGTCAGCACATTTGATACAACTTTCTTATATACATCAACATAGATTCTCAAATATTCAAGGATAAATGAACAAAATTGTTTTAATTTCCAGTTAACTGTGAATAGATAGAAATACAATTGGACCATACAATTTCTAATTTCACTGTGGCTTTCTATCCATTGTCAATGGCATCATGCACCTTCTATTTATTATTGTTAATGTAAGAATCGTGCATATTTTATATTTGAAGGAAATTTATACATTTATAGGCTTTATCCATGAGACGCAAAAAACCACGTCACTTGCTGGGCTCAAGTTGGCCAGCTTCGATTTAAACAATAAATAATTAAAATTATTTAGTATGCAACAATACTAAAAATTAGTTCTAATCTCATTACATATATTATCTACAGAATCAGATATAATTCATACAAAAAATTCTTTTTACAATTAAAAATGTTAATTACACTTTTTGACTGCGAGAAATAAAAAATGAAATTAAATCCAATGTGGCTTCTTCATGACTGCATTTACACTAATGTAAATAGCATACATTTCTGTGTTTTTCAACACAATAACAGAACAAATATTTCAACTGAAAAAAATTTTTTGAAGGTATTTCTGTATTGTAAAAAGTATTTTGATGTGCATAAATAATATCTGAAATGCAGATTAGAAAAAATGTGGACAGTTTATTTTCTGGAGAAAAATATATTTCTCACATATCTTTCTGATTTATAAGCTTATTTATCACTCTGAAAGGAAATATGCATTTAACTTAAAATTTATGATAATTTAAGTGTATTTAATTTAGATTATGAGACCTTTATTTAACAATTTCTAGAAGAAATGTTAATTTAAAGTTTAAAAATTTTAAGCAAATTTCTGAACATCAAAGAATAAATAAATATATTAAATAATTACAGTCAAATATTTATATGTAGTTTTAATATTAAAATACTAATAAACCAAACACATCTTGAACAGAAATATATCTAACAAAATTATGCTTATAATCTTTTTAAATCTTGAGTAACAATTATCAAAAAATTCTTGGATATCATAAGGATAATTAAACTAAAGTGATAAAAAATAGAAAGGGGTAGGAATAGAAAATAATTTTAATATTAAATATATTTAATTATTTTCATGTATGTGACATTAAAAATTATTTTCTACTACAAAACAATATTAACATAAAACTCAAACATATATCATTGTAGATGAGAAGCATTTAAAATTCACATAAAATATTAATAAATGTACTTTTATTTTTCTGACTCTCTGTAGGACCAGGTGAGTTTGACGCATGTCCATTTTTGGTTGGGGTAGCAAAGGCAGATTTTTCTACTTCCTCTACATATCTTTTTTTGTTCACAGTTGATTCAATAAGATGCAGATTTTTAATATCAAGTGTACTGAAACAAAATAAATGTATTCAATTTAATTCTAAATTCAAAAGATTTTCCAAAACAAAATTTTGAAATTAATAGACATATTTGTTAAAAAATATTATTTTATAAAAAATATTATACTTTTTCTAATGTAAATAATTATCTAATGTAAATAATTAATACTTGAGTGTTTTTGTCTAATGAATCAATCTGTGGCATTTTTGAATCCCAATAATCAATTTTAAGCATCTTCAACATTCACAAATATATTTTAAATTTTTACTTGACAATTTTGAGAGAAAAAAAAAGATTAAATGATACAAAGCTTTAAATATTTTACAGGTAATAAATTAGTTTTTGCAATATTTAGTTTTTTAAAAAGAAAATTATCAATCACTAGTAATATGAAAATATTTCAAGACAACAGTTGCTAAATATTAGTAGATAACATAATATCAGCAATATTAGAACACAACAAAATATTACAATACAAACTTTAGCTTTTGGTATTTCAAAAGATTGCTGCAGGGAAAATTCAACACTTATCCTTACTTTATTGAAAGAATTATATCGATTGCATAAAAGTTGTTAGGGTTAACAGTATTTTTGAATTTATCATCAACAAGCACACATACTTATAAATACAAGATCTAATACATTATAAACATATAAGTAAATATACAAATGTGTTAAGTCCTTTTTTTCTATTTAGAAAATTTATCTTTTATTCATGGATTGGTTCCACATAATTTATTTATTAATGTTACTGTGAGGTTGCACAATGAGTTAATACTAACAGTTACAGACATCTCAGAAAAAATTAAATATTTAAGCATGAACAAATAAAATATAAAAACAAACATTTGATTTTACAATGTCATTCAAATAAAATAACAATCTTTAAGCACAGCTTTTGACACAATCCTAGCCTTTGAAATATCAGCAAAAATATTGGCTGATTTTTTATTTAATGTCTTAAACTATGCATATATAAGCAATCCTAACTTGCAATATCATAGAAGTTAACATTGGTAATAGTTGTAGTTGTGCCAGACTAGAATATGGCTTTACCAGCTAGGCAGTTGAGCCTTTGTAATTTATAAACAAAGACCAAGTAAGACTCCCCAATACTAGACCTACCATTCCCAAATATCTCATGTCACTTAGAAGGCATTGCAACTATCACTAATTCAACATGCCCCAGTTGCCTTCATTGAGCATTACATATCTCTCTGATTAAGTCGGGATTTAAACTCACTATCTTCCAATAATCAGATAATATTCTAAGCATCCAGACCATTGATGCTTCTATTGGTAAAAGCACAAAAGTTTACACAAGAGCCTTCAAAAATACAAAGATAATGTGATTTGCTTAATTGTGTATATAGTACTTTGTTTAATAATTTTTATTTGAACAAAAACCATTAGATAGAGCAAATGCTTATTTATAATTTAAATGGATTTGGTTGGTCACTTTATAGCCATTTTTTGTGCATAAATTCCTATTCAACCATGGTGTACAATTTAAAATAGATTGCAAACTATTATAAACCTTTGTGTTCAAGGTAAGAATCAAATGAATTAATTGCAAAATTATAGGTTAGTGACTAATTATTCAAATCAACTTCAAGAATTAGGAAAAAATTAATTATAACTGATGAATATTTAGTAGGAGTTATTTTGGACGATACACTTATTGATTAAAAGAATAAAAGTTCGTTTTAAAGAAAAGGAATATTCTAAATAAAAAACTTAAAAAAAAAAAAGACTTAAGAATCAGATTAATACAATCATTTTTTTTTAACAATTACTTATAATAAAAAGGTATTAAAATATAAATATTTCAAAAAATTCAAAATGTAAAACAAGATATAATACTTATTTTTATGCATATTACAATACGAGCTAATGACAGCTTTTTCAGTTATATTTAGTTAATATTTTATTCCTAATAAAATATATATTTAAGCCATACTTTATATACATAAGCAAATATGAATTAAAAGATTTTTGAAATAATTAGAGATAAAACACCATTAAAAGAAATTTTATTATGTATTATCAACAAAACCAAAATATTATTTAGTCATTACAAAATAATACTAACTGATAAACAAATAAGAATTAGTGTTTTGATTGTAGAAAATACATTAATTGACAAAAGACACTCACAAAATGTTTTTAGCATCAAATGATAGCATAAACTTAACCACTTCATATGTGGAAAATACAGGAAGAAAGTACCTTAATGTTACCTCGGGAACTTGACATTTTACAGAATTTCTACTGACATTAATTAATGATATAGTCTGATTGATTCCATCCACATTTGAAATTTCGCCATTAAAAACACCAAGCACATCACCACAGTCTACAGAAACTATACTACCTGTCCACATTGCAGACATATCTAAAAAAAAAGAAAGAAAACATTAATATAAAAATTAAACAAGTTTACACATAAGATTAAAATAGATGTAAAATTATTCCATTTCCAAATACCTTATGAAGCATTTTTTCCTAAATTCAAAAGGAGGAAAAAAAAACATTGATTTATGTAATAAAAAACATAGATATAATATAAGGAAGCATAAATGAAAAATATAATGAATCAATGAAAACAAATTAAACAGTTGCATTTAAATCTTAAAATTGAAAATAAAGGAACAAAAAATATTTAAAATTGTTTACAAAATATGTAAGAGGCATGGTAGAGATTTCCATGGATTTGATTATATTCTTTCATTAAATTTTATGATAAATTACTAAACTAATTCTAAAGCCCGCCACATAAGATAGGATTTTTCCTATGGATTTGTTGTACGTAAACAAGTTGTACCGTGTGTGGTGAAGTTGGACAGGTTCAAGAAAATTCAAACAAGTTTTGATTTTTCTTCCAACACAGGAAGTAAGCAATTGCTTCCCATTGTCGCGTGTTTGTCTCATAGGGTTGCAAATTATTTCTTGGCAATGCTTGGGGAAACAAATATTTGAAATTTTTCATTTACTGAAACTTAGATTCACGTTTTACAAAACGTCACAAACATTAGATCCCTTTTTTAAAAATGTCCATGAAGCAAATATTGAAGGAATTTATTGAAGTCTATAAAGATGAGCATTGTTTGTGGCAAATAATGAGTGTCAATTACACAAATAAAATAAAAAGAAAGTTAGCTTATGAAAAATTATTAGAAATATACAAAAAGATAGATGAAAAGGCTTCAATTAACGAAGTAAAGGAAAAAATTAATGCCCTCCGTAGAACCTATAAAAGAGAAAAATCATTAAATCGAAAAAAAAGTGGTGTAAGCATGAAGGATGCATATGTGTGTCCTCTTTATGGTACTTTAAATATATATCATTTCTGGACGAAACTACAATTCTACGAATTTGGACACAAGTTTTGTTGAGAATAGTGATGAAATAAGTTAAATAATTTATTTTGTAAAATTATTCTCTATCTGAATGAATATATATAATTACACATTTAATGTAAAATTTAACTACGAAATTTTATAATAAGCTTTATTAGAAAACAATTTATTTTTATTTCAGAATGCTTAGAAATCTTCAAAATGAACATTTTAAAATTTTAATTTTCTATATTTTTAAATATAAATTAAGTTTAAACAATAATATAAAGGTATTAGTTGAGATTATTCTGTTGTTTTCTGTAAATATTCTTTATACAATTAAACAATAATAAAATTAGATAATTAAAAATAATAAATTGAATAATAACAAAAGAAAATTATTCACCTTTAAGCGAAATTGAAATTAAATGCAATTTCAGTTATTATTTATCATTTGGTAAATGTTAATTTGTTTCCCTTTTATTTAAAAATCATTTAAGAAAATATTATAAATTCTAAGAATACTTGGATAATAAATAACAAATTAATAACTGATTTTATATCTACTATTAAATAATAATAATTAATATTCTATATATAAACTTTTTGATGTACTAATGGGGCTCTTTAATTAATACCGCTTGTCAGAAAGTGCTAAGCTGCACTTAATGGTTCATGAGAACTTAAAGATGAGCACATGGATGTATCTTTTCTTATAATGAAAGGTGTTACCTTATCCAACAACGTTGCATATAATTTTTCATTCATCCTCATGTAATTAAAGAAATCTTTATCTTCCGACTGTATTTCTGTAATCAAATTTAGATGTGAAAGAGTTTCACGCTGGAGCAACCAATTTTTTGCCCATTTCTATTTTTTTATTGTTTGTTTTCTTTTCACCATCATCACAGTCCAAAGCAACAGCCAATAATACTTCTGTGCCTAACTTACTCATGTTACTGAATTTCCTATGATAACATTTAATGGCAGACGAATCAATACAACAATAAAAACTAAAAACACACATAAATACTTCAAGTCATAAAAGTGACAGAAAAACTCTTTTAAATGATTGAAATTTTTGGCGATTTTCGATTTCCATTTACAAGGCACACATTTTGAGCCAAAAGCAATAAATGTTGAAAAATGGCACCCTTAAAAATAACTTCCCACTCCAGATGTGCCTCTCCTACTGTGGTCAGCAGAATTTGAGGGAAGTATACGCCTAATTACTGTCTACCCCCTTCATTTTTCCCCTTCCTGAGGAAAAATCCTATCGTGTGTGGCGGGCTTAAGATTAAATATATGTTCTTAATAAAAGTTTAAAAAAACTGACAATGAAAATTATCAAACTTAATATATATATTTGTTCAGCCTATTTATAATATAAATAACTAGCTAATCAGCTTGTTTAAATTCTAGAGAAGTTTAATTTGTAATAGTTGGAAATACTAAGTACTACCATAAAATATAATTTTAGAAAAATTGTAGTCTTTATTAAAATTTGATGTGTAAATGCTTTTATTTAAAAACTTAAGAATGTAACATTTTATTAAATTTAAAGAATGTCATTTTAATATTTAATTCATAGCTTTGTGACAATTATTGAAAAATAGTCATTTCAAATGATCATTCCATTAATAATTTATTTAAATAATAATATAAATTATAATTTAAAAATTATAAAAGAAAATTCATTATGTAACTATTTAAAAAAGCTTTAAAAATGTCTTTACAGAAATTATTAGTGATATTTTTCTTAAAGTTATAAGCTATTAATATATACTTAGAGAAATAATTTTATTTAAAGTGACAATTTTTAAGACATAATCAAGTAAATTAATATAGGAAAAAAACTTAGAAATTTTCATGTTTAAATGGTACTATTCAATTTAATTATTTTTATCTTTTGATTTTATATCAAATATAAAAAATTGCAATACTAATTAAAATATAAATAAGACTAAGTATTCTAAGCATTTATTTAGTTATTGGAATTTATAGAAAAATTGGGTTTGTTGCAGAACATATCACCCCTTGGTTTTTGCAAAACATTTGATGATGAAATTTAATTTCTGGTAACCCTGGTATTTTCAGCACTTTAATTAATATAGAGTTTAAGGTTACCATTTTGTTATTCCCATTTTGGCACCAAAGAATCAAGAGGTACCCATAAGTAAACTTTTACTGAAAAAGTTTACAATTTTTTAAAAATTTAAATAAATAGTAAAAATTATTATAACTAGCTAATCAGCTTGTTTAAATTCTAGAGAAGTTTAATTTGTAATAGTTGGAAATACTAAGTACTACCATAAAATATAATTTTAGAAAAATTGTAGTCTTTATTAAAATTTGATGTGTAAATGCTTTTATTTAAAAACTTAAGAATGGAACATTTTATTAAATTTAAAGAATGTCATTTTAATATTTAATTCATATGATTTTACAAATATTTGATATTAAACCCCTTGATACTTTTGACAACTGCATTGTGTCATGCACTTGCTTTATCTAAGTAATGATGACAAGTATATTTGGTCATTCAGACAAGAACAAAAATTAATGATGGACATTCTTGTTCATAGCAAGAGTTATTTATAAGTTGTGAGAAGAATTTTTTCAGCTCTTTATAGAAACTTAATTGTTATGTTTTCCATAATGTGAAAAATAAGTAATATACTTTACAAAAGTGATAATGAAGGATTTAATAAAAGATAATAGGAGGTAAATAAATGATAAGAAATATTTCATTAATGTATGAACAAACTTACTTTCAGATTTAAAGTTTTGTTTCTATTTTATTAATGATTTTGTACCAGATGTCACAGAATTTCTTGAAGTTAATCTATACCTTAAAGTTGAATTATAAAATTTATTAGTAAATTGAAATGTAACTATTTATGATAACAATTAACATTTTATAATGAATTAGTGGAAAAGTAAACTACTCTCATAAATTAAAAAAATAAAAAGGTCAAGCAATCCAATTTATTTACACACGCACACAGCAATATTTCATCTGAATTATATAAGAATCATAAATATAAAAATCATATATTTAATAAGATGTAAAAATACATAGCATCTCATTAAAATACATCAAATTAAAAATTCATCTGAAATTTTAATTCAAAAAATATGCTTTTAATAAAAAATTTAAAAAAAAACAGATGTTAAAAGGATTTTGATATTAGTAAAAATATTTTGCCTGGGGTCTGACAAACCATGCACATACAAAAAACAAAGTGACAATGGTTATAAACAAAACAAACCACTCATTAAAAAAAATAAAAGACACAAAATGAAAGCTTTCTTAAAAATGCAGTGCTGGAAAAAAAACAAGTAATTAAAGTATTTTCTGAGCAATTACTTCTTTTAAGGAATTTACTTTGAAAGCTATAAGTTTTATTGTAGGAGAGTTTCAGAGAGAAAGAGGAATTTTTTTAGCAGCAATAGAAAAGTCTAAAATGAAATCTATTAGTTCAAACTTGTATTCTATGTGTAACATTGTTAATGAGTTTTTCAAATAATCTTTTAAATGCCTTTAATAGTAAAAAATTTCATTAGAAATTATAAAATTAGTTTCTTATATATATGTGTGTTTGTGTGTAAAAAAACTTCTGGCAAAAATCATTTGAAAGGTTTACAGGAATTTTTAAAGTCATGATATTGAAAAAATAAGGTTATTTAAAATAAGGTTTGCAATGGGCTAAAATAATAAAATCCTTGCAGCCAAAATGCTTAAACTTGGTTAAATAAACGTTTGAATTATGATAGCACTAAGTTACTTATATAAAACTTTTTTAATAAACAAAGAATATATACTAAGGAGGGGATTTTTCAATACATGAAAGTCGAAATTAAAACTTGTTAAGCATATTCATATTTCAAGCATTGATTTAAGTGATAACAAACAGTTACTGTCCAGTTAAGTCAGAAATAAAATCTCATATCCATTTTCATAGGTAAGAATTAAAAATATTGTATTAACGAAGCAGATGAAATAAATTCGATAAATTTCTTTTATAACAATAAAAAAATTTTTAAAAATTGACTAAATTTTTTGAGCAATATTTTTTGCTTTCATTTATGTATTTCATCACTCATTCTTAAAAGGGATCCCTCGTTATGCAACAGCAAGCAAAATCAAACTACACAGTTAAAAATGTTTTTTTTTTAATATACTAGTGTCAATGGCACTAATACTAGGTAATTTTGTTTCACTTTAGATAATCCTTCTCTCAATTGACAATAAAATTATTGGTCAACAAATTTTACAATTCAAAATAATTTAATACGTACCTTACTATCTGTATTAAGTCAACAATGGAAGTTCAGCGAAATTAGTTTTTTAAATGTCAATAAATATTATTTTATGTGCACTTCAAATGTGTTTATTACTACTATGATAATGCAATAAATACTAAAACTACATAATACTCTAAAACATGTTCACGTCACTTGTCGCGGAATCTTCTTGACATGTAAACAAAAAGAGAACAGAGTAAAAAAAAAAAACAACCAATAAGAAATCCAAATTGTTATTCGCGATGTGATTGGTGAGTACAGAGGAAGTAAAATCAAAAGATCTAAATAAAATCTGGAAAGGAAATTCTGTTACAAAGCTAAAATATTTTTTAGTTTTTTATTTTTTAAATATATTTTGAATACAAATTTGATTTTTTGATTAATTTAATTTTATTTCATATTATTATAAGGTGTGTTCCTTTAAACCATGGCGAAAAGAATATACGAGGACTTGTTTTAACAGCAAAAATCAAGCGCACCGGTGAAGTTGCTAGCAGGCGAGACCTCACCCACTTTGTGTCCAAGACAAGCAATATTTCCATATTAAGGACACACATCAACAAGGTTTATTTTCATTTAAATTGCACACACCGAAATATATGTGATCTACATTGCTTATTATTTCTAAAATAATTATTTATATTAATAATTAAGTACTTATTTCATATTTTTATTTAAGATTAGTATTATATATTTCAATAAAGAAATTTTAGATTTGTTATTCAACTTATTGATTTTGAGATAAACACTTATTATGAATTAAATTAAATGCTATCATATTATTAGAATCATGAAAATGTCAATTTTCTTTTTATTATTAATATTCAAATACAAAGTTTACTATCCATGTTATTCTTTATGATTTTATTCATCCATGCAATGTCCTGTTATTCGGTTATAATTTTTCCCTTTATAAGAAAGAATTATGCTTTTGTATATAAATTGCATACCAATATATCGGAAAAATATTTTTCTTTTGGTCTAACTTTAGCCCAATATCAGAAAAAAAAGTTACTATTGTTAATAATTTGTATGTGAGTTTCGCTGTATAATGTAAAGTGAAAAAAAAAAATTATAATATAAAGTAAACCTTAAGAAACCTAGAAACTAAATAAATTATTTACTTTTATCTAAAACTGAATTTCAATTAATTTTGATTTAATATACTTAGGAATAATTATATAAGATAAATATAGAAGTATGAGATTTTAATTTTTTTATGTTAAACTCGGTACTTTTGTTTTAAAAAATTGGAATTTATTCTTAAGAAATGAATTAATTATATTCCTAAACTTATAAATTTAATTTATTTTAAGTTAATTTTTTTGCAGTTAAGTTTTCTAATGTAATATGAAATTTCTCTTTTTTTAATTAATTGCTTATAAATTTAATTTAATAAACTTTAAATTAATAAACTTATTAATTTAATAAACTTATAATTTAATAAACTTATAAATTTAATTTATTTTAAGTTAATTTTTTTGCAGTTAAGTTTTCTAATGTAATATGAAATTTCTCTTTTTTTAATTAATTGGTATTCAGTCATCATTAATTATAATAATTTCTGCTTAGTTTTTGAAATTTAAATAACTATATTTTCTTTCAAATATTTTTTAAATTCTTGGGTGTATAGAAAGACTACAGTCAATAAAAAATAAATATTTTTTCCTTACAAATACTGAAAAAGAACGTGATATCCTTCAAATTACAAAGGTTTTAAAACATTAGTTTAAAGTTTAGATTTGGTCACCTTATTGGTGTTTTAATTTTCTTTTCAGTATGCACACGCATGAAAACATTTGTAAAGTTGAAAAACATGGTAATGTTTAATATTACATACACAATGTGAAGAAATAGAAATCAAGCACTCTTTTAGAATGAAAGATGTAAAAATTTTCTACCACAATACAGATATTTGTCAATAATAGAATTTGTATAGTTACACAGGTGCATTTTTATATTATTGTAGATTGGTACAGTTGCAGTATTTGGCAGTAAAGTTGTTATTAATTCCATTTGAAAAAATGAGCGGTCTATATACGGAAAAAATTATCAGAAATTATCGAATCAACCATCATTAATGTTGCCTTAATCAATTAATTACCATCATTAAACTAACCAGGCATAATGTTGTTTTAAATTATCATGTATTCGCGTCTGCTCTTAGGCATATAAAATTGAGCAATACGACGCACTTGAAACAGGATTAGATACATTTAAAGTCTTAAAGATTAATGAAACTACTTAGGAAATGTTACACCAGGAATTTTATTTGAAGTTCCACCTGTACATCCATGAGTACAGCAAGCAGCAATAATTCTTTAAAATTAGAAAATTCAAAATAACAACCAATTCAACAAGATGCTTAATAGTAAATAGTAGGTTTTTGTGTAATGTTTTGGAAGACAGAGGAGGAGTAACATATAGTTAAGCGCTGACCAATATAGGGGTTTAACTTATGTTCCGTTCTCCGTGGCTTTAACTGTAACTGTACACATTCAAATTTTTATTCAACATCTCAACTCGAGCTAAAATGATGTTTATTTATTTTTATAGTTGATATTTCTCTTGTTGGTAAGTGAATTTTAAGTCAAAATTCAAGAATAGAATGCAGTTATAACTTTTAAAAAATGTTTGTTAAATTACCTGAAATTTTGAATGCATTCACATAATTTACATAAAAATACATTACCTCATAGAATATAATTTTATTCAGGGTTGTGAACTTTTTTACTCTTATACAATTTCTGTATAAAATTGATTTTTTCTTGTAACTGAACATAATAATACTGAATGATTACTAATTTAATAACATTCTTTTCTTACATATTTTTATCAAAAATAAAACAATTTTTAATTAAGATTAAAACAATTTTTTATTAATTTTAAACTGAATGGATTCTATTTATTAGAAATTTTTCTCCAATATTAAATCATGCCAAAAAAATTTGGAACGAATACCAAGGCTGCTGAAGCACGTGGAAGGCGAGAAGCCGTAAAAATTGCAGAGCGAGAAAAGAAGGAACGAGAACAAGAAGATGAATTGTGGAAAGATGATGACAAACATATTGCTAGAAAACAGCAAAGAAAAGTATTTTTTAACTGCTTTATATTGTTAAAATCTAGATCTTGATTTTTAATTAATCATAATTATTTTTATTGCATGGTACATTAATTGAGAAGTTTCATAATAATTTTTTGATGTAATTGATAGATCATCTAAATATTTTGTCATTATAAAATATTGCTCTTCAGTTAAAATGTTACAAGATACGAATTTAGCTTTATATTTTTACATAAAAATTTGTTTATCTATAGCTTTAAAATTGAAGTATTTTAAGACTTATTAATATCATTCTTCATATTTTCTGTAAAGTAATCCATTGATAATAGTTATTTTCATGATGTTAATGGGTTCTGTAATGTGTTTAGTCTTTTATTTGTGAGTTTGACATGTTGGATAATTATTTTGTCATTGTTGTAAAAAGAAGTTATTTCATAAATAGATAGCCCAGTCTCATTTAAAATCCTGTTATTTCATATTATTCCTTCAGTTCCATTGAAACTTTCACAAAATTAAGATATTTCTTATAAAAATTAAGTTTTTAAATGATGCTTTTGATAAAAATAATCATTTATTAAGTTTCCATATGTTTTGCTGTGGTTTTTTTTTTCCTTCAAAAAACTGATTATGAAGGCCTCTATATTAGTCATGGGTGTAGCTTATGATTTTATGATCCTTCTACTTATATCAATCAACAACATAAAACTTAATTATCACTTCAAATGGTTACGTGACGCTAAAATTCTAGAAAAAGAGTTATGCTGGACTAGATGTGTTGAAAGACTGGATTGTTTGATGCAGTGAAGCATTCAAAGAATCCGGCTCATGTGCAAGGCAGACCATTCGTTATTGGCAAGCAAAAGTGAGATTAAAATAATTTTAAAATGAAATTCAAATAATATGGTCCACAATTTAAAACTTTTTGAAGGAATAAAATTTATATTAGAGGGAAAAATTACTTTGTGTTTTTTTATATTTATTTTGAAATTTGCAAAGAAATGCATGTAGGATCAACCAAGTTCCAGCCATCCTGGATTTCTAAAGAATTGGATGGTATTCCAATTAGAAAATGGTGCTGTTCTTTGTCAAATGTGTGTACAGCAAACTGTATATTTTGTGGAGTTTTCAGTGATTTCAAATTGTGGATTTGCTCAATTAAAAGTCCATCATAATAGGAAAAATCATAAATAAAATTTTACTCCTACATTTTGTAAAGAATCTATTTTTGATTCTATCAATGAACTTAAACAAAACAGTTCTAATTTGATTCCTTTGGAGCTTAAAGTCACAAAAGTTTTGTGGTTCATGCATTTCACATAAAGCAATTTTTCTTTTAAATTGTGCAATGATTCAGTTGATATTTTAAAGGCTATGTTTGAAGACTGTAAAATTGTTACAAACATGCAATTAAATGGGAATATTTTTATATGATCACTCATGGTCTGCATCCCTGCTTTGAAATGTGACAATTTCTCTTGATGAAATTGTTAATATACAAAAGAAAGAAAGTTGGATATATATAAGATATTGGTTAAAAGGAAAATAAAATTTTATCATATAATTTAACCAGTGTTTTTTTTGGGGGGGGGGAGTGCTTCTGTTTATAGTATTGTGAAGGAATTAAAATCAGTTTTAAATGAATATGAAATTCATTTTAGTAAATTGTTTACTTTATTGTCAGGTGATTCAAATGTTAACAAAAGTATTATTAAAACAGTCAATGTTCTTGTTGAAATAGAAACTGGTCATTAGATGTTTTCAGAAGTTATTAAAATATTTAGTTTTTACTATAGAGGAGCTAGCTATGAATTTACCTTTTTAAAAGACAGTTGAATATAAAGGAGTTTAAAAAAAATATACTTACTGTATTGATATTTTAGGACAGCGTATGATAAAACATGTTTTCAGTAGATGGATAAACATTAGTATTATTGCTAAAAAAATTGCAAACAGTCTCATATAATAACAGCCTTATATAATTTAAAGGAATGCTTTTTAAATTTTTTATTCAAGCAACAAAATCTCACCAAATTCATTGATTTCACTAAAAATTTCTCTAAATACACTGATTGTTATAAAAGATTTGTTAGTATTCTGAAAAATAAAATTACTTGCTATTATTTTCATTTTTGTATTTAATATATTCTAGAGATATTTGATTCTGTTTCAGAGTGAGTCTCTAATTATTCATAGACTGTATTCATCAAGAGCAGTGGGAACCTCCTCAAACAGTTATGTCCACGTTTGTAAAAGATAGTCTCATTCTAAATAAAGAGGATGGGAGTTAAAGATTCTAGGTGTCTGTTATGTGTCAAATTTAAAATCTCTTCAGATTTAGAAATTGATATATCAACTCATATAATTAGGTATGAGTCAGGATAATTTTGGAAAATGAGTTTGATGAGAATGAAAAAAGTTGTTTCTTTCAAGTGTAAAAATGGCAATAATTCCTAATGTTATCACTTGAGAGAAGATCTTCCATACTGCAACTGTGAATTGAAAGATTTTCAAATTCTTCAATAAAGATGACCAGGTGATTTGATGGACTCTGCAATGAGCTACATTCTTATTACATGCACTTGCCAGTATTTATACTTCCCAGACAATATAACTGATTTAATTAGAATTGAAGGAAAGGCTTATCAATAATAAAAAATGATTGAAGAGTTCTGGAATATAAATTATGACAGTGATATTTTTTGGGGGAATGTTTTGAAATAAAAGTTGCAAAAATTATTTATATTTGTGTCAAAAATAAGCTTTACCACATGAAAATGACTGACTCTGACTGTGGCTTTTCATTAAACAATGCTGAGGGGACAAACCAAAGCTAAATGATTTTACAAGAAAAGCAATAAATATGATATAATCTTCTTCTTAACTGGCGTTACAGCCCTATGCAGGCCTTAGCCTCCAATACAACCTCCTTCCACTTTTCCCGCTTCAGAGCCAAATGTTTCCAATTCTCTATCTTCATGGTCTCCAGGTCCTTTTTCGCATTATCAATCCATGTTTATTGAATTGAATAATTTACCCTTTGTTATCCTTTTTATGATATTTTTCTCATCTCTGCGGTGTACGTGGCCAAGCCACCGTATTCTTTGTGCTTTAATGAATCTCACTATGTCTTTGTTTCTCACTAGATGCATTAATTCTTTATTATTTCTTCTGATCCATACACCATTTTCAAGCCTTGGTCCATAGATTTTCCTTAAAATTTTACGTTAAAAAATTCTAATATATTCCGAGTCCCTTACATTCAATGTCCATGTTTCTCCAGCATATGTAACGATTGGTCTAATGAGGGTTTTATAGATTTGCAGTTTTGTTTTTCGTGATATCACTCTATTATTGAATAACTTTTTATATGCGTAGAAAGCTCTATTACCAGCTTGCTCTCTCTAGCACATTTCAATATGATATAATCAGCCACTCATAATTTTGGTGGAAAACTTTACGATGTACCTATTACTAAATATTTGTTGAATGCAGTTGCAGCAGTAAAATTTGAAAAGTAAAAATGAAAAAAAATAAATATTTCTAAATTAAATGTTTTAAAACTTGGTTTAGATATTTTGGAATTCTTCTTTTGCTAGGAAGAAAAACTTCTTAGGTTTTTAAGTAATAAATGTCTAAAATAATAAAAATGAAAAAAACATTGAAATGAATATTTCACAAAAATTAACACAAGAACTGCAGCAGTTTCGATATTCCTAAATCCACAGACTGAGTTTAATTACTACAATTGATAAAAACCTGTGTTGTTATGGTAAATTACCCTTTAATTATTTAGCAATGACATTTATTCATTTCTAACATTAAATTGTTATGATACGTGATAAAAAAATAATAAGATAATTGCAATATGAAATTTTGTATACTGTTAGTAAAACATACAGACAATTTTAATAAAAATATTTAGTTTCTTACCAGTCAAGATTTCCTACACAGTTCATGCACATTTTAGGCAACTTCTTTTTATATATTTTGTACACTTTCCACATATTAGTATCTTACTGTCATAACTAGTATCTACAGTTTTGTTTGTACACTTGTAAGCTTTGCAATGAACCCTTTTTCGCACCTGTGCAGTCTTCAATAGTATCTGCTTTTGTCTGTGTATCTGACTTATATTTTCTTTTGTGAATATATGCACAATGCAACTCTTCAGTTTGTTATTGAAGGTATTCTCTACTCATAATTTTTTTTCCTGTAACTTTTTGTATAAAATCTATGAATTAATCCCTGCAAAATCAAGAATATTGTAGAATACATAAACTGGCCACCTCCTTGATCTTGCCTTCACCGAATATTTCTGAGGCATTTGGTCAGCAATGTCAACACCAAATTTTGTTGAATTATGAAGTGATATTGTTTCTGGAAACTTTTTTTGAGTGATTATTGATTATATCAATTGTGGTATGAAGGGAGCTCAATAATAAGACATTTTTGTTGGTTTTCCCTTGGTAAACTTTCAAAGTTGTGTCATGTCATGATGTAAACTGTCAAAGTTCCATCATGCTCCAGTAACAATGTATCGTATAATAGCATCTTTACTTTTTTCGCAAATTCAGGTACTAATTTCTAATTTCATTTCATTTATTCATTTAAACTAATGTTCTTCGTTTTTAATATGTGGGACGGATTTAGTGTAGTGAAAAAATAATTTGTAGTGACCTTTCTTTATTTTGAAAGGTTCTGTTAAATGCAAAACGATGTATTTAGAGAAAGAAATAGGTTTTCAGGATGTTGCTCATCTTTACTCAAATATGGAAAACCACTGAGTATATATTTACTATTAGCATCAGCGGCAAGCCAGAACTTGATAGCAAATTTATTTGACTTACTTTGCATATATTGCGTGAAATGACATGTTGCTTTAGACAGAAACAGTTTATCAATAGTTTTATATGGTCCTGCCTTATAGCAAGTTATTGAATTATGAATAAATTTCTTTCTAACTTCAGAAATGAAACAGAATTTATCTGTTTGAAGATGTTCAAATTGTGTAGTTTTTCTGTTGAATCACAAACATTTCATAAGTTCTCTGAATCTATCTCTCCCCATATCGCAGTATTGCGGAAGAAAGGTTGACCCTAAACAACTGATCAGAGTATCAAACTCTACCTGATTATTTGCACCATATATACTTCAATCATACAAAATTGATATAAAAGCATCTAATTTGTCTAAAGTTGTTAACCATTCATTTTTTTCCGGTTGCTGGTGAGCTTTTTTCTCTGTACAATTTTTGATATGATGAAGCATTGGCTCTTCTACAAGTAGCCTCTATGAGCTAATTGCATTGCCATTTTCAATATTTAGCTTTTCATAATTGGTTGGGCCACTCTTTTATTTGAAAACATTCAACAATTCCTTCGTGCATGCAGTTTCAAGAGGTGATGCTTTGCCGATATGTTCCATCGTTTGCAACAAAGTTCCAGAGCTCATTTCATTTGGATTTGAGTCTGAAAATTTTTGCATGCTTATTTACACATTGTTTTTTCTTTGCAGGAGTTTTTCTGCTAATATATGGTTCAGGAAAATTATAACAGTATCTTCACCCGAGGAAATATTTTCTTCATCTGGAGACTTGCATTCATTATCACTGAAAGCAATTTCTTCATTATTATTTTTTATGATTCATTTTCTGATAAATGTCACATATATTCAAGGGCCTCACTAACTGTTAATTTACACATATTTCTTCCAGCAATTTTTACCTAAGATCAATTTTATCTCAGCATGTAAACAAGGTAATAAAAATCAAACAGACTGGTACATTCAAAGTATCTCCAAAGCAACGCAAATAACCTCTTGTGCAGTCATAAAGAACAAGATGTGTGCCGTTAGACTTGGTTATGGTATTATTGCACCATATTCCAATCAACAGGCTAAAACAAACATCAGGGAGAAAACATTCCTTGAATATGTTAACCTGAGCCATTTTTCCCCATATGGAAGGATAATGGGTAGGGGGGTCTACAACTCTGACTACTACTATTACAACAAAATTCTTGGCTGCTTTTGTTATTGTAATAATCTACTGACCTTGAAGTATTGTTTTGCTTACATCTGGAAATTGGAAAGTGAACTGAAGAAGCTTTTCCCATTCCAGGAAACTTTTGATTGCAAATTTAATACTTGTGATAATAACAAAGTCAAACTAACCCATTCTGCGATTTTAGAATTAAGTATTAAAAATAAAAAAAATGAAAAGTATTTTACGTATCATATTTTCACTGATTAATATTGGTATAAAAATAAAATAAAAAGCCAAGAAATTTTCTTAATTCCATTTGTAACTTTTTGAGAAAATCAGAAACAAAATTGCTATTGGGTCAAAATGATTCCATCTGTGGTTCTATTGTTAATATATGAAGGGACCTTATCTTTAACTGAGATTGATAGTAAACTAAAATCTGTTCATAAAAATAGAGATAGCTTAATGAAGAAAAGATTAAATTTAATAATTCTTAATTTATGTAGTTTCATTTACCTATTTGCATAACCCTTTTCACTATTTTCATTAATTTTTTCAAGCTAACGATAAGTATTTTCTCTAAACACATGTGTAAATTGTAGAATTTAACTTTTTATTTCAAGTTGTAATAAAAATTTTCAGAATCCATATTATTTGTTATGATAAAATATTGAAATAGGTTATCACTATTTACATAAGAATATGTGGAAAGTATAATCAGATAAACCGTAAAATAAATTAAAAAATGGCACTTATTCATGTATTACTAATAAATAGACAGAATCCCTTTCTTATAATATTTTGCTTAAATAAAACATGGCTCATCTCTTAAAAATATGTTAATCCTATGTTCTGCTAGGATGTACTCAACAGCCAGGAATAATATTGATTTTTATGGTAATTTGTTTTTTTTTTAATCAACTAAATATTGTTAAAAAAATTTTTTTAATCAATTGAATATTGGTCAAAACATTAAAAAATGAGATACTTTTACTCATTAAAATTGCATTTTAACTTTAAAAGTATTTATTATTGTTATATCAATATGATTATGTAATCTATGTTCATTTTTTTCAAAGGAAGAAAAAGAAAAGAAAAAACTTGAAACACAACAAAAAAAACTTGCTAGTAAAATAGCATATGAAGAAGAAATGAATTCAATAAAATCTGCCAAACCGGCTGCACCTGCAAAAGTGACAAGAGCTGAAATAGCAAGTCATTTAGAGAAGTCTGCTTGTAATTATATTTTTGAAATTCTAACTTTAAGGCAGGATTTAAATGTATGCAGTTATAAATGCTTTATTGTGGGGATCAAATTCAATGCATATTTATTTGTAATATGAGGAAGTGATGTTTCCAAATTCAAAATTTTAAGGAATCTACTGAGTCAAATCTTGCCATCTTAAGTAGTAAATTTTATTCAGATCATGGTTAACTTTACCAAATTTTATCTTTTTATTCTGTTCCTATACTTTCAAATGAATCTTATTTATTTTCTCTTTTACTTGTAACAAAATGATTTTTTATGAAACATGTTTAGTAATATTAAGATTATATTATGTTATGATTTGTGTAATTATGAATTAAAAATGCTATGAAAATATAATCTTTAGTCTATAAGTTGTATGATTAAATATAGAGAGTATATTCATTTTATTACAAAATCTCAAATAATAACGATTTTGATGGACTTGAATATGTTAAAAAGGTCATTTAGGTGGAAAAGATAACTATTGCAATGAAATTCATTTCTAGTTAATAAAAAGTATATAAAATAAAATTAACATATCTTAAAGGAGAAGGGGAGCATTATTCATCTAAGAAAATATGGAACATAACTCTCTCTGATCAGGAGTAATTTTTGTATATGATCTATCGCTGTTGATACACACATGCACAATATTGTATACATTCCAATAATATAAATTTATAATAATCTTTTCCATTGAAGAATATTGTTGAAGATGTATCTTTAAGACTTGACTAATATTTTTAACATTTATAGCATAATGTTCCAGCTATCAAACATTGTCCATTGTAAGTTTTTGGGCTTCTGCACTTTGGTATATTTTAATTATTAAAATGTTGAATTTCTGTAACAGAAGATATTTTTTATAAGATTTCTATACCTGTACTTCAATGTGTGCTGGAACTTCACCAAGAACAATCTTAATTTTCTGGTTAGTTGGGCGAGATGTTCTAATTCGTTTTACAGCACTTAGTGAATTAGAGATATGCTCGGATGATTTTTTTTCTGTTTTTAAAGCCCTGGTTCTCTCTTTAACTCTTGTCATTTTTGGACAGAATCTGCATAATCACTCACTCAGCTGCATTTAACATTTAATAACTTATCATTGAAACATGAATTGTTACTAATCAAAACTTGCCTGAGTTAGATAAATGAGCTACATTTACTGTCAATTTTATAATTGATATTTTAGTGTTTGATCTGAATAAAGTAAGAAAATGTTTTTAGCTTATTTGATATTCTAGTTGAAAGCTAAAAGTTCAGTGGTCTGATCTTTGTAGGTTATTCAGTAATTTTGCTCTAATTTTTACATAGTCATGGATAAATGGAATCCTTTGTAAACCATAAATCTATCAATTAGCCCTAATGTTTTTTAAAAGAAGGGGAGGGAGCAAACTAGTTAAGCAAAAGCAAGTAGCAGTTTTTTTTCAGCTTTTGCTATATCACTTTAATATTTATCTAAAGTTAATGTGTACTTTGTAAATATTACCTAAATATAACCCTACCAACCTTAACATATTTTATATTGTTGAAAGAATGAATACACTTTTAACAATGCAATTTTTAAATTTATGTCAAAATGGCACAGTAAAATTTAAATAAGAATGTAAAAATATTATCTTTATGAATTTAGAACATACTGCAATATATTTGAAGAAACAATATCTACATGTATAATAAAATTAAACTGAATTCCGGGACATGACAGCCCTCATGGGGCCAAGGCCTACAATGCCTATATCTGTTTTCTTGATTGAGAGCTTTGGAGTATGAACCATATGTTCCAGTCTGGTGATCAACCTAAGATGAAATATCCAGTCTTTAATTCCCAAGCAATTGGTTAATTATAAGCCCAAGCATTTGGTAATATATTTTATTGGTCCACTGAAGATATGAAAGACTGAGTTGACCTTGCCTAACCTGAGGATCGAACTTTGGACCTGTGCCTTGGAAGCGAAAAGTGCTGCCACTACATCACCAGGTTTTATATTCAGTAATACATGAATCATTATAAAGATGACTTTACAGTATCAAACTTAACATTCAGTAATATTTTTTAAGCATTCATTTGAAATATGCATTTTACCTCTAATACTTGAATCTGCTGATTAATGATAAAATTGAAGGTGCTTAAGAGAAATCAAAATAATAATGTAAATTTGTTATAAATTGTGAATTGAATACAATTGTATTTGTTTTTGAATATTATGTTTCAATCCACCTAAAATGCTTTAGACATAGAGTTGCCAAAGGTATAATAATTGTATAGAAATTAAAGTTGTAGTCTAAACTATTCAGGGGAAACATTTGCATAAATTACATTAAAATGGATTTACTATTTAAATTGAAAATAAATTGCTAAAATTTGCCAAACATTTTTTTAACTAAGAAACTGTCAATTTTAAATGTAAGCTTAATCTTTGGAATAAAAATATATAATAAAATTAAAAAGTCCAACAAAAGGAATATAAGAATACTTATTTTAATTATATTTTTTATGTTTATTAAAATGATGTCATTATATTTAAAATGAAATCTGTAATTGGAAGTTACATAAATTTAAATTTTACCTACCAAAAAGACTTGCAGTTTTATGAAAAAGGAATGAGGGTAAGGCTTTTTTATGGTAACTTTTTTAAGCTTTCATATTCTTAAATATCCTATCTCCATATTTTTTCAGCATAAAATTTAAAAAAAATAATTCTTGATTACTTTAATTCTTTATTTTAATTATGCACCCTAATGTTTAAATTTAACTTTATATTTTAAATATGAAGTTTTTGTAAATTAATTTTCTCTTAATTTTTTTCTCTTTAATTCTCATTTTACGTAATTCTCATTCAAGATACAGTATTTTTGTATGCTCTTTAAAATTTCATAGTCTTTATTTTATTTCACGATTACATGTATGTGTTTAATCTTATTCATTTGAAATTTCAGCTCTTAAACCTCAGAAAGAATTACTGCATGATGAAAAACCTTTAGAAGAAAATGTAAATAGACTTCAAGAAGGTGATGTTGCCCGTAGTGTAGATGATGCAATTGCAATTTTAAGGTATTTACTGATTCAAACTTACTGTTTGCAATTTTTTTCCATTGTGAATTTGATATAATTCTTATTTAGAATTAAAAATATTTATATCTGATCAAAAAACATTTATATGATGTATTTCTTGACTTTTTTTCCTTTTTTAAAATAGTGTTTTTATTGAAGCAATACTAATTTCTCCCGAGTATTAAAGAATATTTTAAATTTTGTTTTAGTAATTATTAGCTCAGATTTTTATTTCAATCAGTTATAATTTTAATCGCTTATCTGTTATTATTTATAATATTTTTATGCATTTTGTTAATTTTAAACTGAGTAATTACTGTCATTTGTATCTGATTAAGGATAATTTGTAGTTTAAAAGAGAAAATATTATAAATTTACAATCATATGAAACATTTATTTTTTGTGGGAAAGTGTTTAGTCTTGCTTTTAAATTTTTGTTTCAACTGATGTAATGTTTCAACTGGTTTTTGATATGGAATTGTCATTACTTTTCATTTTATGTAAAAGTGATACAATTGATTTAATTCCAAAACTTTTTCATTTTAATTACATGAAATGCTTCTATTAACTCCTTAACCGGCCAACATCTTTCTGCTTTAATCAACTATCCCAAGCCCTTTAGAAAGGGGGAATAGCTTCACTGCAAAGCTTCCAATTCAACCCCCACATTTAATAAATTGGTGTGAAATCAAAACTTGGGAATTCACTGGCTGAAAGTTCATGGTTCATTTAAATAATGTAAGCATTTAATTGAAAATGGTTTGAAACCTGCTTAAAGGGAAAGTAACTTGATCTGTTGATTTAATTGTACAGCATTTTTCTATTTTTATTCACATTTCAGTTTTGATATTTGATGAAATAATATTTTAAATTATTTCTGCATAAAACTATATTCTAATATTCTATATAATTCTGGCATAAAACTTTAACCAAAGCAAAGTTATTAACTCATATTTTGCATTTAAATTGTTGAATTCTATTTCTTACTATTAAGGAATTGAAACAGATTTAAGTTCAAGCATGCAGCCGATTTGAAAATTTGGTGGACAGTTAAAAAACATTATGTTCACACTTTTTGAGGATCACTCAATTAATAATTTCATTTTAATAATTTTCAAAAAAATAAAAAATATATTTATGTGGTTGAACTATAAAACTGTTATTTTAATCATTGTTCAAATTCAGTGCTTTTATCATGTTTTATATTGAAAATTAAAATCTACTTTTCCTTTAATTTACCAAATAAATAAATAAAGTATTTTTCATTTCAAATTGCTATACTAATTAGTAATTTTAGGAATTTATTAAAATGTTAGTTAATTTGAACCATTGCAGTCATTTTTTATAATCAACAAAATATTTCTAAAATTATAAAAGCAACTGAATAAAAAAATCTGGTTTTTAATTTTGCATCAACTCATATGTAGTATAAAAAATTTCTATTAAAGTGTGACTTCATTCAGATTTTCATAATTAAAAAATATTAATTTAATTAACCAGGAAAGTATTAAGGAGATAAGATGTAGAGTACACTTGAAATTTTTGTTCAGAATATTTAATCTATAGATGTCTTTATAAAAAATGTTTTAAATAGTATGATTTCCATTGCTAATTGCACATAAATTTTGATTAAGAGAGAATATATATTTTTGGACTACATATGTTAAGTATTGTTTCAGTTGTTTTAAATAAATATTGGAATGGATACATTTCCCGTATGAAAATGTTTTTCAGAAAAAGAAGAAAAATAAAAATTATGAAAATCTTAACACACTATATTGTTAACAATAGTATTCTAATAATTAAAATCTTAAATGAAATCATAAAAATGAGAATATAAAAAATATTTTAAAGTTTTTTGGTAACAATTCTTCATTTAATGAAATATATGTTTTGCAATAGAAATAATTAAAAATGCTTAATTTAATAAAAGGATTTTCAAAAAAAAAATATTTTTGTAAACATATTTTTTAATTTGTTGCTACATTTAATCATTATAAAATAAAAATATCTAGCTAATTTTGAATAGATTAATCAAATATTTTAATAGTATTGACTAAAGTTGTAATTATTTATAAAATTTTTATTTCTTAAACTTAACATCAGAGTTAATATTTTAAAATTTAATTTAAAAATTCATCCGATTATTGAAAATCAAATCATTGAAATTCATCAGATCATTTATTTTGAAAATCATCAAAAATATATAGCATTGTGCTTTTTTATTACATATGTTTCATAAAAG